>BLBF01000004.1:40317513-40387265 GCA_015471245.1 Laticauda colubrina | reverse complement strand
GAATAGAATAGAATAGAATAGAATAGAATAGAATAGAATAGAATAGAATTCTATTCAGGGTTCCAAGTAACACACCCATAGCAAATAAAACTCCGAGGCAGGTAGATTCCTCAAAAAATAGTTTTATTGGATATATCATGTTGGTATTGTTCTGGTAAAAACAGACTCTAAAGGTTCCCACGATTTTCACCTAATTAAAAGTAAAAGTTTTTCCCCTGTCCCTAACAATCAGTCACATGGTCCAGTCAAGGTGCCATCTGGTCGCCTGGTAATATCGCTCTCCTCTCTTTGGCCAGGTGTTAGAATGTCCTTGGGTAGGTGTTTTGTTTTGGCTACAAACCCCCAGCTATCTCTATTCCCCCCTCCTTATCCTTCAGCTCCAGTGTGGCAACACTGAAGCCTCAAAATGGCTTCTGTCAGGTCAGCTTCACAATAGCTTTATTTGGCCAAGTGTGATTAGACACGTAAGGATTTGTCTCCGGTTCAGAAGCTCTCAGTATACATGCAAAACACAGAGTAATAATAATCGTAATAATGATATCAATAAGAAGTCAATTATGGTAGTCTGAACTCTCAGACATCGTGCTTCTAATGAAGTGACCATTGTTTGAACTATTAATTTTACATTTGGTTACAGATGACATCTTGGCTGATGAACCATGATTTAAACTCTTGATTAAGGTCTGCCATGACTACTTAATTAATGAACAGTGAAAAGACTGTTTTTGGGAAAAAGAGGAATTAGGAGATGTCACTATTGACAAATGTGGCCATCAGCTAAATTAGGTTAGATAATCATTTGGGTTTTATTTTTCATTTTTTAAATGCACAGGGTATGAGAAGAAATAATATTTTGAGGTTTCAAGTGCTTTAACTTGTACCCAGGCAAAATAGGAAACCCTGTGGTCCTTTGGCATAGAAAGAACGTTTCTTTTCAAAATGCATGGCAGAACATGAATCACTGAAGGCATGAATGTCTCTGCGCTTTAAAGCAAATGTTTGTTTCGTTTGGAGGAGGATCGTTTTTGAACGCCACGCACAGTTGCAATCATTAGATACCTTTACATAAGATTGGAGGTAGGCCTCAAGATGTGTCGGAAAACAAGCCAGAGTTCATATTTTTTCATGTGGTGAACTGTAGCCATAGTGCAAAAATTCTTCTTCAGCTTTATTTGATATTAAAGAACAGATCCACCAGTGCGCCTTGGAGAAAACACAGGGGTTGTTCAACATTCTGTATTGTCACTGGAGCCCACCTGATTTAAATATCTCTGCTGCTCTTGGAGAAGTTTTCCTGTCTCTCTGTTCAGCTCTCAGGGCTTTGTTTTGATTCTGCATTTTTCTTCAGGCATTCATAAGGACAAAGATAAACCTCCGAGCTTCACTCTTGTCCTTGAGACTTTGAGGTGTACCTTGACAGATTACCAGAACAAGCAGGAAGAGGCATCTAATGAGGTAACAGTTGCATTGCTCAGCTCCACGTATATAGCCTTCAGCCCACAATGCTAGAGATTCCTTGCTTGTTACAAAGGTCAAAACACTGGGAATGTTGAGTTGACAGCTTTGCAGAGAAGAAGAAATAATTTTTTGTCACAGCTCTTCCTTTAAGCTTGCCCTGTGGACATGATTCACTTTAACTTAAGAACGTGTTTAGCTCTGTGTATGTATTTATGTGATTTTTTGTTGTTGCGTTGAAATGTTGTAATGCCCAATTATTTTAAGTTAAGCTCTGTGCGTGACTGATTTTTATTACCCATTTAAGATTTCACATACAGTGCAATATATAGAACTATGTTCACATAGTTTACTACAAGTGTTTACATCCAGTACAAATTGATAGCAGGTGAATAAATGTAGAGACTTTAGCACTGGAGGGATAAATGTTACATTTGATTTCTTTGCTGTCTTAATGTAAAATGTATGCATTTTAAGAAAGATGTTTCTGGAGCATTTTTGTTAACATTCTCAAAGGAGAAATAGTTAAACTTGGTTTTAGCTTTGTTTTTAGTGTTTAAAATTAATTAAAGAGATCCTTGTGCCCCCACAGTGTACATAATCAGGTACTGTTGAATTTATGTCAGTTTGGATTGTAATATTGTATTCACAACTCAAAAGTAAACCTAATTGCATTTTGTAAGATTACTCACAGCACTGTTCATCTCATTACCGTCTCATATTATTCAGTTCACTTTAATGGGGTTATTGATAGAGCTATAAAACATACAGGTTTGATGCCACTTAAGTACATGAAAAAGGTTAGATTTTTTTTGCAAACTGTTACAATTTTACTTAAATATACAAAAATACAAAATTCTTACTTTAGAATGTGTTTGATCCACTATAATATTGAAAACAAGTACTAAGTTTTAAATCTTTTGTAGTCAAGTCTTTCCTGCTTCTGAGCCACCAACTAAGTTATAAGGGAAGCAGTTAAACATGTTGGTATACTACCACCATTACTTAATTTCTTTTATGAACAACCCACATGCTTAGTGGCCTTTGGAGGTGAGAGCCCCTTAATTTCCACTGTGAATTGTTATTTGGGAGGATGAACATCACCTGATCTTCAACACAACTGAAAAGCCAACTCAGCAGGCTTTGGCTGAGGAACATGTTTTGTTGTGAACTGATGCCAGAGACAGCAGTGGGAAGAGACCAAAGGGGTGACTGATAAAAAAAAGCAGAAGGAATATTCTGTCAGCAAGAAGAATGAACTGTCAGGAAAATAAATTGCAAGCAGCCCAGGGCCAGCAGATGACCTGCCACAAGACTTCTCAGTAGGACTCAATGGGCCTGACCCTGAAGTTGTCATATGGAGCCAGAGAGCACAGCATACGCTCCTGATAGGCAGATGGGGTAGCTCTGTGCCCTTTCTTTGCCTTGTTGGTAGCAGTCCTGTCTTCTGGCGTTCTGTTTTCTTTGAATTGTAATTAATAGCTGAACTTCTTTTTTTGAGCAATTAAACAGTGAAATAACCAGAGCCATATTCAGAAAAAAAGCCTACCTTTGTTGTGCTTGTAAACTTTCCACAGCCATTTTAAAAATGCTTATCATCATAACATTTTTCTACTGATTTGTTCAATTAGAGCAACTTAGTAGTTTTACCATTTAAGCCAAGTCAGGCTGAGATTATGGGGCTAAATTCATTTATCTATAGGCTCTTATTGAGCTTAATGACTTGCAAGTAAATGTGCATGCAGCTGCTGCATTAAATTAATAAATTATATGGGGGAATCCAATCCTTGCAGAATGGAAGATATACTGTACCTGAGGCAACTACAGATACGAACATACTGCAGACAGTGACACCACCAGAAAGGGAACAACATCCTTAATTTAGTGTCAAGCTGACCGTAGCTGAGATATCGGCCATTTTACTCCAAGGAAAAACAGTCGGCATGAAATTTCAGTTTTAGTCTATAGGCAATTCAGCTGAAATTTCATTTCCCTTGAATCTGATGTATTGTTTACTACATTTTTTTTGCTAGCTAGAGAAAATGACAGTTCTTTCTGAGAAAATGGCAAAAGAACTTGAGGCTTCCCAACACCAGCTCAGATCTCAAACTCAAGAACTTCAGGTATCTACCATGTGTCTTTAACATATCTGTTAACTTAAAGCTAAATAAATGTATATTCTTCTAATAAGTTTTGTCTTGATTGTAGATATAACCTTGAAAAGTTTTAATCAAAGAGATTTCGTTGGTGCAACAGTATATCTATAGGGTTTAGGACTATTGATGTGTGATGATGGTTTTGAAAAATGCCAGTGCAACAGGCCGAGAAGTAAAATAACAGTTCCACTGGGATCCCACTAGTTGCTTTGTTTAATTTAAATTTAAATTCTGTGGTTTGCTTATTGTAGTTAGCCTTTGGGGTAAACGGTCTTGTTTGTGGAACATTCAGACAAATATATTTGAAAAGAGTTATCAGATAAAGAAGGTTGTGCTTTATTGCATAAAACCTTTATCTTTCCTTTTTTATATACTATTTTTAGGTAAAACATGACAGTCTGATTGATACCAAGAAGGAGTTAAATAATCTGCAAACTAAGTGTGCAGACAGAGAATCTTTAATAGCTACATTAAAAATGGAACTACAAAACGTATTGCATTGCTTGGAGAAAGAGAAAGTGTATTGTACAGAATATAAAAATGAAATTCAGAAGCTCACGGAGGCTTATGAGAAGGATACAGAGGTATTGCAAGAAAAAGTCTGTCAGAAATATTATTTAATCTTTACCTTTCATTTCTATATATATATTTCTAGATATAAGATCATTTGTTTTGCAGATACAGATTTATGTCACTGCAATAAGAAATCTAAATGATTGCTTTCCAATGTTTTTGTGAATTTTTATTTCTAGTATTATGTTTTGATTTTATTTTTCCACTTACGGGTAACCTGGCTTGTTTTTCCATTTTCCCGCCATTTTTACCCTTTTGTTTCTTGTTCCTTTCTCATTATTGCTTTTAATGTTTTAATCAATGTGTAAACTACCCAAAGTTGCTGGACATCGGGTGGCATATAAATGTTATAAATTGTTATTGTTACTAGGATTTAAAAATATCAACTGCTCAATTTATCTGATTCTTTACATGTAAAGAATATCATCATTCTCTTGAGATGAGACATGTAAAATATATGCCTAAGGAATTTTTGAACGCTAATGTTTAGCTGAGTGCAAATACATACATTCGAAATATGTCTGCATTTGGAATAGATTAACTGTTTAATCCCTTGGCACCAATCCCTATTAACTGTTTCAAATGGCAAGTCCAAGAGATGAGAAGGACCTATATCATTTTACTCACCCATCAACAAAGTCAACTTAGCTTGCCTATTCTTTGTATAGCAGCTGATTATAGTATTGTGTACAGTAATTGTTTCATGAAGTGTTATTTTGAAACATGCTTTCCACCCTGATGTTTATCCTGTTTTAAAAATACCATCATTTGCTTGTGTTTAGAGTTTCATTTTCTTTTGCGCTCACAGCTTTTCTGCACTAGGTATATTAAATATATTTTCTCTCTCATTTTTTTATTTCGATTGTGCTACATATTGAGCTCATTATTCTAACGAATCTGAGAAAGAATGCCAAGTGACTAAAAGGAAACATTATTTCCACCCTTCTTCTAGTCTGGGATTTAAATTGTGTCCATATGAATCAGCTGGAATTGTTCTGCTCATCAGATAGTGATTAAAGTAGAGGAAACTAGAAGCCTGACAATATTGTAAAGTCAGCATGTCTACAGTATTGTGGTTGGGTTCAACATGTGTGAATTGATTCTAGGCCTTTGGATTCCTTTTCCAGGCCAAATGGATGATTACTATGCTTGGTTTATCACAGCCCAAGCAAAAAGGACAGAATGGCGACAGATTACATTAACAAGGAGAAATGAAAGACTGAATGGAAATGCTTTTTGTTACTATTTTGCCATGTGTTGTTGGTGTTTTCTTCAGGGCGATTTAAACACTGAACTCGAGTTGGAAGAATCACAACAATAATTCTGCTGTTAATGCTTTTGTAAAGTTTGTTTGGAAATGGCTTGGGTTGGACTGCGTCTAAAGCACGCTAAGAGCAGTGGAAATCTTTTCATTGAAGATAGTGGGGTTTGGATCATAGGCTCAAGTTTTGGTTGGGGATTCACAGACAAGTTTCAAAATCCTTTGCATTGAGCAAAATGATGCACAGTGGGACTCTTTTCCCATTTACATTAATGAAAAAATGTTTCAGTGTCCAAAGTCAGCAGTATAGCTGTTAAAAGAACTATTTTATTCTCCAAGCAGATTTGTTCTTCATTTAAAGAGTTGGATGCATGCAGTTTTTAAAAAGATGCAATGATATACTATAATTTTGCTGCATAATTACATTAATTATCCCTGGCTCAAAGTATTTAATAAAGTTACCAATAAGAATAAATTAAATACTGCAGTAAACATGAAGCTAGCAATTCAGAAGTCAAAGTATTTTACATAGTATTTTACATAGTCCTATTTGTATTCCAAATTATTCATTTTGTGTTTGGGGGGCGGCAGAAAAACTCTGGGTGTGAAATAGGGGAGAAGTAGAGCTGAACAAGCTGTTGTTTTTTCAAGAGTTGCTCTGTGTTTAACATTTAGTATACTCCCTGTGCAAACTGTTAGTATGATCTTTTTTATTCATTAAAAATTGCCACCAGCATTTTATTAATAGATACACTAATAAAAGTACTACAAGGTCTGATTCTCTGTGATCCTTAGAAGGCTATGCGTTCTAAACTTTACTAAACAAGAGGAAACCCCTCACTGCTTAAATAAAAGGTCTGCAGGTCTAGGATCAGCCCTAAATAGAATAGTCAATTATCTATTTTGTGATTTTGATTAATTTCTTGAGCATAGGTCATCACTTTGGAACACTCATTTATTTTTATTTATATTTTAACATTTTGATGTAGAAATATTTGCCATTAACTCTTTCTTCCTCTCCCCTTCCTCTTTTCCTTTTATTGGTTTCTTTTTGTCCCAAAAATTGCATTGCATTTTGCAGGAGAAGCTAACTTTCCTCCATACTTTGTACCAGCACTTGGTAGCAGGCTGCGTTCTTATAAAGAAATCAGAAGGCATCCTGGATAAATTCTCGTGGTCGGAGCTTTGCACAGTCTTGCAAGAAAATGTTGATACGCTGATCTTAGACCTCAACAAGGCTAATGAGAAGGTACTATCCTCAGGCACCAGACACCTCTATTAAATTCAGTGACATTTGTCCACATCACAATATCGTTAAAAAGGACTGACATTCATCTTATTTCAAAAAGGATTTGGGTGTTAATAATTCAGTACCGTTAATTATGGCTTGTCTACAGCTCGGTTTGATGCCATTGCTGTGGGCATGTAAATGTGACTGAAGTCTGTATGAAATCTCTAAGCTCCAGCTTCTGTTCAGGACTTGTTAATACTATTAGCCAGTGTTAGCCACAGGGACCTAATTAAAAGAAAATAAATTAATCTTACTGATGAAGCTATTCAAAGGACCGAGTCATTTACACTAATAAACCAACTCTTTATCTCAGCATAAAATAGAAACAAAACGCACTTGTTCAAGGAACATCCTCTTTAAAATATTTGCTGTTGGGTTGGAGGAATTATTTGATGAAGGGGGTGAAATGTTTCAATGAAATGCCAGGTGCTCTTTGATCCTTTTGGCTTTGTAAACATATATAGAAATCTATACATCATACATTTAGAGAAGATAATGTTTAAGAAAGGTTAACAATGAAGTTCATGCATACATTGACATGACTTGTTAGCTGAAGATAAGTTTAGTAAAATAAGATCAGTTTTTTTTAAAAAAACATTTTTTTATGTACAAATAGTTGTACAGCCTATATTTTAACACTTCCATCCATCTGCATTCCTGACTTGTTCACTATGACCATAGTTTTCTTGTGATCTAGGA
Organism: Laticauda colubrina; assembly: GCA_015471245.1. Classification (NCBI taxonomy): domain Eukaryota; kingdom Metazoa; phylum Chordata; class Lepidosauria; order Squamata; family Elapidae; genus Laticauda; species Laticauda colubrina. The sequence goes on along the minus strand of BLBF01000004.1, from coordinate 40,379,830 downwards.
GAATTCTAGAGTTTGGTTCTCACTTAGATTAGGCTCCACAAGGGTGGAGAAAAGTATTTCATATGAGCTGAGCCATTCATCTCACATTCAGGTTTCAGGCAAGCCATAGGAAATGAAGTATAACTCGAAGGAACTTTATTTTTAAGTTTAAGAACCAGTTGATGCAAAATGATAGCAGAGAGTGCAATCAGAAATTCAACCAGTGTCTTAACCTAGAAGAAACCTGCTGATACAAGCTTCTGGGCAAACGTCCCAGTGGGGTAGAATGCTTCTAGGAGTTGATAGGCGGGCTTAACTAGATTTGTATTTTTGGCTAACTTTGAGCAAGTATAGTTTTAGTCTGGTTTTTAGTCTTGTTAGATTAATAAAGTTCAATTCAGTTTTTTAAACAATGGAAAAAATAAAATTGGAGGCACAAAGGCAAAATGAAACCAAGAGCTTTTAACAAACCAACCAACCTTTAAAAAGTATGGCAAAATAATATGGTATTAGTTGCCTGCTTAAAAGGTCCAGGCCTTTGTTTCGAAGGCCTCTGAATTATCCAATATAAAAAATATTTTTGAGACCCTTTAAAAATGGGCATTAGTACATTTAATCATTAGCACCATTTTGTATGAAAACTTGCTTCTGTTCCCAGTACAAACTATTTGTATGGTTTAGCTGACTGCCAGTCCTTTCCCTATGAAAACTCTTCATGGTTCCTGCTGCTACAGCATCTAATGTTATTATCTATTTAAAAAAATGTGATATGTAAGACAAACAACAACTCTTCATCAACTGGGTTGCTTTCCTATACAAATGTATTACTCATGGGATAACATTATATCCTTTGTATAGTTTCTGTTGTAAAAGACTTACATTTATTAATTATAGGTCTAGAAATAGGTCTAGAATTACATACTGTTCTGAGAAAATCCAATCACTGTGCTCACTTTCATATTCACGTTGCATTAAACATTGATGGGCTGATACAGAAATTTAATCCTAAAACTTTCAGTGCTAGAAAGGCTAGTCAAATATAGACAGTAAAAGATACAGTTCACAGGTCACAGGCTGAGGAAATCTGATTGGTAGGTTTCCATGGCTAAGAAGTGGTACTTAATTCCTTGTGGATTATGTGGTTAGTTATAGCATCCTGAATGTATTATTAACGTCTGTTTTAAAACAGAACTGTGTTTGAGAAGATTGAATGGTTTTTTTTTAAATGCCAATCACGCAGGTATCACACCTTGAATATGTTTGTAAAAATAAGTCAGATACAATGAAGGAGATTCAACAAACCCAAGAAGAGACTTTGAAGAAATTTGCAGAACAGATGAAAGCTCAAGAAAGCTGTTGGTTAAAGCAGAAGAAAGACTTGGAACAGCAATATTCTGTACTCCTTGGGGAAGTTCACAACAGGGCCCAGGTACAATATTTCTGTCAGGAAACTATTAACTTTTAAATGCATTCTTTAAATATTTAGGATATTATTTCAGCCATTTTGTTCCAATGCATTTTAAAACTGCTTGGAAATTTTACTACACTTTGAGAGAGTTGGTTTTTTTTTAAAGCCAACCTATTAACTTCCTTTATTTTAAAAGGATGCACATGGATTTATGGGAAGGCATTCCAGAACTTTCACAATGTTGGAATCCTGCCGTTGCATTTCCCATTTAGTTACTATGCAAAAGTAACCTACAGAGTAAAAGCATTGCTTCTTCATGTTATTATGCCGAATACCAGATGCTTGCCCCACATGATAACTATTTTTTCTATGGCTTCTAGCAATAGTTTCTGAAATTCACTTTAAGGTGAACTGTGTCTCAGGCATAAGCTTGTAGGTAAGTTGCTAACAATAATAATAAAAAAAAGATATTGAAAGGCAAATCTTCCAAGTTTGACAGGAAAATAAATTAAACTGGTATATCTCAGGGAAATTGATGATGTCCCAGATAATTTCTACTTCACTTATTTTTCTGAACTTCTGTGTAAAGAAAAGCCTTCTACTTTATTGTAGAAGTCTACAAGTGCTCCTTTAGAAAGCTCATTATTGTTTCAATTAGTTGAAGACTTTGAATAAAATGGATTACTAAACCAGTTCATTATATAAGAAAACACACACCATAGATAAAAAAGAACAGATGTGTCTTTTCCCTCTCTTAATGGGCAAGTGCTCCCTTCCAATGTATTCCCATACATCCTCCTTTAAAAAAAAATCAGTTCAAAGATTATTTTGTTCAGTGGCTTGCAGCCTTGGACAAGTAATCTTAGTGTCAGCCCTGTCCCACCATGGACACTTAGGAAAGAAAGACCCTTAATTCCATTTTTGTTGAGAAAAGGTATGCTTTTACTAAGGTCAAGTGGTTGCAGCGTATACAAAGCCAGATCTGAATATTCCCATATAAATATGTACATTTTCCTTCTCTCCAGGTTCTCGCAGGTCATCCTCCCCTTGGCCATCTGGTCAGTGTCCAAATGTATTCAAATTCATTGTTTTGGTAACAGTTTTGGTAATAGTTCTGGATTTGGCACCTCTTTGGTTGGTGTTTGCATTCCATTCTCATGGTTGTGTCCTTGGATCTCTCAACCATTGTCTCCAATTTGCACCTTTGTGTCCTGTCATTCCCACTTCCTGTGTACCCTTACCTTGCCACTTTTATGGCAGGATGCCATCAATGTGAAGTGAAGCTGAAGTAATGTGAAGTAATGCTGGATCTGACACTTATGCACAGAGTTACTTGGGTGTCAAGTGGATGGACTAAATTATGGTGGGGATGCATGACTGGACGTCCTGAAGGACCAGGTTGGGGATAGATTGTAACAGAGAAAATCTATTTGGTTGCTTAGAGTCGACACTTGCTGGCACATAATCAATAAATAATCAATAGTTGGTGGTAGAAGATGGAATGAAAATGATAAAAGTGAGTATTAAGAGAAGAACATTCCCATCTCTTATTTTTCCTTTCACCATTCTTCTCTCTATTCTCTCTCCAAATAATGGTTACCTGTATGAGAACAGATGGACTGTGTTTTCAAATGCTACAATCCTCTTCATTGTTGCAACTGCAAAAAAAAATCTTTCTGGAAAACCTTTGTTATTATTGACATTTCATTTATGATCTAACTCAATTCTCTCTCTTATTTTTTTAAAAAACCTCTTACCGGTCTCTTCTTTTTTTAAATATAATTTTCATTGAAGATTTTAATTACAGTATTAAAAGCAAATGCAAACTAAAGGCAAAATGAGGAGTGACAGAAGGCTAGAACTCATATGTACAATTCAATTCAATCTTTATTGATTAACCTTGGGCCGTATATTAGTTATTTCTGATCTTCATCACAATAAGTATAAAGAAACTTAATAACTCTTTGCCCCGTATTAGGCTATAAACAAATATTTTTTCTTCCTATAACCCATTACATATCTATTTGCAAATCCATAAATCATCAAGTTATCAGTCTTGATGTCAGCAAAAAATCTGAAAGGGTGTACCGGAGCCTTGTAGAAACATGTCTTATTTTAATCTTGGTCAAACAAACCAATTTTATATTCCTTTTTACTTCTAACAATCTTTTTTTTTTTTTAATTTTTATTGGTTTTTAAAACGAACATAGACAAACAAAACATAAAAACATCAAGCTATCTTCCCTATATATACATACAGTGTGCCAGTTGGTTTATAAATTGTTTTGTGCTTCCATTTCATAGACTTCAATTGCAATTACATTGTATATATTCTCATATTTTCCATCAAGTATTAAATACATTATTATTAATTAATTATTAATTATTAAAAGTATTAATCATTTGACTATACTTTTATTAATTCATGTTTTACAATATAATTATATTTAACTTAAAATTGTTTCATGACAGTTCATATTATCATCTCAAATCTACCCTACAATCATTTTGTAGATATAATAAGAAAAGAATACCTCCTTAAATATTTATTATTTTCTAAGAAACTACATATTTCATTATCATGTTTTATTGTCTAACCATTGATAGAATAGATCCCAAATTTTATAAAATTGTTTATCATCTTGTTCTCTGATTTCAAATGTCAATCTACTCATTTCAGCACATTCTAATATTTTCTTAATGATTTCCTCTGGTGATGGTATTTTCTCATTTTTCCAATTTTTAGCAAATACAATCCTAGCCGCTGTTAATACATTTACAATCAGGTTACTTCTAACAATCTTGAATTCATTCAGGTATTGCATTGGAGTTGGTCTTTAATATTTTGATTCTTTATTATGTTTGTGCTAAAAGTTAACGCAGCTATCTATACCTCTAGAAATTTAGCAGAATGGCAAATTATTTAAGAGAGAACTTAAACAAATACCCTTCTCTATTTAGCCAAGAATCCCCTAAATCATCTTAGCTTACTTAGAATCCTGTGCGAGAATCTTTTTTTTTGGGGGGGGAGGGGTATGTAGTGGATGATACCAAAAAATGGTAAAAAACAAAGCTAATATGGTAATGCAAGCCGAATGATCATAGTGGGGTACCATGGCTAACAGTTCTTAATACTTAGCATTGGTTTTTAATCTAAGGAATAATTATATTCATGATTGACTCCCATTTTCAGAAATGATTTTCAAAAAGTGATTTGTATCTACTGTAAGTACAGCTTCTTCCTGCTATTCATTGAAGAAGTTCAACATTTTAAAGGCTGTCGTGTTACCCCAAAAGTGAATTTTGATTGCTTTAAGAATCACGTTAATTTGAGTTGCCTCCTTAAGGCAACACCTCTTTCTCTCAGGCTTACATGGAGACCTGGGGGTATTGGTGGTAGAAATGGACTGCTTTCTTAATAATACTGATCTTGTGCTGGTTCCAAAACCCCTTCTTCTGAATAATTGTTGAATAATCACAGCTCCACTGATAACTAATATATTTAAGATTACCTAAGAAATTATGGTGAGTATTTAATCTATACAAAGAATAATTTCATTGTTATGAAAACTAATATTTTTGCATCAAGAGATAGGGACAAAGATAGAAATTTATGCATAAAGAACTGAAAACAAGTAAGTCAAAATAAGAAATGTAAATAACAAAATTTCACCAATGAGAAAGGCAAAAAAAAATGTCTACAACAAGGGAAGTCACCTTTGAAGAATTCACTTGCTCTATTAAGGAGCAGAACTGATATCAAAATCGATGAATTAGCTGAATGCTGGACTATTCAGTATTATCAAGAAGAGAGTTGTAAGAAAGAAAAATAAAATATAGTTGGAATAAAGTGAAGTCTTTTGAAGTTCAAATGTCATTAATTCTCTGTTTGCAGTCCTATGCTCTTGCCAACAAGAAACAGAATAAAAATTAGAGTTGTACATTCTGGGGGAGTGACTGATCTCTCCCTCTCTCCTTCCTTCCCTCTCTGTCCCTCTCCCTCCTTCCCTGCCCCCTTCCTCTCTCCCTCTTCTCCCCCCTCTATTTTAAGGCAAAAATCTTGCTGTACTTTTAAAGAAATTGTGTTTTCAAGGTTTGATAGAAATATTTGACAGAGGATAAAAGTCTGGGCAGGTTAAACTTGAACAATTAAATTATGGGAAATTTAAAACAACGGAAAGAGAGAAGAATTATTGTAATATGACATGGATATAGAAAAAAATAGTCCCAAAATTCTAAAGAGGAAAAGATCCACATGTCTTTCAGGATTCACTGTTGTGTTAGCTAGAGAAAAACTGGATGAAAGCTTTGGGCAACAAGACGGATGTAGCTGACTCAATTAAAGAAGAAGAAAAGGCAAGGAAAAAAATCTCAATCATAAGGAGGACTATTGCGAGAAAAGAAAAATGAGAATATTTTAGAGAAGATCAGATAAATCACAGGCAAATTTACAGCTATGACAGGAATACTTAACAGTAAAAGAGACCTGCTAGAAGAAATGAGGTTAAAGGAAGATGGAAAGGGTGTCCTACATCCTTTACAGGTGGGATTATAGAATGACAAAATATCTAATATATTCAGATAACAACCTGTCTAGAAAGTAAAATACTACAGACAGTAGATCACCAGCTACATTGGAATTGGACAACTTGATGCCACCAGCTCATCACCATCATCTTGCCACTAACTCCACACTGTGAACTCACCATGGGGATAGCTCACCATCAGCAGCTGGAGGGAGAAACTTGGTGGCAAGGAGTTGGCAGAGGCGAGTTGTCCTAGATCCAGTTGATATAGCCACTAAATTTTTAAAACTGCAGGGGAAGAGGATTTTTTTAAAATTTTAACAGCTGTAAATAACAAATATGGACCAGGGACAGCATCTGCATAAGCTTTTTGTTTTTGTAAGTGTCAGAACATTGTACCACAATCTCCTCCTCTTTGTTGTAGGGCATACATAGCAATAGCACTTCAACTTATATACTGCTTCACAGTGCTTTATAGCCCTCTCTAAGCAGTTTAGAGAGTCAGCCTATTGCCCCCAACAATCTGGGGCCCCATTTTACCCACCTCAGAAGGATGGAAGGCTGAGTCAACCTTGAGCCTGGTGGGATTCGATCTGCATTCTAACCACTGAGCCGCCATGGCTTATAGGGCAGAGCTTGTGTTGCAATGCTGCAATATTGGCTTTTTTTTGTTATCATTCTGACTTCTCCTTGTCCTTAGTCTTGAGGAGACTTCTGTTGAAAAATATAGGCAAAAATACTTAAACTTAAAAAAAGGAATAATGTAAGAGGGTGTGCAAATTAAATGAATCTCTATTAATTTCTTATGCAAATAACATTTTGGTTGAGATTTTCACCAGTTAATATCATCATTTAAGCAGAGAGAAATGCCAAATGAAGAAGCTGTTTTTGGAAAAAGAGAAGGCCATGAAACCAGATAGCTAACATTAGCTGACAATGGATAAGGTAGGAGAAATAGAAAGAAACTTATCTTCATTCACCATAGCAACATCTTCAGTAGAGAAGATCATGCAGTAATGTGGAACATACAATCTTAAGGACAAGGGTTATAAAAGAATATGTAATTGTTCCTTTGAGGAATCTTTAGAACAAGCAAGAAACTACTGTAGGTATGAAATTTGGAAAAAGAGACTGGTTTAGACAAGAAGATGAGAAGAAAATGTCTGTTGTACTCATATTTGTTTAATTTATACAATAAAAATGACTATTAGAATCAAAATTGGAGGCTAAAACACTAATAGTTGAGATAATGCAGATGACATTACTTTGTTAACTCAAGATAAAGCAGATTTACAAGTGTCATTTGTGAAACTAAAAATAAATAAAAAGTGAGAATCTTAATTAAAATGTTAAATATTAAGATGTTAATGAAAGTGATCTCAACCAGCATGCTCAATGAATTGATGAAGTGATAAAGTGAAGATAGTAGATATATAGTAGAGTTTTGTTTATTGGGCCCAAGAATAAAAATGGGCAGTATGATGAAGGAGTTAAGAAGAGGTTAACCTCAGAGAAATTAATAACAAACTTAAGAAATCCAACCAGATATTGAAGCATACATGACAGACCCAATTATTGATAATAATAAGATGAATTGGAAGAAGATTGGCAAATTAAGGGAAGGAAAAGAATAGAAAGATAATGGCTAAAGTAGAGGAAGAGAATCTAAATGAATGCTCTTGGAAGAACTACAAGAGGAATGCTTGGAGCAGAAAATAGTTGCAAAAGTACTGAACAAAAAAACATTTATCTCACCTGCTCATATGAATATTGTGCCTTCTTTCTTTTAAGTACAGTATCAGATTTTGTGCCTGACCTGGAGTTTATACAGTATTTACTCTTAACGTCTATGCATTTTGAAATGGAATTTAGGGAGAGTTATGTACTGTAATGTGATGCATTTATAGATTCCTAAGGATAAATGAGAATAAATTAATGTAAAATTAGAAGTTGTATTTCTGTCTAATAGGAAACATTAATATTCATTCTGTTTACACTTTATGTATTCATGAGGTATGTGTACAAATACAGTGATTGAGGATTATCCTCATTGTTGTTCCTGCTTGTTTGTTTGTTTTATTATGTATACAACCCAATCATATTTCACACGTTTTTTTGCAAAGTTGTTAACTGTTGGCTTCCTCCTGTCTCCTTTATTCCTTTTCTTTTTACAAAAGATGCTTGTTTTTCTTACAAAAACCACAGTAATGTTCCAGCAAGCTTTTCTGAACAGAACATTTTCTAGTACAATTATGGAGAGTTGCAGTCAAAATTACATTTTATGCTCCAGACTCGACGAATGGTTATCCAATGTCTTCTTAAAAACTTCCAGTGTTGGAGCATTTACAACCTCTGGAGCAAGTTATTCCACTGATTAATTGTTCTAACTGTCAGGAAATTTCTCCTTAGTTCTGGGTTGCTTCTCTCCTTGATTACTTTCCACTCATTGCTTCTTGTTTTGCCCTCAGGTGCTTTGGAAAATAGCTTGACTCCCTCTTCTTTGTGGCAGCCCCTGAGATCTTGGAACACTGCTATCATGTCACCCCAGTCCTTCTTTTCATTAAACTAGACATACCCAATTCCAGCAACGGTTCCTTATATGTTTTAGCCTCCAATCCCCTAATCATCTTTGTTTTTGCTCTTTTTGTATTTGTTTTCTTCCTCTTCTTGTTTAAGTGCAGCTTTTCTTGTTCAGGAATTAAAAGCAATAAATATGCAATAAAATATTTTAAGGCTTTCATAAAGGGAAACCATGTAGTCTTTAGGAGGCACTATAGGTGGCTTTTCTCCCCACTCACAGACAGTTCTTTGTTTTGAAAAATAGGGCTTTTCAAGTTGGTTAGAGATGGGTGATACAGAAATGAATATAGAGATGTGGCATTAAGAATCACACATGGCCTGCAAAATCCTTCCAAAAAGCTCACTCTGAATTGTAGTATTTAATATAACAGAGGATGGAAATTATTGCTATAGGAAGTCACTAATAAACTTTATCATTATATAAATCCAGTTTCTGTTTTAAGTTCAGCTTGCATTTCTTCTGTTTGAATATTTAACTATACTATAAAATCCCAATCTGTACTTAGTATTTCAAACAGAAAAAGGAAAGTTTTGACTAAGAGGATTTATTTATAGTGCTTGAATCTTTCAGGCCTTCATCTCTTTCTTCTATAAGAAGAGACACAGGAAAAGTTAAAAGTACCTCTATTATACTTTATTTACAAAATGGCAAGCACTCTATGTAACAAAGGAAGAAATAATCAAGAAGTTTACACCCCTTGTTGGTCCAAATTTTATTCTTTATGGTTTATTTTTTTTTAAAGGAAAAAGAAAATCACTCATAAACTTCAAGAGGCAATCCTCAGCCAACTTCCTGGTATTTAACAAAATATGAAAGCTTGTTTTCTATAGGCTCTGTTTATAGCAATATATAGGTGATAATAGAAAGGTTAGGATACTAATTAGATTAGAATTAGAATCTTTATTGGCCAAGTGTGATTGGACACACAAGGAATTTGTCTTAGTATAAATGCTTTCAGTATACATAAAAGAAAAGATACAGGAGTCAAGAATCATAACGTACAACACTTAATAATAGTCACAGGGTACAATAAGCGATCACATCATTTTGTTTAAATCAGATTCAAATCCCGGTTCTAACAATGACTGAACAGTCATGTTGTGATTTCAAAGCTCAAGAGGTGTCCCAGACAGGAGGAAATTTCTTTATAGGTATTCCTTGACTTAGGACCACAACTGGGACAGGCACAGCCATTTCATTGGTAAGTCAGATGGGACCCAATGTTATGACAATTTTTATGCCGGTTGTTAAACGAATCATGAGATTGTTAAGCGAATCTAGTTTCCCCAAGTTTTCTTTTTTTGTGAAAATCAGCAAAAGTCTCAAATCACAATCATGCGACCCTAGAATTCAGGGACGGTCACAAATATGAGCTGGATGTCAAGCATCCCAAATACAATCATATGAGTGTGGGTGTGTGACACTATCAGTGTGAGTGCAAGTCACAAGTCACCAACCTAGCTTAGAACCGTTGTTAAATGAACAGTTGTAATTTCAGGTCTCAACATTTTAAATTGTGAAGAGCGGTAGCATAAAGCACCTATCATATCCAGCGTTAGGTTGTGTTGCCTTGCAGCCAGAATAGCTTTTTGATGCTTCATGGTAGTGACACAATTGCCTTTTTTTTTTTTTTGGGGGGGGGGGGGGTTGGCTAGTGCCGTCATGAAAATAATTTTCTGCGGTGTTCTTGGATTTCACTTATACTATTTGTACATTCGTAAGGGCTTCTTCTGATTTTTCCCATACAATAGCTCATATCTATCCAAGTTTTTTGTCCTCATGGCAAACTTGTTCATTTAAATGGAGGAAGATTTTGGCTGACACTTTATACCTTCACGCTCTATTTCATAACCATTTCTAGCTTGACTTTTTAAGCTTTAAAATCTGTTAAAACCCAAGAAATGGCATGTTTTGCCCCCCATCTATAAATTCATGACACTTTGGGGAACCAAAGAGACATAACTCCTTCCCTCTTGACTAACATTCCTCCAGAGCAATAGTTGTTAAACTGAGGTAGTCTGGGCATATCCTAGGGTTAATATGGATCCATTTATTTGTTTGAGAGTCAAGGATGCAGTTTGGGAACTGCCACTGCCAAGATCCTTATATAAAGCAACAACATTTGGGATTTTATTTTTTGAAGGTTATGACATTGTCAAGATTAAGGGAAAATGGTCACTAAGTCCAACAGTTTAAGAACCACTTCTCCAGAGATTTGAGCAGTTCTATCTCTGCTTTTTTTCAAGCAAACTCTGAAAATTTAGCTGTTTCCCCAGGCCTTGAGCCAGAGTGGGGTGTGTCTCCACCAAGGGATTGAGTTTGCATACAGTGTCAGCATATGGCTATTCCTCTTGTTATGACCATCTTTTTTGGAGAGGGTGTCTTGAATGTGATTGTTTTTTAACTTTGTACTGCACCCATGATCAGTGAGATTTGGATGGCCCTAGAAATCTCAGTTAGACTTTTTTTAAACTATAACAACCAGGCAGCAACTCCTAGTTGTTCAAGCTCATGCCCTTCCATTCCGTAGCAAATTTCCAACCATTTACTTGATGGGAAAATAAAAGAAAGCAAAATCAAAGTACGTGAGGATTTCAGAAAAACAAAAACATTTTAAACAGTTATTAAACTTGCTTAAAATTTCCAGAACAAGATTAAAAATAATGAGAGGAAGACCCTTTGTCTTGTAGACAACACAGGATCTCCTTAGTGTTCATTCAGCTACTGAACATAACAGGAAAAAAAAAAAGGGGGGGGGGAAGAAACCTTAATCCCTAACTAAATAATTAATATTCTACACCATCTTTTCTCTTGAATGTAGAGAAGAAGACTGATGGTATCTTATAACGTTTCTAGGGAATTTAAAGAACTTCTCCCAATGGATGTAGGAGATGACCAGGCTGAGACAGAGGGAAGGATCTAGTGCAGTGGTGGCAAACCTTTTTTGGCTCCTGTGCTGATAATTGTGTGCACGCTCATGCGCTCATGCACCAGCACCCAGAAGGCAATGCGTGCTGCCCCCCTAAACCCCCTGAGCATGCACGTGCAATCCCCCTGCCGCGTACTGCATGCCTGCGCCTGTGCACACGATTCCCCCGCCATGCGTCTCTGCACCTGCGCATGTGATTCCCCCACCGTGCACAGCGCATCTCTGCACATGCATGCGAGATCACCCCCGGGCACCATCCATCTGTGCATGTGCGCGTGATCCCCCACATGTCTCTGCGCATATGTGCATGTCTTAAGCACTCCCCTGGTGCACACATGCCAGATATCTGACAATCAGCTGTTGGGCGGTGGTGGCGTGCACACCTGCGCAGTGGGGTTCTTCCGGGTGAGCTCTTGCATGACGGCAGAAGTGGCTCAGCATGCCATTTCTGGCACACATGCCATAGGTTCGCCAACACGGCTCTAGCATGTCATAAGTCCCAAGTCACTGTGTCCCCACAAGACATCTACATTCAGTCCAGTTTGAATGCCTCTTTTTATTTCCCACACATTTCTTTTAATGGTCAGTTGGCCAGGTTCTTGTAGAAAGCTTATGCTTACAATAACTCTTTATGCTCATTTGAACTGCCTGAATTTCCTGACTTCCCAGGCACTTGACATTAATCTGACCAACTAACAGTCAAGGGAAATGTGCAGGAGATAAGATAGGTATTTGAGGTGGGACTCAGATCTCTTGCGGACACTCAGGGACTTGTGATTTATGTCGCATTCGACTTTTCCCTTGGGTTCAGCCTGGTAATCATAGTGAGGACCATGGAATGCATATGGTTACAGCCAATTCAGATTTAATCTGAATCTTGAAAGACATTCCTTTGAGCAACCCTGGATTCTGGCCTACAGTTTCCAGTTGGCATCATCTCCCACCTCCTTATTCATGAACTGACAAGGTGATTTGGGGCATGAGTAAGGCTGTAGCTTTGTATAAAATCATCATTTGATATTCTTGTAATGATACCTTCTCTCTTGTTGAGCATTGTAATGAACATTAAGTCTTTATACTGTAGTTAATGTATTTTAAGGCTTGAGGTTTTTCTTAACATTCATTTTTCTGCTTGTTGGAGTAGCAGGGTTTATAATTGTGAAAAGTAAAGGGATGTGTGATTGATAAAATAAAACAAAGAAGATTCTCTTGAAAATAAAATTCTTCTTGAGACATAATTAATCTGTGAATATATAAGTAGGGGGTTGATTACAAAGTAATTAAAAGATCACCTTTACTTTCCTCTTTCCAGCTGCTACCTATCTATTTCTGTCTCTGCAGGTTTTCCCTAGTTTACTATTCTCTTTTGCTTAACTAACTTATCCCAGCCATGTGTCATCTTTGCAAAGCAGGATAATTGTTCTTCTGAATCATAGATCTTGCTTGTTGTCTTCTATACAGATAACATGATTAAAATGTGCTATACTCTTGGATTTACTAGTCATAAAGTTAAGCAGGAAGGAATAATGGACACTTCCTTGTAATGAGCCAGGCCACAGCTTTAACCATGTTAAGTCTTGACTACATTTTCTGATTGAGGCTTAATAATAATATTCTATATAGGGTGTTTTCAGTGCTATATGGAGATGCTAAAGATGAAATCTAATAGTTGCTTTGCATACAAAATAGGTCCTTAGTCACTGAACAACAAGCCTTTTTCATTTATTTGGAAATATTCTAAATCTTATGGACCAATTTTATGAAGGCTTCCCATTATGCAGTTTCTGAACAAAAGGTACTTCTGTTTCTGAACAAAAGGTAGCAGTGGCCAAATCTCCAATAAATAGGGGAGAAAAGAACAACAGAAGTTTGATTTGGTCTCTACAGGATGGATGGGATTTCAAGCATCATGTTTCCTCTTTTCATAACTGTCCTCCAGATGTGTTTGCCTGTAGTAGGATTCTGTGATAGGATTTACTGCCAGTTTGATGGGTGTGGCTTGGTGGACATGCTTTGCACACGTGCACACTCTTGGTGTGCACGCATGTACCACATGCGAACTTTGCGCAGGCACAGGTGTTCTAACTTGCCTCCTGCACACCTGCAAGATCCCGATCGCTTCAGCAGCTGCCGCATGGCACTCTTCTGTGGCACGCAAAGCAGCTGTGCTTCAAATTCAGTGGATAAAGGTGACTATGGGAGCCCGGGCAGGCGGGTGGGCCCAACATCAGAGCAGCAGAGAGAACTGGTTTGGTCTCCGCTGCTCATCGCTGCTACTAGCTCTGCAGAACCGGGCCAAACCAGTAGAATACCACCACTGGTGTTCGGGCAATGGTGGTCACTATTAAGTTGAGTTTTTTGAGCACATTCCTGTTTTGAAATAACTTCAGGACCAGGATTCATTGTTGAATCACTAAATACAAATAGGTTTCTTTATTGGAGAAGGAGATGAGATTGTGGTAGAGGTAGTCCTTGACCTAGAATCACTGAGATTGCCATGATAAATTGGTGTGGTCATAAAACAAAGTGTCAAATGACTGCAAGGACTTACAACAAAAGTGTCAAACTTGTGGCCGTCACGGGACATTTCATGACATTTCCCCCTTCACGGAGCTTGGGTGGGTGTGGCCTGTACATGATGCATCTGGCCCATGGGCTGCCAGTTTGACACCCTGGATTTACAGTGACAATCCCAGCAATTTGTGGTGTTTGAGAATTGTGGGTTAAGCGAGTTCTCGTCTCAATCCAAGTCATTCCAGGAGTGGCCTCTTCCAACTGTGGACCTCAGTAAGGTAAGGCAATTGCTGGCACAAGTCATAAGTCATTTTTTTCTGCACCATTGTAACTTTGAATAGTCACTGAACGAATGATTGTAAGTTGAGGACTACTTGTATATTTTAAATATTGTAGCCACAAAACAGAAGTTGCTGTTGCTGCAGTGTTTAAAGTTTATTTTTTCCACAGATGTGCATCTTGACCACTACAGCTTACAACAACTATGTGATTCCTTCCTCCCCCCCCCCCCAAAAAAAAAAGGAGTTTTATGGATAGTTTACTGATAATGGCATTCAGACTGAATCTCAGAGCTCGATAATGTATTAACAGAAATATGTTTTGATATAGCCCATATGATGCGGTGAGTTGGAATGTTGGATTTGTTTTCAAATTTCTTGTCTATCAGAACCACGATATGACTTCGGCCTACTCAATCAACTGTCAGCCAAACACTTTTTGCAGAGTAAATATAAGAAAAATAGGTCAGCTTCGTTTACTTCACACCAGTCAGCAGTAGACTGATCAATTCTTGTTCTGTATCTATATTTTGTTAAAAAGCTAATATCTTTTTCCTCTGTCCAATACAGAAATACCAAGACATGGCAGAAAAAGCCAAAGAGAAGTTCTCTGCTACCGAAAAAGTCCAAGAGCAATTACTCCTTGAGAATTCACACCTTAAAGCTTTGTTGACACAGACTCAGAAAGAACATAGATCTCTGCTGGCGGCTTGCGCACTGTTGTCTGGGGCACTGTATCCTCTGTACTGTCGGTCCTGTGCCCTCTCAACCCAGAGAGATGTTCTTCAGGATCAGGTCAACACCTGTGACATGTTCAAGCAAGAAATCAGAGCACTGGCCAGTGCATTGTGTGAAACTGAGGAGAGGAAGCAAAGCAAGGGGAAGAAGAAAAGGCATTCCAGAAGCTGGATACACCTTTTCCGAAAAAGTGTTATTGCAGTGCTGGCTGTCCACAGGCTTCAAATTTTATGCAGCCAGTCGTGCAGCTCCCTTTTCTCCTGGGTGGATGGTGTCAGAGAAGGCATAGGAATCCCTGTCTGCATTGGAGATTCCAAGGATGTGCATAGTCTGTCAAGTAAGATAGCAAGCTGATGTTTTATATATGTTGTGTCAAACTATACTTTTAGTACTTACCATCCTACTAGGCAAAGGCAATGGGGGGGGGGGGAAGCAGATGCTTCACAATTTGAAAGGAGAAATTATGTTTAAGATGTCAAAACTAAATTTAGCAAGTGAATTAAATCAATGGAAACCCCCAGCATTGGTGCTAAATGTACTGGAATATTTGTTACTGAATTGATAGTAAACTGGAGCTGGACTAAATTGCATTTGGATGAAATCACATGCTAAGTAAGAAACAACTATGATGCTTGGGTTCAAATGTCTTATTAAGATATAAAGAAGGAAATCTTTTAATCGTAATTTTATTAAAAGTTACAATTAAAAAGGTGAACTAATAGAAACTAAAAATAATAAAAGAAAAAATAGAAAGTGAAAAAAATAAAAAATAAAAAAATAAGAATATAGTAAAGAAAAATAGCGAAATGACTTTTTCCTTCATCACAAGTTTAAACAAATGTTAGTAACTTAATCACCTTCTCTTAAAATACAACAAATTGTTTTTTTCCACCTACATATAACATGTAAAAAAAAATGTTATCTGAAAAAAAAATCCTTAAAGGTTTTGTTCTTTCAGTCCTTAAAGGTTTTGTTCTTTCAGTCCTTTTGTTCAAACATCCTTGTGGTGAGATGGGCTGAAAACAAATTAAACAAACAACAAACAAAGGGTTACAGAGATGCCATCATAAATATTTTAACTTTGATCAAATAAACCAACCTGATATTCCTACCTTTTACTTTTAATAATCGTTATCTTTAGTCCTTTCAAATAATGTCCTGGAAGTTTACATTTGCATTTTTTCTTTTTTTACAAAATTCTTCAGTGCTTTAACAAACCTCTTTTGTAAAAAAAATTGTCCAGGTCACTCTCTTGGTTTTTTATTTTTATATCCCTTTTTATTATTGAGAGATCAGTTAGCTTCTTTTGTAAGTCCAGTGTAGCAGCTTTTTCTATATGATTCTTGTAGTCTTTCCTTTTTAAATCCATTTTAAGATCAATCTCAATCTTGTCAAGTAAAACTTGTTCCTCTTTTGTAACTGCTTTGAAACACAGTCTTTCTACAGAGGCAGACACTTAAAATTAACTTGTGAGTACATTGTTCAAAAATGAATTTGCCTATTCATTTTATTTCATGTGAAGCTTTAGCTCCATCACTAAATACTTACAGTAGATGTATCTAATAACTATACTTTTAATTTCTGATTTCATGTGAAAATTGTTTGTTTCACTTTTCTTTTAAATATATTAGAAGTATTTTATGTGCATTTTTGGGAATTGAAATAGCTTCTTTTCCAAGAACAATATGAAAATAAGAATCCAGAAAAGTTTTTAAAGTATATTCTAATTTATTATATTAAAATCAAAATTAAATGTGTCTACTTCTGATTTCATACCAAGCTATAATGAATTATGTAAATAATAATGTCTGTTTGTATAGGATGGAACAAATTCATTTTTTTCCTTCTCTTTTGTGATGCAGGACAACAAAAGGAGCAGATTCGCTGCCTCCAAGCATTCAGTTGGTTTACCAATTGTGACCTTCTTACTGCAGTCCTTAATTCTGTGGCTGAGCTACAAGAAGTAATTAGTAAGGCAGGTAATGTCTGAGCTTCTTCATTGGTCTGACCTTGATAAATCAATTCCTTTTTTTTAAGGGGCAAACTTTTGATAGCATAGACTACCATTACCTAGAAATAAGCGAATTGGCTATAATTATAGTTAGATGTTCTTAAGGGTACTTGGAAGAACCAGAATGATCTAAATCAGGGTAGTCAACCTTTTTATACCTACTACCCACTTTTGTATCTTTGTTAGTAGTAAAATTTTCTCTAACCACCCACCAGTTCCACAGGAATGGTGATTTATAAAGTTGGGGAGAAAACCCCTACCACCCACCATGAAAGCTGGAACGCCCACTAGTGGGCGGAAGAACCAGGTTGACTACCACTGGTCTGAATCAATGCAGAGTTCTATCAACAGCTACAAAGAGAATATGAGTCTGATGAATCAACTCATAACATGCTTCCTCCTTTCTTATTAGGCCAGGATATGTTTTCAGTTGTGACCATTGTAATTTAAGAAAAGGGTTCCCAAACTGTCAATTAGGACGCCCTTAGCAGTTTTGACACACATTTTTTTAAAATCAGACTCTCACAGGAAGAATGAAAGCACTGTCAAAAGTTGCTTGGGGTCTGCTTACCCCACTGCTTAAGCAAGCTGACTGCAGACTTGCCGAAGCAATAAGGGTTCATTTTGACAGTGTCCCTGCTTTGTTGGTGCAGGCAAAGCAGGGAGGCTTTCAAAACTCACTTTAGGCTCTGCCTATCCAGATGTGCAGTGGGCAAGGTGTAGTATAGTATCCAGGGGTGGGATTCAACCGATGTAACAAAAGTGTGTGGGCGTGCCAAACACACCCTTTGTGCGCGCATGCAGCATTTGCAACTCACCTTCTGCTGGAAGCCCTGTGTGTAAAACAGCTGACGTGCAGCAATCCACTGTGCCGTGTGAATCAGCTGAGCTGGAAACTCCTGGAAATAAAGCACAGACTAGAGTTGAGTCAAGTGGGGTGATCCCAACAGCTAATCCTTGGAACGAACTGGTTCTCCCAAACCAGGCTGAACTGGTAGAATCCCACCCCTGATAGTAGCCCAGTGTCAAAAAAATCCTTGACTTAAGCCTTTATATCAGAATTCATTTATAGAATTCCTGCACTGACATAAGGGATGGTCAATGCTGTCTTTTCAAATGCATTTCCAAAATTGAAAATTGGAAAAAGAAGGAGTCGCCAGGGAAAATGTGACTTACTTTAGAAATACAGATGGTTTTAATAAAAGAGCTGGATAATAAGCATTGGTTCATGACTCTGCTTAACCACTTTGCTTGGAGTAGCACTGGTGATAAATGCAGCAAGAATAAGTGATGCAGGAGTGTTCTGTGTTGCTAGCAGTTAACATCTGAATACCTCCCTGCATTACAGTTGGCAACTTTTAGAGGCAAATACAGCAATGGAACACATGACATCTTGTGCTCATCCACATGTTCACACTATGAGTATGCTCCATAAATGAATGTCTTATACACCCAAACTTCAGGAAATTAAAAAGTAGATGAAAAGCAGATACCTGTAGTCCTTGACTTATAACAGTTTGTTTAATGACTGTTCAAAGTTACAATGGCACTATAAAAAGTGACTCATGACCATTTTTCATACTTACAACCATTGCAACATCCCCATGGTCATGTGATTTACATTCAGATGCTAGACAACAGACTCATACTTATGACAGTTGCAATGCCCTGGGGTCATGTGATTCCCTTTTGCAACCTTCTGGCAAGCAAAGTCAATGGGAAAGCTAGATTCACCTGACAACCGGGTTACTAACTTAAGTGCAATGATTAACTTAACAAATGTGGGAAGAAAAGTTGTAAAATGGAGCAAAACTCACTCAACAAATTTCTTACTTACCAACGTAAATGTTGGGCTCAATTGTTGTCGTAAGTCGAGGTCTACCTACACTGCATAAGTCAGTTAGTGTTAAAAATTCCAGCAATAAAGGCCATGGTTTACTCGAGATGTTGAACATCTAGGAACATCTCCAGAATCTCTTATTTGTGCCAAAAACTGATGTCTACGGACTGGGGGTTGTGGCTCAGAGGCTGCTGACCAATATTCACATATAATACTCTGTGTAGAACTCTTTCTGCCCATGTGGCCTGTTTTTTTCAGTTCATTCATTGAAGCCTTATTTTCGTTGTTGTTGTTAGTCACAAAGTCATGTCCAACCCATCGCAACCCCATGGACATCTTTCCTCCAGGCCTTCCTGTCCTCTACCATATTCTGGAGTCTGTTTATGCTCAGGCCAACTGCTTCAGTGACTCCATCCATCCACCTCATTCTCTGTCATCCCCTTCTTTTTTTCCCTCAATCATTCCCAGCATTGGGCTCTTCTCCAGTGAGTCCTTTTTTCTCGTTAGGTGGCCAAAGTATTTGAGTTTCATCTTCAGAATCTGGCCTTCTAAAGAGAAGTCAGGGTTGATCACCTCTAGGACTGACTGGTTTGATCTCCTTGCAGTCCAAGGGACTTGCAGGAGTCTTCTCCAGCACCATAGTTCAAAAGCCTCAATTTTCTGGTGCTCAGTCTTCCTTATGGTCCAACTTTCACAGCCATACATTGCAGTTGGGAAAACCATAGCCTTGACTGTACACACTTTTGTTTGCAAGGTGATTCTCTGCTTTTTAGTTTGCTGTCTAGATTTCCATAGCTTTCCTCCCCAGGAGCAAGCGTCTTTTAATTTCTTGGCTGTAGGCCCCAACTGCAGTGATCTTGGAGCCCAGGAAAATAAAATCTGTCACTTACCTCCATTTCTTTCCCATCTATTTGCCAGGAATTGAGAGGGCCGGGTGCCATGATCTTAGTTTTCTTAATGTTGAGTTTCAGAAGCCTTATTTTAGGTTACTATGATCTTTTACCATTTAAGAAATGTATCTTGACATGCCTGTGCAAGGTGAAAAATATTTACACTTTGCACTGGTTCTGTATGGTCAGAATGCATTTCTTAATCAGTTTGGGGTATGGTGGTGATGGAGGGGATTGCAGCTTGTTCAAACATAGTTGGTCAAGCAAAGATGAATTCCATGGAGGACTCCAGATGGCACATCTTCAAATCCACTTTCAACGAGGCAAGGAGCTTTATCCTTCTAAGTTGAAACATACAACAACAATCCATGATTTGAAGAGTGCTGCAAGTCGTTTCATGCGTCAAAGGGAACTTGGGTCTTGCTTGTTTTGAAACCTCCTCCAACTTGTTTTATTACAGCTTTTGGAAACTGAGGGTGGTTTCAAACTAGTTAGATAGGATGTTGAGGTCTGCTGTTCAAAGATACATATAAGCATACAACCCCACTGGGCACGTTACACAATCTCTAGAGTGCACGTGAAGTAGCTTTTTGGAACCAGGCCACGGAATTTATTCTTGTACGAGAGCTATTTTTTAAACACCAGACTCAAGTTTAAAGGGAAGCCAACGTTATGTTGATTTGAGAGAGAGATTGTGAACATTTTGCAGTTCTGAATTTCAATAGTCCATGATCTTTTTGGCATAAAAATATCAGGAAGGAATTTTACCCTCTTCCTCCTCCTCCTCCTTTGTGAGGAAGATAAATGCATGCCATTCTCCTGTCACCTGAGTAATATTTGTCACTTTTCATTGGGCTTTGCTTCACTTGCTTCATTTGTTTGTTGCTCTTTGTACTGTAACCGTTTGTATAAGACATTTCTCACACACTCATCATAACATAAATTATTTAGTGCTTTTACTGTAATTCCTAGATATTTGTGGCCAGGTACTTAAAGTGTATATATTCTTTTCCCTCTGGTTATAGATACAGCAGAATACAGTACCTTCTGGAATTGTGTTCTATTCTCATTTCACCTCTCAAAACCATGAATGATTCTAACTCATACATTTCTTTGTTTTAGTCCAAACCATTATTCATTAAAAATTAACTAGAGGTGATGCTTTGCTTTTAGATAGTGTACGTTTTTCCATCCTAGATAAGTTTTCTTTTTTTCTCCCGTCTCGTTTTTAACCCTCCAGATCTGTCTGGTGAGCTTTAAATACAAGATTGTTCTGATATTAACCTGAAAATTGTGTTTATTATAGTCTGAACTTCTAATTTTAAATGGAATGATATGGTTAAGTACTATGATATTTCAATCTGTGTGATTCTAGTATTTGACCAGATTACAGTTTTATTTAAAGCTTTATTTAAAGATGAAAAACATATTTAAAACATCATATTTTATTATTTAATTCAATCCATCTCCCAGTCTCTGATTCCAAACAATGCTAAGAATTTTACATAACTGTTTTGACATTTCTAGTTGGTATTTAAGGTCAGATTCCAGCAGTTGGCACTTTCTAAATGTTTCAAACCATATTTTTCAGAATTCTAGAAGTTTCCAAAGTAGCAAGAGGTGCATAAACTTATGCACTCAGAGAAGAACCCTACCTTGTCATCTAGGCCACCATTTCTGAAAACAATATGACTTTTAAAACCCAATTTGTAATGAAAGATGAACGATCCATAAATCAAAGATTTCTCCAACAAATAAATGAATAAATGAATCTCTCCCTCCCTCTGAGTAAGCCAGCCAGCAAACTTTGGGTCTCTGCCAAGGTGACATGTAATTGGAAAATATTATTTTATATATGAACAAGTTTTGTACATGCTAAGATTTTTTAAAAAATGAATGCTGCACTTATTATTTCATAGAAAATAAATTGATTCAGCAGCACCTACTTTATTCAGATGTTAGCAGATCTGTTTCCATCTGGTAACAGATGGAAAGAATTTTCTGGATGTCTTGTTTGTATTTCATTTTACCTAGAAAATGGGAACCCCTTCATTTTCATTCTTCGCAGTGTGTGTATATGAGAGTACATATGCCCGCAGGAATCTGGCTTGCTCTGAAAATACGCCTTGAGAGGCTTTCTGCTTTAAACTTTAGAACAAATATTTTAATTCTCTACAGCAACAAGAGATCTGGTATTCTCCTGAATGAATATAAGCTCTGCCATGGTTGTCATCTTACCCTGATAATATCACAAGACAAGTAATGACAGATTAAGACCTGACTTGCAGAGGGGAAACTAAATTACAAGACTTTTATTAAGGCATAAATAAACCTATTAACTATTATCTAGAATACCAATTAGTAGAAGGAGCACTGACAATTTTATTTATCAACATTAAACACAATTATTAATTACAGACCTGACGAATCTACCAGTAAGCGGAACATGTTGGGTGTGCTGGAGGCTTAAGTCCATTATATGAGAAGGCTGATTACCAGAATCCTATGGGGAAATAAGTAATTGTAGTTGTAAAATTTTAATTGCCTTGGAATAAGGTAAATTATATTCTCTTGTCTGAGAATATAAATAGTGTGGCATTAAGGTACAAGCCTCAGTAGTTTTAAACAGCACATGATTTAGACATCTAAGCTATAAGGAAAGAAAAAGAAACAGTTATATTTGTAGCAGTTACTTATTTTCTGTTTTGAATTAGTAAATTCATTGACACTGATAAGCAGACATTGAGTCTGCTTCTCCAGCAAGTCTTGGGTGTCATATATTGTTATCTTTGGATTAATGAAAGAACAAAAATGCTGCAGGGTTGCATAAGGGCATACAATTATTTCAACATTTCCATTTTTTTTCTTGAACCCAGTGCCTGTTATTGAACATGGAAGTGCAATCTGAATGGTTGTTAATAGGAGTTTAATATCTCTATCTGTGAAGCTGGATAAAAAAAATATTTCACATCAATAGCATTGTCTTGTTGCAGATGGCTTACTGGTTGGTCAGGGTGACATAGGTCCAAAGCGACACGAACCTCCTATTCCAAGAATATTTGCATCACACCTTTTAAGAGGTTTACTTAGAAAGTTATATTAGACCTTTTCTAAAATTCAAATGAATTTTCATGCAGAATATTCTGCAGAGAGCGCCTGGTTTTGATTGTAAACTGAAGTGCTTGAAACATCTTTGCTAAAAGAGGTTTTGAGAGGTCAGCTATGGGGTAAACAATCCTCCTTTCTTTTTTTTTATCCAGTAGAAATTCAGTAGACCTTAATAAGCTTTCAGTGAAATTGCTTAGAATGGGAGCTTTAAGAAGACTCTACCCCATTATGGCAAATCTATGGCATGCATGCCACAGGTGGTACGCAGAGTTATTAATGAGGGCATGCAAGGAAATACCAGAAGTGCCAAAATGGGCCCCTTTTCAGCCTCCCGAGGTTTCCTTGAGCCTCCAGGAGGGCGAAAACGGCCTTCCCTGGACTCCAGAGATCCTCTGGAGGTTGAAAACAGATATTTCCGGTATTTCCCAGAAGGCCCGTTTTTCGGCCTCCCAAACAGAGGCTTCCCTTGAGCTTCCTGGAGGGCGAAAACAGCCTCGAACGGGCCAAAAATCAGCTGGGAGGCACGCACATGTGCAGTGCAGGTAAGGAGGCGGGGCGGAGGTGTTGGGCGTGCATGCGCAGGAGGGCGGGGTGCATTGCACTGTGGGTGCCGGCACTCACGTGATATCATGCACATGTACACTTTTGGCACATCACAACAAAAAGGTTCGCCATCACTGCTCTACCCTATACAGGAACTTGTCATCGATTATTACCTTCATCAGATATTGCCAACCCTTTCTTTCTTTCTTTCTTTCTTTCTTTTAAATGTATCTACAAATACAAACCAACTCTATTTACAGACTGGTTCTTTTTCTTTCAAAGATATGAAATCCTGGCTTTCGGGGCACTTGCTCACCAACGCAGCCAAAAATTCATTTTCAAAACTTATGGAGAAACTTTGCGTCATGATGGAAGTTACTCCAGTGGACAGCAGTCGGAGTATGACTTATGTAGAGAAAAACTCCTTGGTTCAAAGGCTGGCTCGTGGGCTCCATAAAATAAACGCCCAGACCCTCGAAGCAGGCATAACTGACAGGACCCCTGCTATGGTTGGTATGGGCACGATCAGTTACATGATGGAAGCTTTCCCATTGTGTCAGATTTCAAAATGTTAATCCTTTCTTACTTTCGTTTACATAGCACTCATCAGTCTGCTCAGCTCCCTAAAGGAAAACCGAGGAGGTGCAAGACAAGAGGCAATATTTTTCAGGCTTTCCTTCAATTTGATATTATTTCAGTAATTCTTTCCTCCAACCTTTTACATCCTTTCTGTCATTTGCCGCTCAAGGCAATGTGTGTAGTGTTTTTTTAAAATACCCCTGTAAGGTAATGGATGATTTTAATTTCAAAAACCCTGTGATTACCCACTGCATATTCGGGATGCATGCTGTTTCCAAAGACATTTCTCCCCCCAAAATACAGTAATTGCTCTTCATGCTTATTTTCATTTTCAGAAAATACCTTCTCTGTATATGTGTGTATATATGTGTGTATATGTATTTGTGTGTGTGTGTGTGTGTGTGTAAAATTTGTTTCCCCAAAAATACGACCTACCCTGAAAGTAAGTCCTAGCTTGATTTTTACCCATGCACCCAATATAAGCCTTACCCCAAAATAAGCCCTAATTAAAATAACACCTTCTCCAGTGTACATGGGTAAAAATTAAGCTAGGGTGGGGATGGAGGTGGATGGAGCTGCCCTACTATTTACTTTGGACAGTTGTAGCCAGGCTTCGCACACCCTGACGCCTGCCTTGCCAGCCCATTTCTTCTGCAGCTGGTAAGGCTTTCCTCAAGGCCTCTGTAGCTGATAACAA
The DNA here is from genome assembly GCA_015471245.1 of Laticauda colubrina. Taxonomy (NCBI): domain Eukaryota; kingdom Metazoa; phylum Chordata; class Lepidosauria; order Squamata; family Elapidae; genus Laticauda; species Laticauda colubrina. Next base: position 40,355,209 of record BLBF01000004.1, on the reverse strand, counting down.
AGCTCTTTATCAGCTACAGAGGCCTTCAGGAAAGCCTTGCTAGCCACAGAAGAAGTTCCTGAAGGCCTCTGACAGTGAAAAGGAGGCCGGGGGGACAACGGTTGCCTTTTTTTTGGTGGTAAAAAAATAAATATATAAAAATAAGACAAGGTCTTATTTTCAGGGAAACATGGTGTGTGTACACACACACATACACACACACTTTTTTTTTTAGAGTTGCTTTGAGAATACTTTAGATTTATGGGTGAATTTAGAAAAGGGGAGCTTCATCTTAATTTGCTCAGGTGTTCAAAACTATTGATTTATTGCCTAACCAACCAGTATTTTCTAGGTAACACATTGTTCCTGTTTGTTTTTTTTTCATGCCAGAAAACCATAGCATCCTTGCAAAAGCAGATATTTGAATTTACACAAAGGCTGCACACGGCAGAAGTAGAACGGCGGTCACTGCGCTTGGAGCTCACAGAATTCAAACGGAATTTGAATGAGATGAAGAAAGAGGCTGACAAAGCTCATAGTTTGCAAGAGCAATTATATGTGTTTAAGCAATCCGTAAGTCTATTTGATTAGAAGGAGGTAGGGAATAATCAGCTTTAAAGGAGGGGATTCTATTTAGCATCCTTTAAATATCCGTTAGAGAACCTCTATGTTCTTAGGTGGGATTCTTCATTCTTGCTTCCCCTCACACATGCACAAAACCCCTCTCTATGTCTTGTCAATTCTCAGCTGGGAGTTAGCTTTATTAAAAGAAAAGGCCAAAGTTACTCCTGGTAAAATTAGTCAGAATTTGGTAGATTGCAGAATAAGGTAGATTGAGTCAATCTATTCAGAAAAGCTGAATTTTTGGTCGGTTAAATTAGGCTGTTTGCATTGTGGGAGAACTGGAATTTGAAAACTCAAATGATGTATGGATAACACAACTCTTACTGTTTTTGTATACCATTCTGCTTGTATTGCAAGCTGCATTTTGCAAATGGTAGGCAAAATTGTCAAATAAAGCAAGTCTTCTGCACATGCTGCAAAAGATCTATGTTTCTACCAGGTCTGCAGTAGATTGAACAGGTGATCTAATGGGGATTATTACCCGGCAACTGTAGATGGGCAGTATTTGCTACTGCTTCATGTGACTGGAGGTGATCACCATTCATGAAGGCCCACCTGTTGTCATATATAATAGCTTGGATTTCTGAAGGCTTTTCCCATACATGTTGATATTGCTGGTGTCCAGGACCTCTGGCCACATATCTTCTAGAAATAGTCTGAATTTCTGAAAACTTTGACAATACTAAAAAGGGATAGCCTCGGAACAGCCCTATTGATTTTAAATACAGCCATAATTAGAGCAGTGATGGTCCTTAAAAAGAGGCAGGTTTTCCAGACTATATTTATAAAGGAAGCAAATAAGGTAACACTTCTGTAATCCCTGCTTGTCTGTTCCTTAATTTACCGTATATACTCACATATAAGCTGACTTTAGAACGCTTTTTTTTTTTTTTTCAAATTTGGGGGTTGGCTTATACGCGCATAAATCTGATTTCTGACACAAATGACATGACGATGTGACACCACTTCTCAGATCACGCAATATCGATATTACCATACAGCGATATATACATACAGCACATTTCTTTTTACTCTGGGTGCCTCCATTTTGCTTTTTCTACCACCGGATATAACACGCTCTGATTGGTTAGTCATTCACGTGACCGCTTTAGTGTTTGCGATCGTCACATGCAACTTTGTGTCCAGTTTCTCTGCATTTAGTAAAGTTCCGTAGTAAAATTCATTAAAATATACCCATGTCTGATGTTAAAAGAAAAAGAGTGTCTTATGCTGCTTCTTTTAAACTAAAAGTAGTGAAGGCTGCAACACACCATGGTATTTGGGGGTCGGCTTATCTGCGAGTTTTTGCAAAATTCCTCATTTTGGGGCAGTTTTTTAAGGGTCGGCTTATATGCGAGTATATACGGTAGACTAGGGATGTCAAACTCATGTCATGGCGGTGCCTTGTGACATATCGGGACTTTCCCCCCCTTCGCTAAACCGGGCATGGGTGTGCGTGACGCAAGGCCAGGAGTTTGACAGCCCTCATGTAGACTGTCTTGAAAGGCTGACACTTATGTGGTGGGATTTTTCTGTTCCTTTTTATTGCAGTTGGTACAAATGTAATCCACCTCTCCCAGCAAATGCAGCAAATGCAGCAAATGCAGATAGCAAAGTTCCATTTTATAAAACAATCTTAGAGCCCCAGTAAAACTGCAGTTTTATGTCTAGCTATACAGGTAGTCCCCAACTTATATCAGTTCAAAGTGACTGTTCAAAGTTACAATGGCGCTGAAAAAAATGACTTATGACCATTTTTTCACACTTTACAATCTTTGTAGCATCCCCATGTTCATGTGATCAAAATTCAGATGCTTGGCAAGTGATTCATACTTATGACTGTTGCAGTGTCTCAAGGTCATGGGATCACCTTTTGCAAACCTTCTGACAAGCAAAATCAACAGGGGAGCCAGATTCACTTAATGGCTGTCTTACTAACTTATTAACTGCAGTGATTTGCTTAACAACTGTGGCAAGAAAGGTCATAAAATGGGGCAAAACTCCCTTAACAAATGTCTCATTTAACAACCAAAATTTTGGCCTCAATTGTGGTCATAAGTGGAGGACTACCTGTATTAAATAAAGAGACAAAGTTTTAACTGCTATTTATTTCATTTTGTCTTGCAACAAGTGAATCAGAAGTGGGATTCAAAAATTTTTACCACTGGTTCTGTAGGTATGGTTTGTTGGTTGTGGAAAGAGAGGGATACTGCAAAATCCATTCCCTCCCTACCCCACTAGCCTGCTTTCCAGCTCCATTCTCCTGTGCAGGGCAACAAAAGGAGACCCAGCCAATCAGCTGGGAGGCAGAGAAGAGATGGGGGCGGGGCCAGTCAGAGGTGGTATTTGTTGGTTCTCCGAACTACTCAAAATTTCCGCTACCGGTTCTCCAGAACTGGTCAGAACCTGCTGAATACCACCTCTGATGTAAATGGATAAATAAGGACTAGGGTTCTATATGTTGGTAGCCAGTTTTTCCAAAACATTTTAGTTCAGTGCGAAATAAGACATTAGATGAGATCTGGCTGTAGATAAGCACATGAAGCAATATGGCAATTCTGTTCAAATTAATTCCTTTTGTAGAATAATAATAACAACAACAACAACAACAACCTCTTTCTTGGGAATTTGAAAGAAAAGCTTTCTTGATGCCTGCACTTCTGCTTCAGCTTTTTGAGTAATCTCTCAAATAAAAATCACCTGGCATTAGCATTGTCTAATGGCCCTGGCTTGGAGAGGAGAGCCTCTAGGGCAAATATATTGAGCGTTTGAAAACTTTTACATTAGAATGTTGCATATTGGCAAGTGGCATACTGAAAATCAAGTGTATAAACAATGCTGCTGCTTCATGACAGAACACAATTTATTTCCTTTATCAGAAATTGATCACCCACGAGAGGTTTGAAAGTGCATGTGAAGAACTAAATAATGCATTACTCCGGGAGCAGCAGGCCCAAATGCTTTTGAAGGAACAGGCGCAGCAGCTCCAGGAGTTGCAGTTTAAACTGGAATTGCATTCTTCAGAAGAGGCAGACAAAAACCAAACTCTCAGCGATGCCGTAAAGGTAGGATGGTGCTTCTTCAAAAGTAAAATAAAAATAAGAGTAAGAATAAAAACCCAATGTTCACCTGAAGGCAGTGTTTTAGGCTTTTAGGACCACAGAAGCGATATAAAGTGCAGCCACTCAGGTAAACAGAGAGCTGAGGTAAAAAAACAACAACACTTGGATAGAAAGAAGAAAAGAGTCCGTGTTGAGAAGAGAGTAGAGGGCAACTTCTTAAAATTAAATAAAGTATTTAAAAAATGAGCCTGGGTTTTGTTGTTGAGAAAGCAAAAGGACAGAGGTCCTGTCCATTCCCGCCTGGCCCCAACATGTTGAATTTACAATGCACATCGTAATTTATTTCATCCTCCTGACATCTTTCAAAGAATTAGTCTGGACAGAGGGGAAGTGGTTCATAACCAGAGAGGAGAGAGAGCTCGTATTCTTGTGGTCAGCTCCTTTATCCCTAAGCCATGGTTATTTTTTCTTTGTTTGTTTTGCAGAAGGCCAAGGAGGCAGTTAATTGGCCAGTTGCTCTACAAATTTGCAGTATTTATTACATATGCATGTTTCCCCCTGGGGAACTGGGCAAGCTATGTAATCGGTGCATATTCCTTTATAGCTCTGCTATTCTACTTACTACTTCCTGAAAAAGAAGATGTAACGGGTTTTCCTTTAGAGGTTGGGGGGAGGGGCTGTGGTAGCTTTATTGCGGCAGCTCTTATTCTCTTATCAAGAAAAAAAAGGGTGAGTGGGAAGGACATATAGCTACTTGTATTGCTCAAACAGCTCACTGTTGCAAGCTGAAGGTAGGCCTCGACTTATGACCAGAATTGAGCCCAAAATTTCTGTAGCTAAGTGAGAAATTTGTTAAGTCAGTCCCCCCTCTCCCATGTTACACACCTTTCTTGCCACATTTGTTAAGTGAATCACTGCAGCTGAAAATTAGTAAGCCTGTCATTAAATGAATCCGGCTTCCCTCTTGACTTTGCTTGTGAGCAGGTGATCACAAAAAATGATCACATGACCCCGGGACATCGCAACCATCATAAATATGATCCGGTTATCAAGCATCCAAATGCAAATCACGTGACCACAGGGGCCATAAGCGTGAAAATCATGTATCTGTTGCAACAGTCATAAGTGTGAAAAACGCTCATCAGTTACTTTTTTGGGGCATTGTTGCAACTTTGGACTATCACTGAGTGAACTGTTGTCAGTACTTTAATTCCAGGATTGCCAGCATCTCTTTGCAAGACTTCCGCTTGGAAATGAAATTGATGTCTACAGAATGGCAAGCTAGTTTCCTGACAAAAGTGGGGACACTCACATCCCTCCCCAAATTATCTTTGAATGGCTACACTGTTAAAGTAGACAGTGAGACAGAACCAAGAAGTAGCCGAGGCCGTGAGAAAAATGAAATGTCGTTTATTGAAAATAAGTATAAGGGTGAGAGAAAACAGATTTGATTAAATTAAATTTTAATTAAAGTTAAAACTAATTAGATACGGTTAATGAAGTTAATCTCTTAATAATTTGAGGCTTTCTCCCTTCTGTTACTTTATCCTGATTACCCTTCCAAATTTCAACAGGGTGTCAAATGTTGATACACCTGGGCAGATCACCAGAGGAGAGTAATCATGCTTGGATATTAAAACGAGTGTTTTCGAGAATTGGATATTAAAATGAGTGTTCAAGAATGTAAACAGATGTTATTTTTTTAAAAGAAAAATATTTCTCAGTATAACCAGGATCAGTGAACAACACATCAAAGACTATAGCAGGTGGTTTTCAACCTTTTCTTCACCATGGACCGACCCCCTCTTTAAATACCTGTTGTGGTCACAGACCACCAAGGCTTAACTCCAGATTTAAATCATAACATTTCTTCAAGCCTTTGCGGACCCCCTGTGACAATATCGCAGCAAGTGTCCACGGACCACAGGTTGAGAACTACTGGATTACAGGAAGTCCTTGATTTACAACAATTCATTTAGTGACCATTCAAAGTTACAGTAAAAAAAGTGACTTTTACACTTGCAATCATTGCAGCATCCCCATAGTTATATGATCAACATTCAGATGCTTGGAAAGTGATTCATATCCCGGGGACATGAGATCACTTTTTACGACCTTCTGACAAGCAAAATCAACAGGGAAGCCCAATTCACTTAACAGTCATCTTACTAACTTAACATCTGTAGTGATTCACTTAACAACTGTGGCAAGAAAGCTCGTAAAATGGGGCAAAACTCACTGAACAAATGTGTCACTTAGCAACAGAAATGTTGGTCTCAATTGTAATCATAAGTCGAGGACTACCTCAGTGGTGGTATGCTACTGATTCAGATGGGTTCAGCCCAACCAGTAGTTAAAAAAAAAAGCCTCCGTCGAGCAGTTAAGAGGATAAAGAAAAGAAAAGCGCAGGATTGGCCCTCCCACCAGCCCCTGAGCTTTTCTGTTCTTAATCCTCTCAGCTGATTGGCACTGCAAGTCTCAGTGTGGGAAAAGCTGTGCGCAGGCGTTAGGCAAAGCACGCTCACCAAGCCACGCCCTCCAAACTGGTGGTAAAACAATTTGAATCCCACCACTGGACTACCTGTATAGTATTTTTCTATGTAAAGCAGAATGTAAATAAATAAAAATAATTAGGAATAACATCCAAACTAATTTTTTTCTAGAAAAACAAACTGCATAGTAAGATTCTTCACAACGATGGCAACTAATTATAAAAGTACATAACCCATTGATGTATAAAATGTACTGATTCATAAAACAGTGTTAATAGGAAAAATAAAACTTGTTTATTTAGTTATTGAATTTGAAAACCTGTACTTTTTGAGAACCTTTAATATTAATGATTATAAAGGCGTCAAAGAATAAGGTTGGTAATGATATACTATATACTTTGGTTTATAAGATATATAACATGTATTACTAAGTGGGCAATATACATTATTCTGTTATTTTCATCCAGTAGGTTTAAAAACTACGTTGATTAATTTTGCAGCTTTATCGGTTTTAATTATAATCCCATTTTTTTTTATCTACCCAATGGTATATCCCATAGAGACAGGCATGCTTGCCAATTATGTTTCAAGGTCAGTCAGAGCTTAGCATAGTTCTTAGATTATTTCTTGTAATCTAAGGCAAGCAAAGATAGTAGCCTTGCTTTCTCATTTTGCAACAAAAATTTATGCTTATAAGAGCAAGAATATAGACTGTTTTGCACAATAAAACTATCTGGCAATTTCAAACAATAAAACATACTGCTTGAAACATTTTCTATGTCCACAAACACTAGAAACACCTAAGGTTTTTTTTTTTTGCTGTTTTTTTTTCCTTTAAAAAACGTGGTCCTTCATCTTCCCTAAAATGTATAGCTGAAAATATTTCATGAGAGAATTTTTGGTAAGTTTTATATATTGATCTTAAGCATATATCATCCATGCAGACACTCAAGGCACATAGTCATAAAAATAGCAGAGGCATACATCACTATTACAAATCAAACAGCAAATGGCAACATTCAAAGTCCAGGAATGGCCCAACCAGAATAAATCATGATAAGAGAACTGACAAGTTACTGACCCAGTGAAAAGTATCCTGAAATGACAGTATCTTCACTTCCATTAGTCAACTTGCTGGATATTTGGGAAGAAAGAATTCCACAAAGAGGGTTGAAACAATCTTTGGTATGGTAGGTAGTCCTCAACTTACCACTGTTCACTTTATGATAGTTTGAATGAAAAGCACGTAAAGCACCTCTGACTATCACAGTTACCTCCATGGAAAGTTGCAAGCTGCTGCTGCCTGCTGAAATAACTCTTCCTTGTTTCTTGGGTGTGGTTGAAAGAACTCCCTGCTAAAGGATCTCTATGTGTTCCTGCATGGAGCTGAAATCCTTCAAGCCTGCCTGCACAAAGCTGAATTCCTTCAGCAGGTCTTTTTGGTCTTTGGGGACTATTTGAAAGAGCCCCCTGCTGAAGGATTTCAGCTCTGTGCAAGCAGGCACAAAGGATTTCAGCTCTGGAAGCAAGCACAGAACTGAAATCCTTCAGCAAAGAGCTCTTTCAGCCAGAGCCGAGGAATTGAAAGGATTTTTAGCAGCAGTGCAGTAAGGTAAGGAATGCAGGGTGCCGTGGGATGGGGGAAGCTTGATGTAGGTGACACGTGAGCCTCACCCCATTTGGGTTGAAAAAAAAATCCAAAAACCCTGACTCCAGGTGGAGTCTTTTTGTCTCTCACAGAATACCTAGTCAGAGGCTGTCAGGTTGGAAAAATGGTTTCTGCCCATCACAATTTGAACCTGTATTTCACATTATAATCTACAGGATCACCTGCTCCATGACAATCTAGAAAAGGAGTGAAAAGGCAATATTAAATTACAACTTCCACCATCCTCAGTGTCAGCCCTTTGGGTAGTCAAGAAAGAAACACAAATCACGAACACTTAACATTACTTTTATTATACAGTTACATTAACAAAACCTTGCCAGTTTGAAATTACCTCTCTCTCCCCTCACCTTTACTTCCAAGAAATTAGGGAGGGTCCTTTCTCAAGTATTTGCCATGTCCCCACTGATTGTGTGAACTAAACTGCCTCATATCTAACTCTTGCCTAGTCTACAGTCTCCTATCTCTCAAAGACATTCTCACAGACATTTACATTCATCTAAATTGGCCAGTGATGATAAGAGCTGTGAGCTGAAGTTTGGCAACTTCCATGCTCCTGACCATAAGACCAGTTGATAATGCTATTTTTAAAATAACCATTAATGCATCAGGGTAAGGTTTGCAAGATTGTATTGGGAAGTATTCTGAGTGATTACCCCATAATTATCGGGTCCTTAATTAACAGGGATAGAAGAATATGTCACTGCAAGTTTTATCTATTATCTTCATATGCAAGGACTAAGAATGGTTGGTACTAAGTTGATACTAAACCTATTAGAAACTGGAACATCAGCATCTATAGATTTGGAGAAAGATGGTGAAGCATGCATAATCTCAAACTAGCGCTTGACTAGATTATATTATATTGCTTTTTCTTTCTCCCACCCATTGATTGAAATACTTTCAAGCACTAGAAGTTTAGCAATATCATAACATAATACTGGACTTTGTACATGCTAAATGCATTTGCTTGGAAAGCTGTCTTATTTTAAGAATTCTCAGTCTTACTGCCAAGTGTAATCAGCATTTGTGAGGTGTGTCTCTCTGGATTGTTAGCGTTCGTTTATGATGTTTTTTGTCTCATCCTTTTAAAAACAGTTGATGAAAATCTCAGATGCAAGTGAAATGTTCATTGTAATCTCAGAACATAAATTTTGGAGTTTCATTTTGCAATACAAAGGAATGTTTCTTTTTCGTTTGCCTCTAGATAATAGGCTAGATTTAGATTGCTCGAAGGAGCCTTGATGATTGCCAGTAACTGTGTTGTCACTTTGGCAAGAAAGAGCAATTCTAAACACTATCTATTAAATTAAAAGCTGTTGTTCATTAAAGAACATAATGTAACTGATTATTCATTAGTGAATAAGTTAATAGTAGACTGTTAATCAAATGTATCATGTTAAAGCAAGCCAGAGAGAGGACGAGAGATCCCCTCTGAATTGTTTGGAGGCTAAATTTCATAATTCACTAATTAGTTAAAGGATTTGGTTCTCTAAAAGTTTTGCACAATGGGTATGCTCGTCACCTAAATAATTGATAAAAACCGGTATTAAACAGAAATTACTATCTGCCCTTTTGTGAGTAACACAGATTCTTATTCAATCTGTTCTGCATAAAAAACAGCCATTCTCACTTAAGGCCCAGTCCCACTGCACTTACGGATGCAAAGAGGATGTAAAACGTTAAAAAAACCTTGCCATCCATTGGAAAACGCGATGCATCCGTTGTGTACTCACTGCATACATGTTTCATACACTCTATCCGTCGAGCATCCATCCACTGCTATTTCATCCGCACAAGAAGTTTTGAGCTGCACAAAACTTTGTGAATGGATGAACTTTCCGCCGTGTTCGATGTACATCCGTGACATATATGGGCAACAAACGTTCTATGTCTGTTATCATCCGTTAAACGTCCACTGTATCCTCTCTGCATCCTCTGGCCATCCCCTCAACTCACATCCGCTGCAGCTGAAAACGGAAAGAAGGAGGAAACAAAAGGTACACGGAATGTCTACACAGCGTTAGTAGCACGGAAATAGAAAGCATGTGCATCTCATATATAAAGTATTCAAAACGGACAAAACGCTTGTATCTGGGATGTATCTCGTATATTTAGGATGTCTGCAGTATGTCTAGAGTATGTAGAAGGCCCCATAGTAGACAACCGATATTTTCTATAAAAAGGGGGAGAAAATCATCTGGTTCGCTGGGATGGTGGACCATAAAGTCCCACTATGGTTGCACTGGAGGTTTATCTATCCCACAACTATCCTTATCTATCCCAAGCATGCAAAGGCTTAACCATTTTTTCAAAGTTTTCACCAGTAAAAAAAATGAACCAAGTAAACTAAGTGTCTTAAGCAAAGATAACCTTTATTAACTTTCTTAGGTAAACTTTATGACTTTATTAAATAAGCAAAATGAACCAAGTAAACTGTATTAAGTGTCTTAAGCAAAGATAAACTTTCTTCGGTAAATTTTATGATTGTATTAAATAAGCAAAATGAACCAAGTAAAGTGTCTTAAGCAAAGATAAACTTAACAAGTAAACAACTCAGTCTCTGACACTGTTCTCAGTCACTCTGAATCATGTCCATGGTCTCAACTGTTAAGTGGGCAGGGACTGTGGAGGTGGCTGTGGCTTGAGTGCTGGTCTGAGGCATCATTGGGGTGTTTGGCCCCGAGGGTACAACAGATGGTGGTGTGTTCAGGAAGCTGTCCAAGAGGTGACTCAGTCCCGTGAGGTTGAGAGGCCCTTCATCAAGGACTTGAGATGTCAGCCCCAATACTGATGACAGATTGTCCGTTAACGGGCTTGGCTGTGGGGTGGAGGAAGGAGGAGTGTAGTGGGGCTGTCTGGTCTGTAGCTGGGTGAGGACTGGTGTCTGTGGTGTCCGATGAACCTGGGCCTGGACTGGGAAGTTCTGCTTCTGCTGTGGGAAGTCCTGGTAGTCGTAGCCTTGGTAGGTGAGGGGCTGTTGAAAGCCGTGGAAGGGCTGTGACATCGCCTGGGGTGGAGGAGCAGACCTGGACTGGGTAGGAGCAGCTTCAGCTGGGCCTTGAGGGTTGTGCAGAAGTGCTGTGATCTTCTGCTTCATCACCTGGTGCTGGGCCTCGGGCAGGTCCCTCAGGGTCTGGCTCACGTAGGTGATGAAGGTGTTCTGGCCCGAGGATGCTCTGTCCAAGTAGACCAGCTGAGAGAGAAGTTCTGTGCTGGTCTTCATTGTGTGCCTGATTTCCAGCAGCACACTGTGGTCCTGGTCCTCCAGTCTGCCTCTCTGCCTCCATCCTCTGGAGCTGGGGGTGGGGGTGGGGGTGGGTTGGCCTCTGGTGGCTGCTGCTTCTTCCTCCATTTGTGACAGAAGGGCGTCATCCTCCACGGGATCCAACAAGTCCGCCGGCATGGGGAGTGCAGCTGTCAGGGGGATCTCTGCTGTGGGGCCCTCCAAAGACACCTGCCTGGACAGGGTAGCAGGCTCCTGGCTGGAAGAGGACTGGCTGTCTGTGGGCTGTCTGAGGGAGAGGGGTCTCAGAGGGGCTGCTCCTTGGTGGCGGATCTCACCCTCCAGGAAACTGCACTTGGCCATGACGTACATCTCCCGGTCAGTGAGCTTGACAGCAGCCTGCCCGGATTTCTTGAGGTGTAGCTTGCCATACCAGGTGTGCATGTGCTTCCACCATCCAAGGAGTACTTCTGCAGTGTACCCCAGGCTCTCTGCCTTGTCTCTCCAAGCTGCCTGCTTCTTTTTGGTGTCCCGATACAGTCTGTGGCCCTTTCTCCAGAGGTACTTGTTCTCCCTCAGCCATTCCAGCACCTCATCCTCATGCTCCTTGGAAACAGTGTACTCTTTCCTCTCTCCATTCTCCTTCCCTTGCCTCTTCCTCCCTCTGGCAGGGGTTTCAGCAGGGCCTTCAGGGGCTTCAGCAGCAGGGCCTTCAGCAGCAGAGCTTTGAGGGCCTTGGGGGCTGGTCCACCACAGCAGCAGCAGCAGCTTCAGAGTCAGTGCCAGGGGGTGGGATGCTGGTTCTGGCCTTCTTCACCTTGCCAGGGCTTGAGCAAGTAGGCACAGGCTTCCTCTTCTTGCCTGACTTCTTGCCTGACCATGGTGTTCCTGCAAGATGTATGTGGCAGCACGTCTTTCCCCTGTATGCTGACTGCATGTGTGCTGCATCCTTTTATATCTGCGGAGCTGACGCAATTGATACTCCCTGCATGTGCAGTGAACGCTTTGCATCTGATATACATCCGCGCGGCATCCCCTTTGTTTCCTATAGGCGTCCGTGATGCATCCGCTTCATCCGCTATGCATCCATCCCTTATGCTATGCATCCGCTTCAAAATTCTCCCCCGGAAACCCTTCGGAGGTGTTATCTGCTTCCATCCGCTTTCATCCTCTAGGCTTCCGATGAACATCCGTTTAACATCCCCACTACATACTACCCACATCCGTTCTTTTCTGTTCTTTTCCATTCTGTTTATGCAAATTTTCACCACTTTTTGGAGTGGATGACAATGGATGGAGCCACCCCCGAAATTTTGCTCGTCCGCTGTGTCCTTTATGCATACGTTTTGCGTCTGTCAGCCAGTGGGACCGGGCCTTTAGTATGACAGTGGCTCTGGTAGATATTGTCATCATCACCATCATCATCATAGCCATTGTCTATCCACCGCAGGATGAAGACATCTTCCACATGTTTTCAACTTATATGGTCCTGAGCTTTCTTTTGCCAATTGGGCATGCAATACTTGCTGATGTTGTTGATCCATTTTTTTTAGGTCGTTCATGGATACTTTTTATCAAGTGGGATCCATGACTGCCTTGGTCCACCTGCCATCAGTTGTTCTTGCTAGATGACCAGCCCCGTTTCCATTTCAATTCTTCAGCTCTATTGATGATACTGTAGATAGTTAATGTATGTGTAATCATCTCTCTATCTCACCAAATATATGGAAGAAACGGGAGAAAGATATATTCTCTGAAGCTTTCTTTGTGCTGACTTTCCAGAGGTGTGCTTTCTCCCTGTTGCCATGTCATGTTCAAAAGACCATGGTGGAATTCCTGGAGAACTTTCACTTGAGAACTGAGCTTGATGAAGTCGTGCACTTGTATGTTGCAGCATCCAAAGTTTGCAATGATCAATGGTTAAAAACACTGAGTTCATCAACTGTAAAGCAGATAGCTCAGATTTGAAACTTGAGCACTGCAAGATGGGGTGAGCTCCTGTTCTTGCCCTAGCTCTTCAAACCTAAGCAGTTCAAAAACATGCAAATGTGAGTAGATAAATAGGTACCACTTCAGTGGGAAGGTAACAGTGCTCCGTGTGCCTTAGTGTATAGTCACATTGGTTACATGCCAATGAAAGTGTTTTAGGCCAATGCTGGCTCCCTCAGTTAAGAAACTGAGATGAACATTACTCCCTAGAGACAGACACGACTGGACAGGGGAAACATTTACCTTTACCTAAGTTTGCATTGTTTGAAATGAAGATTTCCGATACAATCTACCACATTAAAAGAAAGCGCATATATCGGTGTTTGAATATTCCCAAACAAATGACAATGGCCTTCCATGCTTTTCTTAACTTAAAAAAATCTTCTGTGCCTTTTTTCTTTTCTATAGCAAATGTCATCCTAATAAATGCTTCTGTCCATGACCTTGAAATGTTGAGTGAAAAGGAAAAGGTCTGTTGAAATAGATATTTCAGGAACCGGTGAATGGGATGAAATGTTTAACAAATAAAACGCCAAAGTGTATTTCCGTATAATTTATCTGAGATATCTGAAAATGTTTAAATTTTTATTCAGAATATAAGCCGGCTTCTTGCTAAATCCAGTTTCCTGAGAGATTTTTGTTGGTGTACTGAATGAATTACAAAGCAACTATATTAGCTTGAGAGGTACAGAGAGAATCAACAGACTTATAAAATTGCACAGAAGGTTTTCTTTAATGGCTTAAACTCTATCTTTTTCTAGTAGCTTTAATATCAATACCCAGGACTTTTCTTTGGGCTTCTGATACCCAAGTCCTTTATGCTAAGAGATCTTGTTATTCTTTTAAACTGGAGTGTTAATGCATCATGCAACTGTTTATATATGTCTTTATTAATCTTAAACACCTTTCCCCCTCCTTTACTTATGTGTGAAGCTTGTGTTTATAAAGAGTGTTTTAAAAACTCCTATGAAATCATAATGGTTGTGCAGATAGTGGTGTTGCTCTCTGAGCTTGGCTTTTTTAAAAGTATATGTTTTATTTTTTTTTCATAGACATTTTTAATACAGCGTGTTGTCAGGGCATATCATTTACAAAAAAATCAAAAAGAAAACAAACAGATATTGACATGTTTACTAATAACAATAATAATGGTGTAACAGAGTCATTTTAACTACATTTCTCTTTGTCTTAGCTTGTTTATAATTTTGTTAATTATGTCAACATGATTATAGTGGTAAACCCTCTTTATATTTAGTTCATATGTAACAATAATCTTTCTTCGCCTATTTTCTACCTGTTATTTCTAACCAGCTTGGCTTTTTGCTTGCTGAGATTTCACGACTTAACACCATCATTCTGAGTGAAAATGGGATTTGCTTCCTGTTTATATACAGCAGCTTGCCCTGCCAGGTTTGGCAGGACTATGGTTTTTTCCTTGGTAGTTCCTTGATTAGAATATTGTTTTTTTGCTTGATTGTTTTCTGGGTGGATTTATCTGGGTCTGAGCTGCTGGAAAGGATATGTTCAGTGTTCCAATATTTGATGGTCTCCTACAAAGATGGGGGGGAGGGGGGAAACTATTTTCAAAAGCACCAAAAAGCAAGATGAGAAACAATGGATGGAAACTAACCAAGGAGAGAAACAACTTAAAATTAAGAAGAAAATTCCTAACTGTGAGAGCAATCAACCAAAAGAATAGCTTGTTATCAGAAATTGTGGGTGCTCCATCACTGGAGGCTTTCAAAAAGAGACTGGAGAACCATTTGTCTGAAATGGTATAAGGTCTCTTGCTTCGGAGTTGACTAGAAGATCTCCAGGGTCCCTTCCAACTCTATTCTTCTATGTTCAATGTCTTTTTGTTTCCTTTTTAGTTTTTTTATTGTCTTGTTTGAATGGTGTGCAAATTTGGTTTATTTCTATGTGTCTATTGATGGCTAATTTGTCTGAATGCCAAGTTTCCTGGAATTCCCTAGGGAGCTTTACATTTAGAGAAATGCCGGCAAGAGAAGCATGCTGCAGGTCCTGTCTCTAAGGGAATTATTTGATGGACCAGAGGAGGCGGGTCTTCTCTGCCATTGTGCCCACCTTATAGAACATTCTTTCCCCATAAAAGTTAGGTCAACTAACCTCATTATTTTCCAAAACGTTTTCAAGACCTGGCTTTGTTATTAGACCTGGAGTCTCAGGGAACCAGTGAGATTTTGAAGTGGCTCCACTGCTAATCAAATTGTGTGTGTGTGTGTGTGTTTTAAACTTTTGAAGCCTGACTATCTTTGACATGTTTATTGCTTTATATGTTTTTTTGCTCCATACCACTCAGTCACTTCTTGTGAAAGGGGAGACAGTATAAATTTGATAAATAAACCACTAAAGGTAAAACCCCATCCTCACTGCTAAGAGGAATGTAAGACTAAACTAAACTTTAGACTAAAGTAGTCTAAACTACTCCATTGTGCTTCAGAAAAATAAGTCAAACAACAGTACGGAACTTTTATGGACTTTTTTCCAACTTCTTTTATCAAGCTATATTAAAAAAAAAAAAACTCTTAGTAAAATTTACACTCAAAGATACAGACATTTGTATATTCTAGCAGCTATTTTGAGGTGTAAACATATTGCATGAGTCTCTAAGTTGAACTATAAAAGTGGTGGACCAAAAGTCAAACCATTCTATAAAGGTAAAAGTAAAGAGCAATAGCAGTTTAGTGGTTAGAATGCAGTATAGCAGGTTGGCTCTGCTCACTGCCAGGAGTTCAATCCTGACTAGTTCAACATTTTATTCAGCCTTCCAGTCTTCCATCCTTCCGAGGTCGGTAAAATGAGGACCCAGTTTGTTGGGGACAATATGCTGATTCTGTAAACCACCTTCAGAGTGTTGTAAAGCACTGTGAAGTGGTATATAAGTCTTAAGTGCTATTGCTATTGCTATTCTCCCTGTCCAATCAAGTCTGACTCTATGGGACAGTGCTCTTCTTGATTTTTTAACCAAAGGAGCCAGCGTTGTCCGAAGACAGTGGTGCATGGAACTCTGTTACCTTCCCACCGAAGTGGTGCCTATTTATCTACTCACATTTGCAAGCTTTTGAACTGCTAAATGGGCAGGAGCTAGCAGGAGTTCATACCATCGTGCTGAGGTCTCGGACCCAGGCAGTCAATTTTCCAGCTGACAAGTTCAGCAACTTTAACCACTGAACTACTACTGCTATTTTGCCACCCCTTTGAAGTGGGCCAGATCAGCAAACAGACACCACAGGAACCTACTATAACTCTTTTGTTGTGGATTAACTTTGTGTTTTTTTCTCACTATTTCTTCCTTTCTATGGCTAGGCTAATATTTGCGAACAACTATTGTATACCTTTTGAAAGGCCTTCTCCATAGTTCTCTATAGATTGCCTCAATGAATGGATTTTTACGACTGCTATGCTTTGATTTAAGTTTTTGGAAAGCCTTGTGTAGATCACCAGGAGGATGGATGGGAATGGAATCAGTGTAAAATATCTGAAGATGCCTGTCAGAACAGGCTGCTGATAGTTGTGTTACAGGAGCATGATCACGTAGGGCACTAAAATTAATAATGGGGAAAGAAACGTGGATGAAATCTGTCTGAGAGTAGAGACAGAAGGGGTCAATGGAAATTGTGACTCCTCTTCCATTGGCTGGAAAAAAAAAACCTATTTCCCGGTCTTTAATATTACCTGTCGGCTGCCCTCAAAAGTACTTGGTTCGTGCCTGAGTAGAATGTAGGTACCTGGCCCAATCTCATTTTGTGTAGCATTAAGTCCTCCGAGTTACAGTAATTCTGCATAGGACTTTTCAAAAGGAATAGCAAGACATGTTAATGAATGGATTTTTCCATTGCTGTACTCAAGGGTAGGTACAATTGCTTTGTGCCAGCTGCTTTTCTTTTGTGTGGAAAATGAGTGGTCAACATGTGGTGATAACTGTTAAGGTAAGGTCTCTTTTAAGTCAGTTTCCACTCTGGAGAATTCATGGGCTCATCCATGTCATTTCCTGGATGGCAGTACAGATTTTGCCATTGGCATTGTGTGGGACATTTTTACTATTATTATTATTTCCCAGTTTGGCCCACAGCATTGGCATTTCCTAATGATCTTCTTTCCAAGTGCAAACCAAGTCTGGCCCTGCTTAACTTTTAATTAGGTGTATAAATGTAAGCGTAGTGCTGTCAAGGTGTTTGGGTTGCTGCCATTCCTGATATTTTGCTTTCTACCATGTTCCTTTAATAATTTCTCACGTATTGGAGTTTGGTGAGAAAGTAAGGGTTTGCAACTAACCCTATTGCAAGTAGATATGGCAATCCTGATGGTTGAAATATCAGCTGTATTTAACGGTAGAATAATTGGGCTCACATAATTAAAGTGAGTTTTATAAGTTTCTTTGCCCTGTCCAAAAGAGTACTCTCCATTTCAGCTCTTATAAGCGAGCAATCCAGAAATGGGCTTTGTTTTTTTTTCAGTCACACTGGGGCTCCTTATTTAGCTTAAACTTTTGAACAGTTTGAACTAGTCTCTGCCCCTGTTTCCAGATAAAAGTGTTTATCAAGCTTTGAAATTTTCTTCTTTTTGTAAATATGAAGGCCCAGGGAGCAAAAATAAACGGCTATATTGTGGATTAAGTGAAATATCTCAAGGCTGTGCTTTTCTGATAAGTGAACCTGAAGTGACCTTTCTCAGACACAATTACAGAGCTGTATGTTTTTCCTTTAATTTCATCAGGGGTTTAATTAGTATACAAATAAAACTTCTCTTATCTTCTTTTCTACCTAATTGGCTTGTCTTCGCTTCTGTACGAAGCATGTGTGAGTGGGCTGTAATTAGGGTGACCGTGTTAACCTTTCCCCCCCCCCCCCAAAAAAAAAGCACTCCTGCCTCAAGGCCCAAAAAAACGACGCTTTGGATTTATTGCTTTACAATCTCGGTGGTTCTCCCATAGGCTTTCTCATGAGCAGAAGGGCTTTGGGTGCTGCCAGTTCCCACTGCTTAATGGGGATCTTCATTCTTCCCCTCTCTAAATGTTTATTGATTATCTCACTGTTCCGCATGCGGCTTCCAACAACTTAATATCAGGTGACAGTCAAGAGAGTTTCTCCAAGTAATTAGAGTTGAGCATTGGGGGAACAATTAGGACCAGCGTTATTAAACTTGATTTATCCTATTCTCTCCTGAACACTTTCCAGGATAGCAGAACATCACCCTTCCTCAATCTAGCCTGGTTGAGAAATTAGTGGCTAACCTGCTGCTTATCATTGTTTCCTGGCTGCCTGGAGGCCCACCCTCTTGGTTTCAGTCATTCAGCTGGAAATATTAGAGTCCATAAAGTTTATCAGGGTTTTTAATTAGATCAATCGGAGGAAAAGGATGATGGAGGGAAGGAGGAGGAAGATTTAGCAACAGAAAATATATGACTTTAAAGTACTGCAGACTGTGGTCAAACAGTTTTAATGGCTTATCTTTAACCCCTGAAGATCAGGACTTAAATATAAAGAAGAAACTTTCTTCTGAAAAAACGTATGTGTGACGGGAAATAATCTGTATCCAGAACGTTATTCTGTCTTTTTATACCATGTGTGCTTTAGTTCATGGCTATCCAATCTTTTGGCTTTGAGTGAAGACGAAGAGGGCTGCATATAAAATATATAATATAATTAATGTATATCAATCACATAATAATGTTAGATGTTTATGATTTTGTGGTGCCACATTACTAGCTGTCCACAGCCACCTATGACCTATGGGCTGGATATGCCTGCTTGACTTTGTCTTAGATTTTCACTTGGTGGTCTTATAACAGCTTATGCCTTGTTTTCAAAAGTAGTTTAGATTTAGTAGAATTAGTTTTAGTTTACTTTATTGTCATTGCACCTCGTACAACAAAATCAAACACCATCTTCAGTGCACATCGTGACCATGAAAATAAACACAAACATACATCATTCATCTTTCACACATTGAACCAATCCCCCCCCCCCCCCCGCACCAACACTGCACTATACAGCAGAATTCAAAAGAGCTACTACCCTGGGATAGAAGCTGTTTTTCAGCCTATTTGTCCTTGTTTTTATTATTCTGTACTGTCTACAAGATGATAATAGTTAAAAAAAGGTTCCCAGGATGAGATGGAGTTAATCTCTTACAGAAGACCAATGGTGGAAATAAATATCTGATGCATTTGTATCTTGTCACTTGATATTCACCTTGATATCCCAAGAAAGTCTATGTGCTAAATTGGGACACAATTATTGATAACTCTCTTCTCTGATTAATTATGACACTTACATGCAGGTTAGGTGCTTCACTTTAAGAACTGTAGTAGTTAGGCAAGGAAGTAGTTAGGCAAGGAAGCAGAGTTGCTTCTTTAATTGCCATTTTTGCAGGGAGTCCTCGACTTACAACCATTCATTTAGAATTGCTCCAAGTTACAATGGCCCTGAAAAAAAAAAAGACTTATAACTGGTCCTTATCATCACTTATCATCCATCGCAGCATCCCTAGAATCACATGATAGAAATTCGGGCATTTGACAATCCTCATGTATGGTTTTAGCTTTCAGGGTCATGTGATCATCATTAGCAACCTTCTCAGCTGGCTTTCGGACAAGCAGAGTCAATAAGGGAAGCTGGATTTGGTTCACAGCTGTGTGAGTCATTTAACGGCAGTCATTCATGTAACAACCATTGGGAAAAAAAAAAGGTCATAAAATTGGACACCAATCTTTTAACAACTGCCTTCTTACCAATAGAAATTCTGGTCCCAACTGCAGTGTAAGTCTAGGCCTATATGTATCAGCAGCATCATTCCAGCTTTGTCTAAAAGTGAGTTTTGCTTACAAGAGCTGGCCAATAAATCCATATCCTCCCTCCTTTCTGCCTGTGCTGCCATCTTGGTGTCCAAGATACAATGTCTAGAAGACAGAACTTGAACTCCTAAAACATTTTTCAGGGAAGAAAAATTGGCTGTCAGTCATTGCAAAACAAAAGTGGTTCAACTTACTGAGAGGTATGCTATTTGCACAATTGGCACAAAAATAGTTTCTATGTTGAAAAGTCAAGGATTTTAAAGTGGTGTTATTTTTCCTCTACGTTTGCAAAGAAACACAGAAGTCCAAGCTGAAAAGATTTCTAATTCTATAATTCAGTGCCAGTACATTTGCCTTAATCAGGAATAAGATGTTGAGGTTTGTACTTTTATTTTCACTGCTTTTATAGTGACAATGACACAAGGAGCTCAGAGATGAATAGAATAATCCAAATTCTTAAAGAGCTATACCATACGTTCCTGATGTGTGTCAAATGCTGTTTTGCATTTGGAATCTAGCCTACCTTCCATAAGAGGACATATGAGAACTTGTTCATTAAAGTCCTGGATAAAATTATCTTATTTGAAAGGATTTTAGACCCAGTTAGTCCAAGCAGTTAAGCTTTGTTTATTCCTGGAAGAAAGGTGTAACTGCAAATTTAAATTGTTGTGGTTAGTTACTACAATTCTTGGTGCTGGGATTTAAGAGAGCCATTTTAGAGACATAGTGAGTCCTTGACCTGGACCTACATAGAGATAGCTTCTCAATAAAGGTAGCCTCTATAGATAGTTCTTAATTCATGATCACAGTTGGGCTGGAACTTCAGTTGTTAAGTGACTCACAGGGCCATTAAGTCAATCTGACTTCTTCCATTGACTTTGTTGGGAATTCCTGGGAAGGTAGCAAATGGTGATAATGTGACCCCAGGACTCTACAACTGTTGTAAATGTATGCCAGTTACCAAGCACCTGAATTTTGATAACCTGAGAACAGGAGTGCTGTGATGCTTGTAAGCATACTTACTGGTTGTAAGTCAGGTTCTCGTCAGCAGTGGAGTCTGTCTCACCACTGATCCTGTTGTTGGAGACGGCACTGGTGAGAGAGGCGCCAGCGCCAGCGGGAACCATGGAAGCTATGGCTTCCCCACCCAAGAAGCAGCTGAAACACTGCCGATGGAGGAATGTGCAGCACTCCAAACGCAGCAGCGCACGGGCAGAAGGGAAAGCAACAGTAGCGGAAGAAGCAATAGTGGCAGGCGCAATGCAAAATGCCCCACGACGTCAACGACGCCCGCCCACTGACCTGGCCTGCACCCAGCACCATACCCAGGTCTGTAGCAAAGGCGCTTAGTGGGGGTAGGGAGCTCTCCATGCTCCGCCATGATCGGCCATTAGCAGCGGCTGGTGGTGAGGCGTGGCTGCCCACGGGGTGTTCTAGGCAAGGGGGGGGCAGAAATTAAGTCACTCCTGAAAAGACGGCTAAGCCATTTTTCGGGGGTCAAAAGAAAATAAGGCCCGGACTTATTTTCTGAAAAACACTTTTCTGAAAAGCACCTTATTTTCTGAAAAACACTATTGGTCCTTTCTTCAGCCCATCTGAATATTGATCCAATACTTACATCTGTAGTGGTGGTATGCTGCCAGTTCACAATGGTTCTAGCAATCCAGTAGCGTGGTCAGCAGTTGGCCCTACCCAGCCCCACCCACCCTCCCCCACCCTTTCCTGTCCTATATTTCCTTCGTTTGTAGCTCAGCTGATAGGCATGACAGAGTGGATTGCCGTGTCTCAGCTGTTTTACTCACCAGTGCTGACAGTAAGTTTTCATGCTTAAAATTGCCCATTTTAGAACTCTGCCCGTGCGCGTGCACGAAGTGCCCACAGAACCAGTAGTAAAATACTGCTCATCTGAATTTTAAAACAAAAAAACCCTAACCCTAACCCCAGTCCCTTCCATGAGTTTATTGGGTTCTCCTTTCATATTTTGCCAAAATAGTTTTTATCATTCTGCATAATGCCTAGGTATTATATACAATGCCTAATGAAAGTATATAGCATATTATAATAACACAGACATTTCAAATTTTCCTAAAAACGTCACTCGTTCTATAGATTTCCTAGGCATTCAGCACAATGGCAGTTTTTCACGTATTGCTGGTAAGCATATACAGTTCCTGGCTCCATTATGAAACTTTTTAATTTGTCCACAAAGCATAATAGAAATTTATTCCTGCAAATAGAAAACCTTTACTAATCATCATAGTAGTAAAAATAAAATTCATTTATGAATTTTAACTTTAGAAATCACCTCTTCATGCAAGTCCGTATAAATACCATACAGAAGAAAACATATTACCAAGCAACAAATGCTGACATTGGAAGAATGTCTGTAGCAATTGTCAGACCATCCAACACTTGAAAAAGCCAAATAAAAAGAAGCTTTGAATTGAAATTGTACCAGAGCAATTCAGAAGCCTTTGAAAAAATATAACCTTACAGCAATTCATATAAAAGACTTGTTTGCATTTTGCATGCAAAGTTGTTTAGTGGTTCCTCCTTTGGGAAATGGTTTGCATTTTAGCCATCTGAACTAATTTTCAAGTTGAAGCATTGACTATTAGAGCCTATCTTGGAGCAACCTCGAAGGAAGAGAAACTATGCAATCCATTTGTGAAAAATCACAAAAATGCATATATCATAATGTTTATAATTGGAACTTTACTGAACAGTTAAAAGAGCTGTAGGATAGGTTGTTCCCCTCCGCCAATTACTTCTTTTTTTTCCTGCTTTTCCAAGCAGCAATTTTCTTTGTCTTTCCACCTATGAATCCACATGCTCTAAGTTCTTTGCTGTGGGAGTGTATTTTATGTAGGCTTCCCATAAGACCTAGCTATTGCTCTTGGATGAGAATCTTGGACTACTCCAGCCTTTGGAGCAATCCAGCATAATTCTTCTTTTAATTTACATTAATGAACCCTAAGATAATATATGTATATATTTATGGAGTGCCTTCATCATATGTGATCGTGTACAAATCAGGACAGTTTTTGCTGTTATAAAGCAGTTAAATCTGCAACGATCTGGATGTTTAAGAGGAAACCAGTGCTATTTTTCTTTGAAAATAGCCCCAATCTATTTAATAGTCAGTCTGTATTTCTCTTTGTTTAATAGCCTATGGCATAAATTGAAGTTAATTATCAGAGCTGACAAGTAACTCTGTTTTCTGTCTGCTCTCAGAGTCTCTCCGAGGCAAAGATGGAGCTGAGAAGAAAAGATCAATCTTTGCGTCAGCTCAATAGACATCTTACCCAGCTGGAGCAGGACAAGCGTCGGCTGGAACAGAACATCCATGATGCAGAGAGTGCCCTCCGCATGGCAGCCAAGTGAGCGCAGGGGGCCTTGGGGAGATCATTTGAAATAGACAAAAGATCAATTCTTACTTTCATGCAAAGGATTTTTAGTCCTGGATAATGCAGCGCTGGAAAACAAAAAGTACAGCTGCCCATCTTTGAAATGGTAGTAAAAGATCCTCTTGAAGAGAAACATATTAATGGCCCTTTTCAATCATTTCAATGTCCGCGGATGGGTGTGAGCAACAGAAGCATGAATGTGTCTTGAGTTTTTCCCCTAAGGTGTACCTGGGTTGAGTGAACCATCTGACCAAAGGTCAAAATGGTTTTGATGTGGAGAGATGTTAGTATATGATAGTATATATGAGAGTTGAACAGTATTGCACATATATCAAAATACTCATGTGCCTACAAGTGCCCATTGACCCTGAGGTTTTAACAGTGCACAAGTATAATCATTGGTGTATCTCTTGACTAAAAGCTCAGAATTGGTAAGTAATAAATGCACAGAAAAGGCAAGTTAAAACAAAGGCAAGATACAAAACAACATATAACAGAAGATATACCTAGTACAGCTTTCATACATGATAAAACCTGCAACTTTTCAGCTGCCTTTACACAGACATTTAGAAACATTCCTTGTGGCAAGCTTTTCTTCAGATTTAAATGGGTAAGAAGACAGTGCAAATAAAAACTGCATGAAATAATCATCATTAGCCCATGATTTTGAATCATAGACCATATAGAAAACTAGGTATTATATAGATGTAATCATATACTAGCATCCAGAAGATGCTACACAGTTTCTGTGATGACCTGGGGCGTGGCACAAAGGCAACACAGATAATCAATAAGAGTCCCTTTATTATCTCCAACTTTGTCCCCAATGTCCAGGTTACCTTCTGGCTGGAGAAAAACTCTCCCAGGAACAGCCTTTGACTTCAGAAAATTAAGTCTAAAACATGGTCAACACAAACTGTAACTTAAAGTCCAAACAAGCCAAACTGAAGTAATTAGTTTGGCAGGGCAGGAGGAACTTGAAGGCACGCAAAACTCACATGGTTGGGAAGACACCAGGAACACAGATAAGCCACGACAACACAGGATAAAGTCATGTTTACTTCCAACTGCCTGCCGCACGCAGCCTGCCTTATCAACTGTCTTCCCAGTTGTGGCTAATGAAGGGAATCAGGGCCCTTTCCTTCCCCGTAAGCCACGCAATCCACATTGCTCTCCTCTTCATTCCTCCCTGCATGCCCTAGAATAAAGAGGGAGGTGGGCCTGGTTCTTTCTCTGAACTCCCTCTCCCTTGTTCTAACTCTCCCCTGCTTTGCCCAGCCGGACTTTGCCCTTCCCCAGCCTCCTCCCCAGCCAATGGAGCCACACTCCCATTCCCGGTCAGCTGTCCGGCTTCCTCCTCAGATTCAGACTCTAACAGGGGCATGACAGTTTCGAAAGGCTTTCAAATTTGTATTCTGCCAAATAGCCTATATTTGAAGTTAGAAAGGTTTCTTATCTGGACAAAACGGATTGTTTTGATCTAGATGTTCCCGTGTTGCTCTAGTTCTTTCAGAGATGCTGACAGGGATGGGATCCAACGGGTGTAATAACCGGCTCGGTGAGCATGCGATTTGCGTGCCATGCAGTGTTTGAAAATCATCTTTTCCTGCAAGCTCTATGTGTACCACAGTGCTTGTGCAGCAATGAGCTGCACCTCACGAGGCTTCTGAGTTTGAAAAAGCAAGAAATAAAGGACAGCCTAGAGCCCGGGCAGGAGGGTGGGCCGAACAGAAGAACAGAAGATCATTGGAGCAAACTGGTTTGGTCTCAGCTGATCTTCGGAGCTACCTGTTCAGGAGAACTGGGCCAAACCTGTAGCACCACACCTGTATGTCTGGGTGCCAAGAAAATTGAGATTTACAGCCACTTCATCTATCTGACAGGGTTTTTTTTCTTATGGATTTAACTCACGGATTGGGATGATAAAACAAGAGCATTTTTTATTCCTCAAAAATTCTTATTGATTTATATTTTTAAAGAATTCTAGAATTTTTCAACCATAAGAAACATTTTCTGAACTTCTGGAACCATATGCAAAAATTCAGTAACAAAACTTAGAGAACCATCCCTTCCAGTGCTATCTCTGATACCCTTTATAAACTAAATCTGACATTAGTCAACTGTATACAAGAAACATGGAGTTGACTCTAAAACAGCAGAAAAAGAATGGAAAGTATTGCTTATGCTAGTTACTTTATAGTTAACTCAGTGAACATTTTTGTATGTGACACTGAAATTACCTGAAGACAACAAATTTTGGGACAAAGGAAATGATGAATGTCACATATAAACATGTTTTCTGCTCTTCAGGTTCCTGTTCAAAGAACTACCATCCAATTAAAAATTAAATTTATAATGGAAACTATGATAGCAAACTAACAAAAACATTCATTATAAAAATAGACTGCAATACAAGAGTAAAAGCAACAAAATAGAACTTTAAAAGTAAAACAGCAATAAGAACATGATCTTTTTATTCATTCAACAGAGACAAAGAATTAATTGTTAGTCATATGAAATCAGTGGAATCTATCTTTCAAAATGTAAGTAATATTTTTTTATAACACTTCATCATCTATAGCTGTATTTCAAGCAATTGTACTTTGATATTGCTTTTTTTGCTAGAAAATGCTAATGGAACTTGAGAAATATAATTATAAAATAACAAACAGTCAAAATATACAGAAAAATTCTTACTGTCATACACTAGCAAGCAGGTCTGTTTTTACAATTAAAGATTTAGAAAATACATTCTTTCTAAATTTTTGTGGTAACACACTATTATACTGTACAAAAAAATCTAAATAATAGTATGCCTTAAAATTTTAGTCAGTTACTTTTCTGGCCTGAATTTCCAGATTGCTTGAGTGTGTCTGTGTGTGTGTGTGTGTCTGTGTGAGAGAGAGAGAGAAAGAGAGAGAGAGAGAGAGACTTTATATTTCATTTATGTTTCATTTTTTTAAAAAAACCATCACAGTGCAGATTTTGTATGCTTTGGTAAATCTTTTAAATATTTCCAGCCATATTAAAAACAAAAATGAAGGAAGGAAAGGAATGGAATGGAACAGAATGCAAGGGAATTAAATAATACAAATGTCGCACTCATAGATTTTTATTTATATCTAGAAAAACACTGACCTAGTAAAGTTAGCAAAAGCAAAAGAATGAACTAATCTAATCTGCAGCAATAGCTGATGCTGATATTTTGACCATGTTGCTTCTTCTGTCTCACAAACACTGTCACACATAAACACAAAGATGAAAAATAAGAGCATACAACAGATATTTTCCAAATGGTTGTTCTTTAAATGACTCCATCCTTTTAAGTGAAATAAATTGGATCAAATACAAAGGTATGTGATGTTGAGAATGGCAACAGTAACATATCTCTGAGTTTTGGATCAGTAATGTTGCTGTCAGTTTCATCATATCACCGGTGGAAATGAGCAAATTACTTTCAGTCTTTAGTGTTCAGAAGAGAATTTGTGGTTCTTTCCAATACAGGAGCACGCATTTATACCTATGCTCATGTGCACAAACAAAGGGATATGATGTAATACCACTCCTCCCCACCTCACACAGATTGTAGTGGAAGGCCTTAGGGGCCTCACTTTGAGGGAGCCAGAGTAGCCAATCTACCATGTCCCTGTGCATGAGTGCATTCCCATATGCTCTATTATTTGTTGTAATATTTACATGTGATAAATTCTGTATTACATGTAAATGAAAAGCCAAAAGAGAACATTAAGAAGGCATACTTCAGAAATAATCTCAGACCAATTCTTTCATTATTTGCCCTCTAAGATGAGCTGTGCTAGAATTTGGGGAGCTCAAATAACTATTTAAAATGTCTTAGCCCACTTAGCGCAGAGTCTTACAATGCATATTTTAACACAGTGGCTTATATTTTCGAGTGAAATGTACATTAATCTGTTTTGCCAAACTATTCCGTTGAGGATGAGATTCTCATTCTCTTCGGATTTGGTGACCTTTTCTTCTCTTCCCTGATTCTAATCTAGCCTTCAGTTTACCTCTCTCTGAATTCTGAGTACCCAACCAAATAATCATGCTGGCTATGGATTCTGGGAACTGACGTAGTTTGGAGGTTACTAGGTTGAGTTATATTGTTGAAAGCCGTCATGCAGTTTCTTCTTTACAGCTTAGGTCATTGCTGATGCATCCTGTCTGTCTGTGTCTACTTCTGTATCTCTAAATTCCTATATCTGTCTGTCTACCTACCCACCCCAATAACAACAGCAACCCTGTGAGGTAAGTTGGGCTGAGAGAGACAGAGAGTGACTGGTCCAAGACAACCCAGCTGGCTTTCATGGCTTAGGTAGGACTTGAACTCACAGTCTTTCTGTAATAATAAATTACATATAATAAACACATATAAACAATAGAGTGTCATTGAAACCTCCAGTGTACCATCTAAAAATAAAGCCTAAATCAACCTAACAGTCTCAAGAAGACTGTTTATTTTTTTAAGTCTCATCCTTTTTTTCATTCTATCCAAGCAATTTCCTTTTCAAACATAGGACAGCAAGCAAATTTCAATTCTCTCCTGAAGAAAGGTGTTCCAAATTTCTGATATTGAGATTTGCCTTAATATCAGAGGTTTGTTTGAGAATGTGTTATAGATTTCAGACATTTTTTCTTCATGGTAGTTAAAGGTGTGATTAATTTGAAAGGAAATTTCATCAAAGCCAGGGGTGGGCTCTTGAGGGTTCTCAGGGGTTTGGCAGATCCTCTAGGTAAGATTCTTCACAGTTTGGACAACCCCCCAAATGCCACTCCTGGCTGGCCTTGCCCACCCAGCAGGTAAATGCAGGGCATGTGTGGAGGCTCGGGGAGGGTGTAAAATGGCCCTCCCAGAAGTTCAGGAAGGCCAGAAACAGGTCCGTTTACAGTTTCCAGAGAGCCTCTGGAGCTCAGGGAGGCCATTTTTGCCCTCCCAGAGGCTCCAGGAAAGCCTCCAGAGCCCAGGGATGGCAAAAACATCCCCCCCCCCACACTGTGGTGCAGGAGACTCACTAGGCCAAGCCCACTATGGCCACGCCCACCCAACAACCAGGCAGAGAACCTGTTGCTAAAATTTTTGAAGCCCACCCCTAATCAAAACCAATAAACCAAAGGTCTTCAAACTTGGCAAGACTTCAACTCCCAAAATTCCTGAGCTAATATGACTGTGGAGGAATTCTGGGAGTTGAAGTCCACAAGTCTTAAAGCTATCAAGTTTGAAGACCCCTGCAATAAACCTACTCAAAAGTAAATGTGCATCATCTTACAAAAGTTGATTAGTATTCAACAAGTAACTGGATGGATGGAAGAACAGTGGTAGTCTTTTAAATTTAACTAGTACAGGTAGTCCTCAACTTAGAACAGTTTATTTAAAGACCGTTCAAAGTTAGAACAGCACTAAAAAAGTGATTTATGACCATTGTTCACAGTTACAACTTTTGCAGCAACCCCATGATCATGTGATCAAAATTCAGATGCTTGGCAACTGGTTCAATACTGATGATCATTGCAGTGTCCTGGGTTCATATGATTACTTTTTCCTACTTCCTGACAAGCAAAGTCAATGGGGAAGCAGATTCACTTAACAACCAGGTTATTAACTTATCAAATGCAATAATTCACTTAACAACTGTTGCAAGAAATGTCATAAAATGGGGCAAATCCTACTTAACAAATTCTCAACAACATACATTTTTGGGTCGGAAGTTGAGGACTGTATGTATGTGATTTGTACCAAATCTTAGTGGTTTTATGGCCTGTAAAGCAAACTTGAGATTTTGAATCAGTTCTCACAGTTGACGTAATTCGGAATATCTGCTGAAAGTAACATCTGTTTGGCTCAGGTCGTTTTCCTAATATAAAACCTCATAGTGTATCACTCGGAGAAGTATGGAAAATAAAGTGGAAGTATGCGCTGGATTTTATATTTGTTGGGAAACACCTTATTTACGCATGTAAAGGGGGGAAAACAGACATTCCCACATTACACTTGATCTAGTTCAGGGGTGTCATACTCATCCTATCACAGCGGCATCACATGACATATCGGGACATTTTTTCCCCTCTGCTAAACCGGGCGTGGGCATGACTAGCACGTGACGCATCTGCCCCACAGGCTGGGAGTTTGACAGCCCTGATCTAGTTTCCCAAAGATAATTTTTATTTGTCCATCTTTGAAAAAGTTACTTGCCACAGTCTGAAATCAGGAGGCACCGCCCACTCATAAATTAAAACACAGAAGAATATTACACTTGTGTTTGTCTTTTGTAGTGAAGTCTTATATCTACTTAAGATGGCGGTTTGTTTTTTCATCTGAAGAACCAGGTATAACAGCTCATTTAAAAACCCAAGATTCATGCTCTCTAGCAGAGAATATTCCGAGAATTCTGCTGATTTTCACACCACATAATTCAGTCTTGTTTATTGTAATGCCTTCATCATAAAGGTCATCACCAATTGTAGCTGTATCAACCAAAATGTTGCTTGGTGCTACTACTGATGCTCAGTATGGAGGCACTGTTGTGTTATTTTAGTATTCATTTTGTGCCACTTGTATCTTTAGTGGTGTATTGAACCTTGAAGCAGTGTTGAGAACTTGAATTATCCATAGTGAATACAGAAAGATCAGAACATCCAAATCAATATAATTTTTAAGTGAATTAAAATGTTTAAATAAAAGGGCCAGGGAACTTTATTTATTTGGGATTATGCACAGATGTACTTATTTTTATTCACTGTTTATTGCTATAGCATGCTAACTTCATGTCTTTGTAATTAGGTATTCCTCTTATTGTGCCTTACTTTTTTTAGAGTTATGACCTTGTTTTTACTTGGGCTGGAAATACAAATGCAGTGTTCAAACAGCCTTGGCAGAAGAGTGATAGATTTTGGAGGCTGTTCTTAGGTGATTGAACCTATTCTTGGCTTTGCCTACCAACTTGCCACCTGCCACAAGTGAAAGGAGGCCAGGAGGTACAGAAAAACAGGAAAACACCAAACATTTCCCAACATTTTGAAAGCATATTTTGTCGTAAATTCTTAAGATAATCCCAATGAGGGGGGGGGGACATTTATATCGCTTGTTTTATCTTCATAGACTCATGCTGCTTACATTGAGAGATTCTTTTCTGCTCCTTCCTTTGAATAATCCCATTTGCTGTTTAGGGAGCTATTTTGCAAATACTTTAAGCATCTTCTTTGTTTAGATCCCCAGCAATCTGATTTCCTCGATCTGTGTTCCCAAAGATCAATTGTGCAGGACATACAGGTGTTAGCACAGCTGGCTTGCTGATGACAACTCTGTCCAGATAGCTGCCTAGTGTGTCATCACTCATAGCGTTCAGTGTCATTCTGACCTAGCCAAGCTAAAAATGGCACTCTAGCTCAAGAGGGATTTGAAAACCTTGACAAACTAAAGATAAAGATATTGCAGAATGTCATATCCATGTGTTTTAACTGTTTTAACTGGGACATATCTAAGTAACTAATGCCAGAGCTTGTCTGGCTTATTTTTTTTTTAATCTGAAGGGTTTTTTTTTGTTTTGTTTTTAATTCATGGGTATTGTATACTTTGCCTTAAGTGAGGAAACATCCTTGTGTGGAGTACTGTGAAATTAGTTAATGCAGTTATTTTCTCCAGACACAGGTTCACTTCCAGCTCAAGGTCAATGAAATCTGTTCATCAGGGACAAATTATTGTGCACATCCCACAAATGCAGAATAGCTTTGGCATAGTGTGTAGTGTTTGCTTAAAAGGGCCTGGATCAAATTATTCTTTCATCCAACTGACTTCAGACTTTAGTATACTCTGTTTCATTGTTAGGAAAAAGTTCACAGAATTATATTATATTGAATTTTCTATTGATAAATAATAGAAAACTGTCTCATTTTTATTCTGGCTGAAACATTGGCAGTGCAGGCATATGTGTGT
Organism: Laticauda colubrina; assembly: GCA_015471245.1. Lineage (NCBI taxonomy): Eukaryota > Metazoa > Chordata > Lepidosauria > Squamata > Elapidae > Laticauda > Laticauda colubrina. The sequence continues at coordinate 40,323,996 of BLBF01000004.1, read as the reverse complement.
CTTCTCAGAAGTAAATCCAATCAGTTGCAGTTAGACCACCATGACCAGAAAGAGATGCATAGGATCGCATAGTTATTCTTGTACAATCTTTTTATTTTTATTTTTTTAAGCTGTTTCAGCTGTTGACTGAATCATGCAGTGATACTATTTTCCCACTGCAATCCTATAATTCCTGACCTAGGAATAAGTCAAACTGAACATGTTGAGCTATTTCTGAATTATTGAAAGCCAGACTGGACTGGACTAGAATGTAAAAGCCTGTATACTGTAGAAAAGGAAATTTGGAAGAGACCTAAGGTCATCCAGTTCACACCATCTCCTTAGAATAACATCCTCCAAGTACCAAGTAAATTCTGTACTGTGCATCAGATCTCTTACAGATGAACTTGTCACTATCTGGAGGCAAGCTTTAAAAAGGGTCTCTTGGATGCAAAGATGAGTTCAGCAAAATACCTAAGAAGTTTCAGGCAATGTTTTCACCTAAGCACGTTTAATTAAAGAGGGGACTTTTGGCTGATTTATTCTAAAGAACAATTCCTTCCTAACTTGAATTGTGGTCATCAGATGCCATATGTAAATCAAGATAATTGTTTTAGATTTTGCAAAGTATTATGTCTGGATGCAGTTACTATGTTAACTCACCTGAATGAGAAATACCTACAAATTTCGAAGTGTGGCAAAATTGTTTTGCAGTAAGGGGAACGAAACAGAGCAAGAGATTAAAAAAGCAAAATATATGGCAAAATCCAGGCAAATTTAAGCACTTTCATGTGTAACCACTTGAAGAGAAAGTTAAGCATGAGTTCTCCTGATTAATTCAAGAAGACATAGACTCTGTTTCAGAGGTGGTATTCAGCAGTTTCTGACCAGTTCTGGAGAACCGGTAGCAGAAATTCTGAGTAGTTCAGAATACCACCTCAGACTGGCTCCGCCCCTATCTATTCTTTGCCTCCCATTGAGTCCCAGCTAATCAGCTGGGTCTTCTTTGGTTGCCCTGCACAGGAGAACAGAGCTGGAAAGCAGGTTAGTGGGGTGGGAAGGGAATGGGATTTTGCAGTAACCTTCCCCTGGAGTGGGGTGGAAATGGAGATTTTACTGTATCCTTTCCCTGCCATGCCCACAAAGCCACGCCCATAGAACCAATAGTAAAAATTTTTGAATCCCACCATTGCTCTGTTTAATGTGTGTATGTATGTGTGGATGGATGTTTAATTTTCTTTTACTTTCCCCCCGTTTTTATCTGTAAAGAACCTCTTGTGATATATTATACAAATAAACATGTAAAATGAATTGGGATTTACAAATTTAGGTGGTTATGGATAGTTAGACTTTAAACTTGTCTTTAGCATATAGAAATTCGCTTTTTCTAAAATGCTAAAATCTGTTTCTAAAGCAATTGCATTCATTTTCATCTCATCTTTCAGAGACTGCAGTAAAACAAAATGAAAACAAAAGCAATTTTATAGTTACTATAAAACAGCAGTAATAATAAACAAACGCTTCTGTAGTTAAAAACATAATACTTCAAACTGAGCTAAGAATTAAACCGAGAGCCAGTTTGTTGTCAAACAGAATTAATAGTCTCATTTGTATATTTTGAATTAATTGATATTTTGGAAGAGCTTTGTGGTAACATAGGACTTTGGCCTCTGAGAGCCTTGGGAAAACCTTTATAAGTTGACTTGAACAAATTGACTTGAGCAATTAATGAAAGCTGTCTCCCTCTTGATCCACCATTATTCTACCTAGCTGAGCAAAACAAATCAAGAGTATGTCTTCAATTTTTGTTGGGCCAATAACATATTAGAATATTGTCATGGTTTCTGCAATTGTTAAAAAAGTCTATCCTGCTTCTGAAAAAGAAGACTTAAGTCTTCCTTAAAATTGGAACACAATTTTTAGTATCTTTTAGCATTTCATCTTTATGAAAACTATCCACTCTTTTCCATCATCAGATTTTCTCTATGCCCAGTATTTTGAGCTTTTCTCTCACTTTAGCTCCTGTAGATGAAATAAGCCATATTGATCTTTCTGATGAGTTAGAGAACTAACACTGATTTTAGAGGTTACTGATGATTACATTTTTATCCTGCCAAACAGATCTGGCTTCTGTACATGGAACTCTTCCCTCACTCTTTTAGAACATAGAATAATAGAATTGGAAGGGACCCCAGAGGTCTTCTAACCCAAGCCCTGCTCCAACAGGGGACTCTATACCATTTCAGACAAATGGTTGTCCAGTCTCTTTTTGAAAACTTCCAGTGAAGGATCCCAAAGGTGCTTTTTCAAGAGGCAACTGGACTTTCTGTTTTTTTCTTTGAAGATGTTTTGTTTTTCATCCAAGAAGCTTCTTCAGCTCTGACTGGATGGTGGGGTATGAAGTCAGAGCGGAAGAAGCTCCTTAGATAAGAAGTGAATGTCTTCAAAGAAAAACCAGAAAGTTCATTTGTCTCTTGAAAAAGCACCTTTGGGAGAATCATGACCTAGATGACTGAGAATCTCCATAGACTTCCAGTGAAAGAGCAACCATAGCTTATGAAGGCAAGCTATTCCATTGGTTGATTGCTCTCCTTGTTAGGAAATTTCTCCTTGGTTCTAGATTGCTTCTCTCTTTGGTTACTTTCCAACCATTGTTTCTTGACTTGCCTTTTGTTGCTTTGGAAAATAGTTTGACCCCCACGTCTTTGTTGGAGCACCTCAAATATTAGAACAGTGCTATCACATCACCCCTAGACCTGTTCATGAGACTAAACAGCCAATTCCTGTAACCATTTTTTGTATGTTTTAGCCTCCAGCCCCCTAATCATTGTTGCTCTTCTCTGTGCTGTTTCCAAAGTCTCAACATTTTATTTTATATTGTGGTGACCAGAACTGGATGCAGTATTCCAAGTGTCTTCTTTATCTTCCCAGCAACAGCTTTATTTCCCAGCAACTCTATGAAGGTAGCTTTAGGTGAAACATGGTAATTAGACCAAATCACTCAGTAAATTTTTTTAGTTGAATGAGCACATGAATCTGGTTCTTAGGAGCTTTCATTGTAGCAATATTTTATTCACACTGGTTAATTTTCAGCACCCCTTCTACCAAATACAAAATCTGTATTTGAAATTTGTTAACTTCTGGAGAATGTATTTGACACAGTGAATGCCTACTATCAGAGGTTTCATTTAAAAAACTCCAAATTTTGCTCGAGCTAGGAAAGATAGCATCTCAGAACATTGTGTCATGTTTTTTTTAAAAAAAGTTCCACTTCCATCCATTCATTTACAAGATATATTTATTTCATCTAATGGTACATTTATGATTGGAAAAAACAGATACATTTATAGTTTACTTCATTTCCAAAGCCCACAAAATATGAACAAATATATTAATACATTATAGTATCTAGAGGTTAACATGTGTGCCCAATAAAAGTCAACAGTTCTCTAGATTATAATGGATATAGATAAAACAACAAATTTAAACTAAGTGTTTGAATCATGTTTATCATATAAAGTAAATATTGGTTAATACTGAGCAAACAGAACAAGCTATAGTCCTTGGATCATTTTCAAAAAGCTGAAATTAAGAGTTATTTGCTCCTTCTATGTATGTTGTAGTTTGTAAACAGGAAAACAAATTCCCCCAATAGGTGAGTTAAACACTAAATAATTAGACTTAAACTTATAAACATGTTAATTCTAGATGTTTATGTGTCTAGTTTGAACTATTTAAGTGCACAATTGAGACATGAGCCTAATTGGGATCCAGACCCATTGGTCCAATGTATAAAGCTTATGTCCTTTTCTGATTTTGCTTGCTCTAAAAGCTTTAATAACATTTCTTTTCAATTTATGGAAATGTATGCTGTGTATGTTCTTAAAACTCAGTTAAAGAGTGAGAATATTGAAACAGCCCATTTTAAAAACTGCAGCCTCTGCATATTTATTGCTTTGCTTCGTAATATCGTGTGTAGTGTCAGTGATTTCTAAACCATGGTGGTATCATGCCTTCCAAGTTAGCCTGTGATCCCCAGAGCCTGCAGTGGAATATCCTTTGTCTTTAGTTTTCATTATGAAAACCCCATTTTTATACATTGTTCAAAGAATAACCTTGTCTTTCTCTTTTCTCCCGAGCATCTATGCCCCACCATTCAGCTGGGAAAGCTCCCGTCAAGGAGCTAAAGGTTATTAGGATGATAAAATCCAGATTCTCTGACTTTTAAGGTTATAACCTTAAAAGAATGGCAGAGGAGGGTGAAGGAAAACAAGATAATTCGGGCGCCTGCTTTTAATCATTCTTAGAATAGCTTACTATGGGGAAAATGGTCTACTCGAGGTAGCTTCCATGGATTGTTACTGTTTTGCATTGGGCAAGATCTTTTGAGAAGGGAGGAAGAGTCCCAGACCAGCTGGACACAGTAATAGCAGTGTGGGATGGTACTTCCTTATTGTTTGCTTCATATAAAAATATTTTATATTTTTATTGTATTTGTTCAAATTGGGATATTTTTTAAATTACAAAGAAGAGAAAGGATTTTAGCAATGGCTACATATGCAAAATTCCCATGCCTATCATAGCTACTGCAGACAAATCTGCCTTTATTGTATCTGTTTGCATAAATCATCCGGAAAATGTTCCCAGATGCACCATCAAATAGAAAATTTTAATTACAAGCTAACTTTTGACACCTTTATTCCCCTCATTTTCTCACCAAGAGTCTCATCTCAGCTCCCCCAGAAAGCTGCCTCTGTTTCCAAAATGTAGAAATTAGAAGCAAATAAACATATTTAGTCTTTACACTTTGGGGACTTCTTACCCAGTGTTACCTTTGAATATATTTACGCTCCTATATATAGCTTTCTTTGCCACATGTGTGACCTGATTCATTAATGAAAAAAATGTGTCACACCTAACAACTGGTTTGTAAACAACCACCTGATATGTTTAGATGCTTTCACTTTTTATCTATTTGCCTTCACCACTACCCAAACCATGGGTGTCTATATACCGTCTCAGGATAATATGCTTTGTATAACGTATAAACCAATAATTCTATTTTTTAAATACAGTTATATATGCTTGGATGCATGAAAAAATTAAACAATCTCAGATCACATTAGAAAATTGACTCTTCGGACATAACAAGCTTTGGACTTCTATGTTTTAGAACAGTGTTGGTGAATCTTTTCGGCACCCAGTGCTGAAACAGGAGTGCACATGCATGGGAGCACCGGAAACTGGAAGATCAACCCCCCCAGAGCGCACACATATGAGCACCATAAACTAAGGAAGAGCAACTTCCCAGCACACACACACACGGGAACGCCAGAAACCAGAAGAGCAGCTCCCCGGCGCGCATACGGAATGCATGCCAGCCACCTGGTCTTCCGGTTTTTGGTGCGCATGAAGACCAGCTGGCTGGCTGGCGTGTCTGGAGAGATGTCTCTGCATGCCACTTCCAGCATGTGTGCCCTAGGTTCGCTATCATGGTTTTAGAATATAATTGCAAATTTTAGAAATACTTTTAAAATATGTTCAGTAAAAGATGGCAGTTTGGCTTTGTATTGATCATACACATATTCTGGAAGTCCTAAAGAAAGTTCTGCAATTTCCTTCACAGCATATTCCTATCAAAGTTGGGAAGCATCTTGTCTTCTTATAGAAGAAAATATTTTTCTTTGTATAGAAAAAAAAGCCCCCAGTGCTTTAGGGGGATATGTGTAGAGCCGCTTCATTCCATTTTTCTTTTTTGTATAGTTTTGTTAAACAATTGCTTTTAGTTTTGAGGGATTATTTTCAACCTCAGACGGAAAGGACACTCGTATAATGTCCTATCTTCCCGTAGCTTTGAAGTCCTTGAAAGTCTACATTTTGTATGCAACAGGCCAGACTTTAACCATACACTTAGGTGCTGTCTTTTATGCTACAAATCAACACTGTGGGAAAATGTGTGAAGGGGATATTCTTTTGTAAATACCCTGAATTAGTGGGCATTAGTGGAATTGTAAAACCTCAAATATCTACTTTTCCCTGAGCTGTACTATAACATTCCAGACTGCAGAAAAGAATGTTCACACAATGGAAATGTATCTTCCTATTAAAAAACAAACAGATTTCACATGAGCACCTAGTATGTCAGGAAGGAAAGCAGGGAAAAAAATTCTTCTCCTGGACAACAATGACAGTGCTAATTGCCCCTGTGAATTAATGTTTATGCTATGATAGCAATATTCAAAAAACATAATCCCCAACTGCAGTTTGAAATTGGACGCTTGGAGTGAGTTAGTGAAAAAAGGGAAAAAGAGCATTATATATAACTGAAGCATTTCTCTTTCCCTTTCCATGTAAGGTTTGAGTTTAATAAACGACATTAAAAATAATCAGGCCAGCTCCCTCTTAGCTAACTAACGAAGCAAAGGAAGGAGAGAAATGAAAGGAAGGAAAGAAAGAAAGAAAGAAAGAAAGAAAGAAAGAAAGAAAGAAAGAAAGAAAGAAAGA
>BLBF01000004.1:40240781-40309122 GCA_015471245.1 Laticauda colubrina | reverse complement strand
CCCAGTCATTCCTTACCTGACAAACTTGCCTGCTAAGTTGCCATTTTTCCTTTTTTTCCCCCCAACCATCAAGTGTTCTACTCTGCTGGAAGATTTAGATTAGCTAGATTTCTTGCTTTCAAGCTAATCTTTAGATCTTCAGTTCTGCTTAAAAGCAGAGCCGAACTTCCCTTAGGACTGAAGATTCTATTATTAAGTTCAGACTCAGATAGCTGATGGCAGAAACACAGATCTCGAAGTGAACCTGTGATTCTGTGAGAACTCAATCTGCCTGCCTGTTTTGCCTGATTTTGGGTAAAAGTTGCTCTTTTTCTAAATAAAAAATTCAATATTTACATACAGGGTGTGTTGTGAGTTAATTTTGTGAGTTTGCTTGCAAGCAAATGTTATGTGACAGACTCAGGACGCTGATGGAAAAAAGATAGATCTCTGAATCTGTGATTCTGTGAGTAACTCAATCTGCTTGCCTGTTTTGCCTGATTTTGGGTAAAAGTTGCTCTTTTTTATAAAAAATTCAATACTTACATAAATATTGATAATATTTACACACAAGCCATGCCTAGCCAGTCACATGAACACCAAGACACACTCACAAATTAGGCCATACCCAAGAACCGGTTGTTAAGATATTTGAATCTCAACCCTGCCTCTGTGTGTTTGTGTATGGTGGGGGGAGAGGGAGATGGAAAGAGAGAGGTTGGATCAGATCTCTCTCCCTCCCTCCCTCCCTCCCTTCCTCCCTCCCTCCCTCCCTCCCTCCCTCTCTCTCTTTCTCTCTCCCACCAATGTCAGCAAGCCACCATCAATCAAATTCACACGGTGGGCCCCGGGATTTAAAATTATGAGTTTCATGGTCCCTGAGGTCCCTAAAGTTGGCGAGCCCTGCTCTATGCACACATACATGCATGCATACTTCACTTTCAGAAAATAAATGTAAACTTTATGGGATGCAAGGGGAATAATCAGAAAGAATTTTTGAATTACTTATTTCTTCCCTCATCCCTTTGTGATGAGGGAAATGATAAACTGGGAAGGTGAGGAAAAACTTCATTTTGCTTGAACTCAGGAATTGTAGCAAGCATAGACAGGTAACATATAAAGTACCTACAGTTTATCAGTGTAATAGCCCCTGGGTTTTTTTGTGGTCTGAAAACTTCTACAGCAAGAGAAGGAGGGTGTTAGCTAATCTTATAGTAGCAGAGGGAAGTGTTGACGCTGCTTTTGAGAGTATAGAAAGTATAGTGGAAAGAATATAATCATTATAAATTTATAAAGGGCTTACGTCCTCCATTTATTTTATGTAAATTATGCATCCATGTATGATGTAGTCATGGCTTATCATACCGTATTGTACATAGGAACAAAAGATTGCTCTTATAATCAATTGGGCAAAGATAAACGTAACATAAAATGGTGTTAGGGAAAATATCTATCTACAAATACAAAGATAATTATGTTGTTTCTTGTCTGTTTGGAACATTGTGGCAAGCAAACATTACATCTAAGAAAAATGTACTCTCCAAGACTTTTGAAGGCAAATAGAAGTGCATTTTTTTCCAGGTGGTAGCACTCATTATTTTTCATTCAAAACCGATGGTGTGCCGGCATGCAAAATACACAGATCAACAATGATGGAGCAGATCTGAAGCCCATAGACTGTCTCACCCTGGACAGTTTTAACACAATTTATTCTTGCTGAAGATATAAATACAATATTGTTAGGTCCCAAAGTATTTCATGATTTGTCTCTCTCTCTCTGGTGCCTTCGAAACCAATCTACAATGAGATTGTTTCACTGGTTTCTGGCACCAAGAGAAGGCTATTCCCGGGCAAATTAATTTGCATGAATTCCCCCTCTTTCCAAGCACAATTATAGGTATTGACCTGGAAATCCCAAAATAACATAGGACCAATATATTTGACGGCCCTCCTACCCTGTACAAAATTGCCTCCTTGCCAAAGCTTGGTTTCTGGCCTTCCTGGACCATTTTAAAACAGGGTAATTTAAGGGAAAATTGGGGTGGAAATGGATTTAGTCTAAGCTTCATTGTTTTTCTTCTAAGAGATGTTACTGGTTTGATCCCTGTGCCACAGGGTGTTTTATTTTCTTCTAAATTGTGCTGGGCTTTTGGAAAGAGCTACAGTGTTTATATACTGTATATATATATATGGGGAGGGGCTGGGGAAGGCCGTACTTTAAGTGTAGACCATTGTTTTTCAACCATGGCAGCTTTGAGATGTGTATGGACCGCCAAGGTTGAGAAATACTGGTGGAGACAATTTACAAGGGCCATTCTTGGCACCAGAATAAAAGAAGAAAGAAAAACGACGATTAGTGATGGAGAAAGAGCATAATTTGATAGAAGGAAAAAATTGTTACCTAGTTTCAGACTTATGTCCGTCCCCAAAAGATAAAATCTTCTAGAGCCAAGTTCAATTCTTGCTGGTTTTGTAGATATATTCTTATTGCTTTTTTGGACCACAAAATTGGAATGGTTGTCCCATTTTCCTTTGTCTTTTCAATCTAGCCTTACTTGGCTTCTGACCAGCCAAAGTTAGTGAGATGCTGCTGTTAGCTAGCTAGGTTTGTGTGCAAAATAAACTAAAATTTGCTACTTTGAGGATGAAGGTACAAGCTGAAGGGAGGGCACATACCTTCAAGAGGTGGTATTCAGCCGATTTGGAGCGGTTCTGGCATACTGGTAGCAGAAATTTTGAGAAGTTCGCAGAACCAACAAATACCGCCTATGGTTGGCCCCGTCCACCTGCCACCGCCATTACCTCTCTTGTATTCCCTTGGTTTTTAGTTCAGCTGATTCGCCCGGCAGAGCAGATTGCCGTGCCTTAGCTGAACTAAAAAACAACTCAGCTCACTAGCATTGACAGAGGTCAGTCTTTGAGCCCTGTGCACACATGCAAAGAATGCATTTGGTGCGCACGCATGCATAAAACTGGTAGGAAAAAAATTGGAAACCCACCACTGGTACCTCCCTTTTTTAATCTCTTATTTAAAAGCTTTGCAGTCTGTGTGACTATGTTCATCTATAACGTTTTTGTCTGCCTATAATGTGGTACTGCACACTATAAAGTACGATGAATAGCAATATATAAAATACACATATCATATAGTATAGGACTGTTAATGCATTGAGTCAACTATACTGATTTGAAAGATGTTTATATTTAAACGTCTGATGTATGACTAAATTTAACTGCATTATAGCAGTGATACTACACATTTCCAGTGATTTATTTTAGATAGAGATTGAAAGAGATAGAGAAAGTGACAGAGAAATATGATGCTAGAGAAAAGAGATATAGTGGTAGAATTTTGTAGTGCACAGGATCATATTGGGGAAAGCTACATTACACTTTGACATAAGCAGCAAGTTATATAAAATACTTCCATGTAGAGAAAAGTCAAAAGTTGTCACATTCGTTTCTGAAAGCTTTCTTTCAAGGATTAAACTGGGAAGAAGTCTTATTTTTGACAGAATGTTTTGCATGTGGAAATGAGCAACTAAGGTCACCGCTGAAGCTCCTTAAAAATCAATGTGAGAATATTGACGAACAGAGTTGAAAAGGTTGAGGAATGAACTTTTTCAGCCTTGCCTTTGACTAAGGACAGATCCAGTTGTGTTTGCCTCTTAACTGCCTTGTACCAAGGCAGTTAAGGCAGTCCTTGCTTTTTAGGGCTACCTGTCTCAAGCAGCCTGCATTGATTCCGAGTATCTTTTCTTATCTTTATAAAATAGTTTTGAAAGTCAAACATTTCGCTGAAATTTCACAATGTAATAATACTGGACTTGGCGATGGAACTGTCAGCTTTTTTTTGGGGGGGGGGGGAGAAGAATATAATTTGATGGGGTGCTAAGGTGGAGATCTGGAGAAGGAAGGCTGATCTGTAACTTGAGCGAGTTTATTATGGCTTAGTGATTTAGTGATTGATTTCATTTGCTGTCAGTTAAGGCTCTCTTAATGTCAAGGTTTTTTTGCATAATGCATTGAAATAAAGACTGATGAAGTTCTTCAGAGAGATACTGCTTACATAAACTGACCCTGATTTGCTCTGTTCTGCATGACAATTTAAGTGACAGCAGTTAAAGGAGAACATATCAATGAATATGCAACTACAGTATTAAGGGAAATGCAAGGAAAATGGCTCAGAATGTAAAACTGTGCATCAGAAACTGGCTGGATTATTAATTCCACAATCCTATATTGAAGTAATATTCTAAATAGCAAATTAAATGGAGGGGGAAAAGTTTAGGGGGAATTTAACATTCAAGATGTCTGCTGAATGTTTGCTTGGCTTTGCAGGCTATATTTTAAGAGTGTGCTAATTTCAAACCTGAGCCTTTTGAGACTTTTGTTTTTCATTTTATTCTGTTGCAGTTAAATGTTGTATATATAATGTTTCTGTCTGTCTGTCTGTCTGTGCTGTTTCTGGTCCGCAGAGTGGATTGGTGATCCGTGGAAATAAATGTTTGATAAGATCAGCGAATGAACCCTAGTAAAGTTCATTAGTAGTTTGCAGCATTGGTCTTCAGGAAGCATAAATTTTGTTACTTTACTGGCTTCCTTAGAGGCATGTGTTAAGAGTGTCACGTTCTTTGTTCCACACAGTTTGGATAACCAACTCAAGAAAGGTTGATTTCATTTCAGTCTCTCTTTTAATTCATCATTGGTGAAGTACTGTATTGCAAAAATGGGAATAGTTGGGAAGATAACCATAAAAGATATGAGTTCAAAAAATGGTTGGTTTCTGAAATAGAGTTGAAAAATCTTTGCACACAGTGACAAATGTGACCTGCATCCCAAGGAGGGAATATGGTGAAGGCAGGGTTAGTTTAGAAGAAATGTTTAAAATGTTAGCCTTACATAGAGAGGAATAGAATCCTATTTTTGTTTTGGACTGTACTTTTTTCAGTTTACAACTATAACACAAAGGAATTAACACTGAGCACATTAAAATGATATGTATATAAGGATTTTTAAAAAAATAACATGAAGAATATTATGGTAGCTTTAAGTGTCACTCTGCACGTATGCCTGAATGCCTTAGGAAGATATAACCTTATGTCCCTTCTTTTCAAATTAATAGAATTGCATATTAATATGTTCCCCTTTATTTCAAACTTGCAGTCATAGTTGGACATCATATTATAATTGCACTTTTTCTGGGATATATTGCTTATCTTGCCAAAGCTGAAATGATTCGATGTTTTAACCAATAGCATAAATTACTTTAATAGAGAGCTCTGATCTTCTTAATGCCATCATTTCTCATCAAAGTGAATGGAAGAGAGAGGTGTGCCATGACAGTAATTTAGTCAGAGATATGGTTGAACTTGTACTACAATTTAAAGAACAATTCCCAAGATTCTTGTATGCCTGAGTTATTTTGCTTATAACTTATATGTTCTTAAAAGCGGTTAAAAACACAAGAACACTTTTTAGGGATATATTTTGTGACCCACGTTCAGAATCTTAATTCTAGTACACAAAACATTATTTGAACTTCCAGAGAGTCAAGGGACAAGTAGATTAGACATCTACTCAAAACCATCTTCAATTTGATGATGAACAATCGATGAGCAATTTCAGTTTTATTTTCAATTAAACCGTATATTGAATGATCATACAGTATAGTCAAACCCACACTAAATAATTTGGATCACCTTTCTCCCTTTTATAAAACAAAGACATTTCCTCTTCTCCCATCTTCTAGTACTCCACCTGTACTCCAATATTTCCCAAAGATTAAAGTTTGGCTAAACTATAAAGAAAAGAAAAAAAAGACCTTAAAGATTTGGTCAGAGCATCAGCAAGTTTGCAAATTTCCTCAAACCTCTAGAGTGCAATCCATCTGGTCCTGGATATTTAATCTTTTTCAAAATAAATAGGTAACCTCTGAACACTGTTGCTCTAAATTTCACATTTCAACCCTTCCCAGTTGGAGCGTTGGAGAAGATTAAGGATTATAGAGCTTGAGAAGATTTGATTTTTTTTATTACCTACTCAACAAAGAGAACAATATGGGCAGAATTGATGCTGGTACAGTTTCAATTTCAACAGCTACACGTAAGTATAAAACTGAAACTATACAGGCACCTCTCTCTATCATTCTATTCAATAATAATAAGTAATAATTAGTACAATATTCCTAAATAATCAAATACTACACCTTTCTTCCAAAGCATGGTATCTGTCATGCCCCTGGTGGAGTCTGACTCTGAGGAAGAGGAGGAACAGCCAACAGGGAGTGGGAGTGTAGCTCCAGAGGTGGTGGAGGAGGCTGGGGAAAGGTAGAGGCCGGCTGAGCAATCAGAGAAGGATCCAGGCCCATCCCCTATCCATCTTAGGGCACACAGGGAGGAGAGGATCAGGGAGAAGAGAGGTCTACTCAAGAGGTGATTACCATGATCCTCGTGGCTTGCAGGTGGGAGCTATGTATATAAGTTTGCAACTGCGCAGTTAGAATTGTTGAAGTCAATTAGTGTTTACCTTGAAAGAGGCTGGCGTTCTTCCCATGGACTTTTCTGGGTTATTTTCCTGGAGTTTATAATTAGTTATTTTGGCTTGCTTCAGAATTCTCATCAATGTGGTTTGTTTTGGATTTCTTTTTGCCTCATTATTTATTTTTGTGACTTTAAACTGTGCCTAATAAAACAGTGAAGTTAAGTTGAAGGCTTTACTGGACTTTAATATGTTTTGGGTTTGGGGTTATTTTGAGAGACCATGGGTCATATTAGTGTGTCAGAAAGGATAATATATTTTGCATCTCCCAAGCTTTCATTTGTCAAAGACATGCTGATTTGGGAATGTTGTTGCTATGTGAGACTACCTACAAAAAAATTATTTGTTTTGATGAGGCACCTCAACTAACTATGCCTTTGCCCCAAAACACAGGCAGTCCAAATTCATATCGGTAAAGGACACAGAGGGAAATTTCCAGAAATGTCTCCAAGTGGTGTCATTTGAGATGTATCTTTATAAGTAATTGGACTTTGAATTGGACTCAGAAATATTCTGATAGCAAATGCATTTCTCAAGCATATCACAAAAAGGAATATGCCCCTGCCCTGGCAAAGTAATTTTGAAAGATACCATAGTTTGCTAAGATAAGCATTGCTAAGATATCCAGAATTATCAGCAGCACATCTTTTTAATCTGTTTCATGGTACTCTTTCCTTCCACACTAGCAATATTTTTCTTATTAAAGAGGGAGAACCATGGAAACCTCAAAGCAAATATCTTAGGGCAACACAAAAAGGGAAGAAGTTGCTTACAGCTAGTGATATCTTCAGATACACACACACACACACACACACACACACACACAAACATATCATCTGAACCAATTACTTGTTTAATTGGATAGCACACTTTAAGAAGCATTTAGCAAACTGGAACAGGTTCAAAGAAGAATAATGAAGATGATCAGGAAACTAGAAATCAAATTTGAGTGAAAGATGTCATTCAGAGGAAATTTTCCATCATTCCAGAATACAGGAATGTAATAATAATGAGTTTACATTACAGAAAGGCCGTTTCTAATTTAATGCTGGAAAACATTCAAGAGACACAAAACTCAATGAAATGTACAGACTGAAGGCCAAATTGTAGTTAACTATCTGGGAATTGTTTTCTCCTGCTAATAGTTAAGCTCAGCTGGCCTACTCAGAAAAGCAGTGTCTCCTCCTATCTACCAACTCCGTCATGGATGTTTACAGCCTGTTGGTGAGATGCTGCAGTTTGAGTTTCTACATTAAGCAGGCAATAGGACTTAATGGCCCAGATGCCCCTTTCTAGGGAAAAAACTGTTACTGCAACAAGTAACTCTGCCAGTGATATAGCACTGCCTTCTAAAACCAATTGCTAAGACTTAATTATTGAAAATATCTGCAGTGTGATGACCATCTAATCTAGCCCCCTGCTCAAAGCAGGAATTCAGTTTAAAGCATTCCTGTCAGGGAGATTGCAAGTTTAATTTTAGAATACAGTATTAGGACATCTATGCTTGGCAATAAATGCCCTGGTGGCTTTCATATGCCAGTCTGTTGTGGTTTCCAGTAGAAATACTTTCCATCCCATCGGGTTCCCTGAAAATCCTGTTGATATTGAGAGCTTCGTCTTCTTGGGATGTCTACCAGCATCTTATTCTGAGAGGATGGGGAGGATGGGGGTTGGGGATGGGGGAGAGACAACTGATATTGAAAATAAAATAACTGGTTGAGCCTTGTCAGTTGAGAATAGCACTCTAATCTACAGCCACATTGTTCTCGGTCATGATGCCTTCAGATCTCATTTTTCATATTTAAAAGTAGTCCAGAACAAGATCTGGGAGCCAAAAAAAATATATATCTATCAAATGGATAATACCAGATAATGGCAAAGAACAGGGAGGGCAGTGGCAGAGATCGCCTTGCTCTCCTCTTTATTTATTTATTTAATATATAAAATACAAAGGAAAAACAGAAATGGGAAATTAAGGAAAGGAAAAGGAGAAGGGAAAAGAAGGTGTGGGGTACAACTATATAACTAGCCATTTCTATATAATGACCAATCTACTTAATCCACAAAATCAAAGTCATATTTTGTATTTTTTCTTTCATCACAAGCACAAAATCCAGGAGTGATACCCAAATGAGAAATGTACTTAAACATATTCTCCTCCTTGAATAATATGATCAGTTTCACCATTCCTGCTTCCTTACTATGGAAATAGTATGTGTTTCTCTTTGTATCAATAAGCTTTGAGAACATTCACCATTTTTATTAACAAAGTTCACTATATTCTTTCAAATTCTTTGACCTTACTGAGAAAAATGCTCTTTTTTTCCCCCATTGGAAAACAGTTTTCTCAAATGATATTTCTCTTTAGACTCCCAAGTGGTGTTTTTGTGGGTTTTTTTCATGAAAACACTCAAGAGATTGCAGCTTCTGTAGCCACTACTAGACTGAAACCTGAAAGGATTTTTACAAGTACCACTACTAGACTGAAACCTGAAAGGATTTTTACAAGTACATTTTTGGAAAATTCTGCAGCTTGCCTACCACAACCTTTTTCTCTCATACCTTAACAATAAAATGGTGCATGGAACCTTCATTTCCTTTGTTAGCGTTATCTGCTGGCTGGAGGAAAGTTTCATGTAACTTTGCACACATTCTAAGAGAACTGCACAAAAGGGGGGAGACAAGTGACCTTTGGGGAAAAAAATGGTGGGGGGCTAACCAAAACTTCCATTGAAAATGGCAATGAAATCCAGATGCCTTCTCTTGCCATTGTTCTCTGGCATGTTATATTAAGCATCACTAAGTGCACTCCAAGCATGGTGGATATTTCTCACAAAGCAAATAAATAAAACTCCTATATTGCAAAAAAGGGGTTGATCAGGAGGTCAAACTAAAGGCCTGGATCCGACCCGGAGGGTGCTTAGATCTGGCCCACAGGGTTGCTCTGGAAGTAGCAAAGGACCAACCCATGGTGCTTCCACCACTGGCAGAGGGTTGCAGGAGGCTGTCGCAGCCGAAAACAGAGCTTGGGGGCCCCATTTTCGTTGGCAGAGTGCTCAGGCCACCACAGGCGCCCCTGACACAAGTGATGTTGAGCTGACCATACCCATCCTGCCCATGCACACCCCGGCCCCACAAGGTCAAACACAACCCTGATCTGGCCCTCAATGCAATTGAATTTGACATCCCTGTGCTTGATGTTGCCCGGTTGATGGAACAGACAATTTACTCCAAATGATAAAAAAGTAGAGTCTATACCAATTCAGACAAATGGCTATTTCTTCTTGAAAGCCTCCAGTGATGGGGCACCCACAACTTCTGAAGGCAAGCTCGTCCACTGGTTGATTGTTCTCACCATTGGAAAATTTCTCCTTAGTTCTAGGTTGGTTGATTCCTTGATTAATTTGCATCCATTGATTCTTATCTTGCCTTCTGGTGCTTTGGAAAATAGTTTGCCCTGCTCATCTTTGTGGCAGCCCCTTAAATACTGGAACATTGCTATCCTATCTCCTCTAATCCTTCTTTTCACTAGACTGGACATACCCAATTGCTGCAATTGTTCTTCAGGTGTTTTAGTCTCAAGGCCCTTAATCATCTTTGTTGCTCTTCTCTGTTCTCTTTCCAGAGTCTCAATATCATTTTTATATTGTGGTGATCAAAACTGAAGGCAGTATTCTAGGTGCGGTCATATTAAGGCCTTATAGAGTGGTACTAATACTTCATTAGTACCACTCTATAAAGCCTTAATATGATGACATACTTTATGTGATCTTAGTTCTATCTGTCTATTAATGCATCCGAGGATTGCATTGGCTTTTTTGGCTGCTGCTACATAATATTGGCTCATATTTAGTATTTAATTTAATAATGTATAGTCTTCATATACATATTAACTCTGAGGTTAACTTATATCCTACTAATATTCAGAAGTTTCCTGAAAGCTGAAAGCCCTAAGATAAATATTAATTTGGATATATCTTCTTTTTTCTTTACAAGTAATGAAGTATTTTTTATATTGTATGGTTTTAATTTCTGCATTACCTTATTTTTCCCTTTATGATATAATTTTATATGAACTAGCTAGCTTGGAGATTTTGTTTTTATTTTTTACCTGGATACAACTTTATCTGGATAAAAATCTGTCTGCCTATATATCTATCTGGTCTTCAACTTTCTTGACCTGTTTTACAAATTAGTAACAGAATCAACTCTTAACACAATACCTTTATATTAAAGACTTGTTCTTTTTCTCTCTCTTATCTAAACACATAAGTGCATGCACTCATATACACATTACATAAATATTTGGAGAGTAGTCTTATAAAAGAGTGAATCCTCTTGGAGATTTTTTTTGCTAAAAATAGAAAAAATGAATTGGTGATTTTTAAATTTTCTCATTAAAACGGGAAGAAGGGAACCATGTAATATAAACTTAAATATGGAGGAGAGCTAATAAATTTGCTTGTAACTACTATAAAAATTGGAAGTATTTTTCTTTTTTTCCATCTGTATTGTTTTTGCACTTTTTCTTTTATCTTTTTCCTCATTTCTATTTATATATTTTCATGATTACATATAAACAAATGTTTGCTCTGGAAACATTTGGAAATCATGATTCCTTTTTCTCAACTTAAATATTTCTTTCTTTCTGTTATAAGTTCCCATGCTCACAGGAATTCCATTGGTATTTTTTTTGGAAAGTGAAACTACTATATTATTGTATATATTTGGCAAGTGATTATATTTGGAAGTTGGTTTTGCCAATGGGCATTTTCTTCAGTTGGCAAATTCACAAGGAATCACTTCTGTTATGACCATGCTTACTATTGCCATAAGAAGTTTATATATTCTTAACCAATGTATAATGAGAAGGTAAGAAGGCAAAAGGACAGGAAGAAAATCACTCTAGAAATAGATTTTTCTCTCTCTTATTCGTTTGGTTTCTCCTGAATAGTTTGTTAGGTTTCTACTGTAAAGTTGGCAGCTGTATGTATGTTTTAAATGTTATTAACCTACATCCTACATTTCAATTTAAAGTGGCTTCTTAATGCTTCTTAATGCTTAAAATTAAAATTCTTTAGCCTTCAAAATGGCTTGGCTCTATTTCATTCTCCATTGGCATTCTTCGAATGGTCTTTAGTCTGGAAAGCATCTTGATTTTAAAATGAATGCGCTATGTGAATGTTTGTGGGTTGTAAAACCTGCTTGCTATGTAATACCTGGTAATACTCAGCTGCTTTTTAATAAAGGTATGATAACTGGTACAACTTTTTATGTTATTTAAAATGAGGTAGGCTAGTATCACATGTCCTTTGGTTAGTTTTCCTGTAGCCATGTTGCTTCAGGAAAAAAAAAATCAACTAATAGCATATTTATGACATTATATTCCTTTTTAGATAACTGTTTCAATTAAATTGTGAAATCAGTATGTAGTTTTATGTTCTATGGAGGATTTTCCATCGCATCCTTCTTACTGTGCAATTTCGGAGATCCTAAAAAATTGTTCCTAAAGTTTACTATGTTCAGAATGTCATAACAAATTAATTAAAAATCAGTAGAGTCGGACAGAAATCATCATCATCATCATCATCTCATTATCACCAATCATCTTACACAGACATGAAAAAGTCTATGGAAATGGCCATGCAAGAAGAAGCTTTTTGAAAAGGTGATACATATACTATGTGAATTGACACTGTTTTGGTTATTGATCCTTTTGAAGTCCACAATAATGCACTTAAGCCAAGATCCGTATGTAAATGAATTGACTGCAGAAGTATCTGTAGGCAGTGTAAAAGAATGATTTGCAAGCCTGAACAATTTGTGATCTATTCCTCTCCCAATGAAGAATTTGCTTTGTATTTATTTAAGATAATAGATTGAACATTGATAGTCAAGTTCCCTCTCTGTGCTAATTTTGATGGCTCTCCACCTGCAAACATGGAAGGTCAAAACAGTAATTTTATTTTGCTCTTGTACTTTAGAAGAGAAATTAGCTAGAAATTACTTGGGGTTCATTCGCACCCCTCCCCCCCCAGTGCAAAAGTTTAATACATTTTAGGTAGAATGCTTGTATGTTTTCCTAGGAAAACATTTTTTCCATTATATATAGAACTATCTGCACGTAGAATTACTCTGGCCACTGAACTCCACATCAGATTTATGCCCCACCATTTAATTCCAAATAAATGCTAGTTATAAATAATGTGGTAAAAAATATTAATCTCTGTTGTTTGGAGACAATGGCCAGTGAACTTTAAAACACAGAAATTCTACATTTTTTTTTCATCATCATAAGGAGCTTTATGCAGATATATCACCTTCATTGTACAATTAATGAACCGACTAAAATTAATTTTCCTGAGTTTGTTGTGTGGTACTGACAGAACTAAAGTAGAGCTCTGTATTACAGGTTCTATACACTCTTTGGCCCATAGTCTGTAGTAAAGTACTTTTCTCTTTTTCCTAAACAGAAACCTTGATTTTTCTTAATTATCCCCCAGGATATTTTATGCTGACTCAGCAATAAATCAGTTCTTGGCAGCACACTAATAAATACAGTGGGCTACTGGAAATACCATCTTCCCACTGAGATTTAAATATGAGGCACTGAGCACTTGATACTGAAAATCCCATTGTTCCTTTTGGGAAACAAGGAAATGTTACCTCAAAGAACTTGTCCAAATTAAAATGTATATTGCCCTGTTGAAGTTTCACTTGGGAGATTAAACGGGATCATTACAAGATTCATAATAGCTATAGGTTTTTTATTATTATTATTATTGCATTAAGGTGTTACACTTAGCGCTTTAGACTTTTGTATAACTTTGTTGATTGCGCAGTATAAAATCCTAATTTTTACCTTTTATGTGTAAAAAAGAAAGATTCATCTCATAGAGAAAGAAAAAAAGAAACGTAGCAAATGCTTATTTATTTTTACATGATTCATGAATATACTTAAACCTTAAGATAAAGTATTTTAAATTATGTATCGTCCTTGTGTTAGATGTTATCTATGAGCATTTCATTTAAATTGGTGGAAAAAAACCTTGCTATATTGTTGATTATACATTAGTCCACTTACATTACAGCTCTTTGCCACATACATTGACCTCATGCACAAGTGATGCCTTTGAAACGCACACTCATTGCTATCTTGGGTAAAAACTCTTCGTTTGATATCCATTTAGTAGCAATGGCAGAATGTATTAAATGTGGTGCCTCTGCAAGCTGCTTTCATTTCAGCTTTAACAAGAATAGCACATGGGATTTTGGTTATACAGGTAGTCCTCGACTTAGCAACAGTTCATTTAGTGACCATCCAAAGTTACAACGGCTCTGAAAAAAGCGACTTATGGCCGTTTTTCACACTTACAACCATTGTAGCATCCTCATGGTCACCTGATCAAAATTTGGATGCTTGACAACTGGTTCATCTTCATGACGGTTGCAATGGCCTGGGGTCATAGGATCCACCTTTTGACAAGTAAAGTCAATGAGGGGTCCAAATTAACAATGATTCATTTAACAAACTGTGGCAAGAAAGGTCATAAAATTGGGCCTAGTTCACTTAACAGATGTTTCACTCAGCAACAGAAATTTTGGTCATAAATGGAGGAATACCTGTAATCGGGCACAAAACAATTTGGAGACGCGAATAATGGCAGAAATGCATAAACAGTGCAATTTGCTAATACACGTCTGCAGAAATATTCTTTTTTTTTTAAAGTCCACACTTGATATCTTAAAGAGGACTATTTATGTTTTCTGGCCTGGTCATTCTCAAACCCTGAGTTGTTTTATTTGAGAAAATATGGCTAACAATCTTCCACTTATTCAGTAAAGAGGGTTGTTGTTTTTTTAAAAAAAATCAACTTTAATGCTGTTGTTACATTTGAGAAATCAGTGCAGGTCACTTCAGAAGGAAGCTATAACCTTAAAAAAAAGTGATTAACCAGTTTTAAAGAACTCCAGTAATCCCAGCACTGTTATACTATTTGGGTCAGATATCAAGTTACCAACACTGCTAGATCATTTATACTCAATTGTGTTGTTAACTTTATTATCAGTCGGATCAATATTACACTGCTGGGACATTCTTCTTCTGTATATCTGAAGAGAATTATTTTCCCAGCTATACTGTAATCAGATTATTTATTTTCAAAGGTCTGCTACTTTCTTTAGGTTCCATGCCAAATTAAATCCAATTCCTTTTAAATGTGAGGTGGGAGAATTAGCAACTCTGTTCATTTTCAGCATGTTCATACTGAACCTCTGATGGTATTCTCAGCTTGGCTGAATAAAATTAACCAAGGGATGAGTTTAAATAGAACCAATAAAGCTTTATGGACAAATCAAAGCACAGTGTTTATTTAAATAACTGAATTGCAACATACCGTTGTAATATTGGCATACAAAAAAAAACATACAATATGGTCTATTCTAAAATAATATTTTTTCTCTTTGGGACAGCATTTGGTTTTAGTGCTTGTATATATGTTTACACACACACACACACACACACACACACACACACACGTACAGAAAGTTCTTTTTCAAAAATATATAACTCAGCAAATATATAACTCAGCACATCTTTTATACAGAAGTATAATCATTCCTTTTGCTTTTCCTTCAAGGCGATGATTATAAGTTTCATAGATGTCTATCAGTTTGCATGCTCAAGAGTCTCTGCATTAGAACGAGAAATAACATCCCATCGGCATCACATTGCAACTCTGAAATCAGAACTCCAAACAGCTTGTCTTCGGGAAAATGAAAGCTTACACTCAGTAAGTTTCTGATATTCTTTTTCTTTTTTTATGCCATTGGTTTTTTTTAATGTATGTTGACACGTTATTTTCTGGAGGCCTTCTTTTGCTTATTTAACAAAAGGGTTTGTTATTAGGTCACATCATATTTTCTGATTAAAGAACACATGATTAACTTGGCATATTTTCTGCCCTGCATTATAAGAATATATCCAGTATAAAAAAAATTTCGTGTGTACACAGTATTGCTCATGAGAAAATTTGGCCTCATACAAGCCTAAGAAATTACTTTTCAAAAATTTAAAGGAGAATCAATATTAAGGTGTTAATATTAAGTTTAATACACATTTCTTTTCTCTGTTTCTAAGAGATGACCAAAATAAAGAAAATCTCCTATTAAGCAAATGCAATATTTTTTTAAATGTCCAGAAAAAATAGACCATCCAACATAATATGTATTGAAATAGATGTATATGAAACAAAAATCTGAGATCCTAAACAGTAAATTAATTGCTGATCAAATCAAGCTATACTGACCAAGAACCAGTTCATATACAGAGTTATCTTTAGCAAGTCAATCTTTCATCAAAGTGACAAAATATGTGTTGCGATTTCACAGCATAATACTCTGTCTCTTAGTACTTAGTGCCGCCCTGACATTTTCATATAGGCAATAATTAAACACATAATTTCAATCCAGGGTTTTAAATCAGGTACAGAGGGCTTTTTCTACTGAAGTAAAATATTTTTTTGCAATTGATCACACATGAGGAATCTAAAATTCTTCATTTTAAGAGATTCAAAATTGATGATATATATTTTAACAAAACATTCATATCTTCAAACTTTACATGTTTTCTGAATGTCATATTAACAATCCACTGTTAAGCACAGAAAATCAGGAATTAAGGTGATTCAGATGAATGTTTTTTTGTTATTGCATCCTAACACTATAAAAATTTGACCTACTAATGGTCAAAGCAAATTGGTGGTAAATAAGGTAGACAGGAATTAGATCTCTTACAGACTCAAAGAGACTCAAGACTGTTAACACACTTGAGCCCTCCCTCAGGCTCAATTTGGTCATCTCTTACACCTGCAAATAGTAAGGTAAATCTATTTAAAGTTGTGTGTATGTTTAAATACAGCTTTATATTTAACATCCTCCTTTTAAGAACTTGCTTAGAATTTTTTACTAAATTTTTTTTTTTCTCATCTTATTTTTTCTTTGCGGTATAAGAACCTTGAAAAACTTGTCACAGGGTAACAGATGAGAAGCAAAGGTTCACATACATTATAAAGATGAATGATGGATGTTCCTTTTACATACATTTATTTCCTTTTAAATGTCCTTATATGTGTTTGCTCACTTGGACAAATCCTGGCACTCAAGAACAGGAGGAAGAATTGCTACTATGGTAGCAATCAAATAAGAAGGGTTTCAGTACAAGACAAGAAAATAACTTGAGAAATCATCTTAGATAAGATGGTGTGTATAGGGGAAGCACATTTAGACTTGAAAGATTCTTATACTATAACTGTGGCAATAAGAATAGTCCTGTCCTACATGAAATTGGTTTATTAATCTGATCTACTTGTTGGGCTAATAATACCTTGACTTCTCTCTCCAGCCTTTATGATTTTTACCCATGTATATTTTCTATTTGTTTCTCCTTTCTTCATTTTCTCACCTTGATAATCAGGAAAATGAAAAGGAAGTGAAGAGTTTGGTTCTGGGGTTTTGTTTTTATTGTTGTCTGAAGTGATTAGCTTTTGATAACTTTCTAAGGATGTCAGACTGATGGAATATTTTAAGTTTATTTTTCAATAGTTGTAATTGTTGAATGAAGATATTTGACTTTTGAAAAATTCTGTGATCCATCCCTGTTTGATTTGGAAATAAAAAAATCAATCTGTAATCGGCTAAATTGAACCAGGAATCTTCATGTTGCCAGCTCTACATGTGACTTCAGATGACTTAATTTCTATTGCATGAAACCAGCTTAAAACGTCTGACTCTAACTGCAGAATCATAACTTTATAAACAATTATGTAATGTTGACATAGTCCAATGCATTTAATTGAAATTGCTTTTCTGAGCTAATTATGACTAATCAATCGCTCAAGATAAACTATACCAATTCACTACCACCATTTTCATCTTTCCATTCCAACACTCCAACGCTATGCTTACATTCATTTTTCCAGGAACAACTCGTTGGATTTCATTGTCTGCATAAATTTACTGATGTTTGTCCATTCCTTCTGTATGTGCTTTTCAGCTGCTGTAATAATTTGCAAGCCTATCTCTCAGTAAGTTTGTTCCACGCTCTTTTGTCTTATCACTTACCTTCTTTAGTTGCCTACAAGGGCAGAAAGTGGAAACAGAACCAATTTGAATGGGAAAAGAAAGTATAGGCGTCAGAATGGTTTTGGAGGAAAGCAGCAAGCTTATGTTACCTTGTGATGCCTCATTTTCTTGAGGAACAAAACGCAAGACTGAGCCGATTCTTCTTTTCAGCAACCATCAAGCAAAGTCAAAACTTTCTGGATGAACATGTTCTCTCACACATTGAATTTTCTTCTCTTTCAAATATAGTCATGTATTTTTATTGCCTCAATGGGGAGAACTGTCCTTTTGTGTTCTCCACCGTTTTCAATCTGAAAGCTGCTAACTCTAAAACTGGAGGGTTTACCTATGTTCAGTTTGGAGATTTTTCTTGTTGTTGTTTGGTTAGGCTGGAGTACAGGCTCAGGCATCCCTAAGCAGATATATTTATGTAGCTCAAGAATGAAGGAACCATCATAAAAGTGTATTGGAGCAGCTAGAAGAAGAATGATTGAGGTGCATATGTATATTCACTATACCTGCCTTTTCCCCCCATTTCCTTGTGTCTAAGACTCTTGCATGCCACAACATCCAAGCTTGTTTTCTTTATTGCTGTGTGGCTTGATTTTCTTCTGTTTTTTAAATGGTTCCTCGGCTTGTAGTAGGTGTAGAGGACTAAACCATGAGGAGGAAGAGCTAAAGCTCTGCTTAAGAGAGGTCCAGCTATAGACAAACTGTGAGTAGTATTGTACTAGTGTCTGAGCAGAGCAGCTTTGATGGCCCTGTTCTTCCTCCCCATAGCCTCCTTTGCTTTCAAGCCTCATGTGGAACATTTTTTATCTTTTTATCTTTTCTAGTCAAAATTGAAATCCTACCGTACATTGTAATTTCAGCTTAAAACAGGTGAGTCTTGATGCAGGAGTTATTTATCTGTTTATTTTCCATCTGTTTAAATCTTACAGTCATGCCTTCATAATTTTATGTTGCTCTCCGGGATGCAACATCATTTTGAGGTAGAACAATGATCCTAACTGCCAACAACCTGAATGTAGACAGAGTGAAGTATACAAGCCATCCTCAGTTTATGTTTCCAGGTTTTGTTTGGTTGTCTCCTGTGTAGCCCACCCATTTAAATGACATGGTTTCATTTAATTGATTGTAGCTTAAGACATGATAACCATGTTTGGACAGATCACTAGGACACTTGACATACTTGTAGTTACTGATTCTGGTTTTTGCTAAACAAAACAAAACAAGAGTTTTCGATTGAGGCTATCTGGCTTTATCAGTTAGGTCCACTAAGAGAAGGATCGCTTGGTTTTAGTGACACTATAGATAGATTTTCTCCACCGTGATCTGTTCCCATCCTGGTCTTGAAGATCTTCCAATGGTGCACTCACTGCCATTGTAACTGAGTCCATTGACTCTGCTGCTGGTCATTCTCTTCTTATATTTATCAGTTTTAGAGACTTCTCCCAAGAACTATCTCTTTGCACAATGTGTCCAAAGTAGGATAATTTGAGTCTGCTTATTTGTGCCTCCAGTGAGAAGTCCAGGTTGGTTTGTTCATTTGTTTTCTTGCCCATCAGTGTTATTGTCAGGAATCTTCTCCAACACCAAAATCCAAAAGCATCAATAACTATTCCTTTCCTTCTTCTTCAAAATTTAGAAAGAAGGAGCCAGGATAGTATTCAGAGCAGAGTGTAGTAGCATGCTGCTTGCTTTTTAATAGCTTACTATTTTGTGCAAATGCAGCAAACACAAAACTATTATTTTGATAGCAGGAGGCAACTTAGGGTGCTGCCATAAATGTGAACCAGGGGAAATAACATGCAATGTAGGCACACAGTTTAGGATCAGGATCAGGAACTTAATCGAATTCAATCAAATCAAATCCAACTCCTTAAGTTTTTTAAAAATGTTTTTGGTATCTTGCTGAATTCACATATATTTTTATAAATTCAGTGAATTACTCCTTTGATTCAGGTTTTCTTGATGCTATTAGTATTTCTCAAGGGAGTTGATTTTGTTTGGTGGAGAGTACTTTGAATAAAGTCCATTGAAAGATAGATAGATGAGAGAGAGAGAGAGAGAGATTGGATCTTAGCTTCTGGTAAAGATTTATGGCAAAGTAGATGTCTTGGAAAAAGTGGGGATAGCATTGCAGTGGAGATCAGCACCCAGACATCAACTTTTTACCTATAAAATCTCTCTGGAAAAGGAAGAGATTTATTTTTATTTGATTTGATTTGATTTGTCAATTGCTTACAAGATAATAGGTATAAGTATAAACATAGTTATGAATACATGGATACATATGAGAAAAATAAAAGAAACAATAGAACAGGGACGGTAGGCACGTTTATACGTTTATGCATGCCCACTTGTACTCTGGGCAGCTGTTCTCATCAAGTGATTGCAGTCAAGCTCATAGCCATAATATAACTTATATGGACATAAGGTTTCCATGAGCCTCATTTTTAACTATTTTTGGATGTAACTAATTTACAACTAAATAAAGATTTTCAGAGCAGCAGGACAAGAAAATTCCTCTTCGTCAATTATTATTTTTCTGGTTTATAAAGGATTATAAAGGAATGAAGGGGAAAAAAGTTTAAATACTTAAAAATATTTTGGCAAAAAACTTATTGAAGAGAAAATATTGGAAAGTCTAAAATACAGGAGATATTTCTTTTGAAATATTTTTTGTTCATGAAAGCATTTTTGAACAAACTGAAATTAAACTAGACAAAAGAACGAGACTTTTGTGAGAATGTTTTTTTTTTTGTTTACTACTAAAAAGTACAAACAATGGTGGAGTTTGCAAAGCAAAAAATAAAAGTAACATTAGTCAGATTGTGATGTGGACTAACTATAGAATATTGAGACAAAAGTATTAAGTGCATGTAAAGACAAAAGGGGGGGGGTAAGGAGGAAAAACTTGTCTTTTCTTTTTTTCTTGTTTGATACACTTTTTTGTGGGGGATTAGAATAGAATGACAACCACCAGAAAATCACCAAGAACAGAGGGGAGGGGAGGATCTCTAGAACAACCTGCAGAGAGAAACTACATGTTTGAGCAATGAAGCAATACGTCAGCTGAATCACTTGATGTTAAAATGAGAGCTTTTGGGGAAATAAGAATGGAAGACTTGTAAAGATGAAAGAGGAGATGAAAGAAGTTAAGAAACAGCTCTGTAAAACAAGATTGTGGACATTTAAAACAAATTCATTGACAAATTGTCATTTTGTAGAGTAAGATGGGTGACTTGGGTGAGTCGTTTTAATGCGAACTGTGCTGAATTGAGGTCTTGACCTTCTATAGCCATATTATTTTTCTAAGTTCTTTATCTCCCAGAAGTACTGAAAAATCCTAATGCAGCAGACCATTTATTTGGATCCTAACCCAAGATTCCTTGCTTACTTTCAAGGGAAAGCTTGGACTTAGTGGGGTCTGTTTTGCTGTAGAGGACCTATATTCAAGGTCTACTGTCAATCATGGAAGCTGAGTGCCATTGGATTATACTTCATCTCTCAGTCCAATGTATTTTTCAGAATTATTAAGGGGAAAAAAGGTGAAAGGAAGGAGTGCTGAATATAGTTATTTATTTTTTAATAAATTAGTTTGCCACCCATATCTCCACAAGGCAATATTGCCTTGAACTGCAGGAGAAAAAAATAGAATATACTCTCCCCTTCAACTGTATTTGTGTAAATAGAATACTCAGTTTTGACTGAAGCAGCAATATAAGCCCAGTAAATAAATAAATAAATGAATGAATGAATGAATGAATGAATGAATGAATGAATGAATGAATGAATAAATAAATAAATAAATAAATGATAAGGCATAAATTGGTAGGAATTACCTTTCTAGTTCTGTTTTGCTTACCTCTTCATATGCTTTCAAGTAAGTGGTTGATTGCATTCAACTGAAGTTATAAATAGTGCCCTTACTTTGAAGGGGAGGTTCAGGGTCTTGTAAAACTGAATGGCCAGACGGACTTTCAAATGCAGTAGAAAGTTCCACTATTATCTTAAAAAGACATTCTATGAATCTAAGGCAGGGGTCTTCAAACTTGACAGCTTTAAGACTTGTGGACTTCAACTCCCAGAATTCTTCCTTCAGTCATATTTGCTCAGAAATTCTGGGAGTTGAAGTCCACAAGTCTTAAACTTGCCAAGTTTCAAGACCCTTGATCTAAGGTATCCTGGATGTCCATTTTAATAGCAGAGTGTTATTAGCTTTTCTTATGTTCATTGCTGTTTGATTCAGAAAGCTTTTATACCACTACAGTTGTATGCAAAAATATGTTTCGGTTAAGTGAACAGAACTTGACGCAATCTTTTCATGGTAGAATAAATTCATAAATAAAAACAAAAACCTTCTGCAAATTTAAATGCATACTTACAGTAGTATGTGCAATTGTTTAGAAATTGTGATTTTTTTAAAAAAAGGTTATAGGTGCAGAAATGTTTGACGGGGTGGCAAAATATTTGCATATAATAATTATATTATCCTAGAAATAAAAAGCAGTCAACTTTCTGGATAAAATTAGATATTGGCTAGCTGCATAATAAGATTACTTTATCTTGAGAAGATTCACTTGTCATGCCTTAAGGCTAGGTCACACCGGCCAACGGATGCAAAATGTATGTAAAAAGGACACAGCGGATGAGCAAATTTTCCATCCGTTGTTATTCGCTCTCAAAAGTGCCCCAAATTTGCATAAACAGAGCGGACAACAACGGAAAGGAAAGAACGTGGGGAGGATGTAGCGGGGATGTAAAACGGATGTTCGTAGGAAGCCTAGCGGATGGAAGCGGATGGAAGTGGATGATACATCCGCAGGGCTTCTGGGGGAGAACAGCGAAGCGGATGCGTAGCGGATGGAAGGGATGCATTGCGGATGACGCAGATGCATCACAGACGCCTATAGAATGCATAGCGGATACCTAGCGGATGCAAAGTGTTCACTGCGCATGCGGGAAGGATGAATTGTGGAAGCTCCACGGATATAAAAGGAGGCAGCTCGCAAGCAGGTCACCATTCAGAGGAAAGACCTGCTGCCAGAGACATCTTGAGAGAACACCTTGGGGAAGAAGAGGAAGCCTGTGCTACTCCTGCCAGCCCTGGCAAGAAGGACAGAACCACCATCCCACCCCCTGGTGCTGACTCTGAAGCTGCTGCTGCTGCTCCTGGTGTTGCTGCTGCTGGTGCTTCTCCTGCTGCTGGTGCTGCTGGTGCTTCTCCTGCTGGTGCTGGTGCTGCTTCTCCTGCTGCTGCTGCTGCTGCTGCTTCTCCTGCTGCTGTTTCTGCTGTGATGGACCAGCCCCAAGGCCCTCAAAGCCCTGCTGCTGAAGGCCCTGAAGCCCTTGCCAGAGAGAGGAAGAAGCAAGGAAAGGAGAAAGGGGAGAGAAACAGTACTCCATTTCCGAGGACCATGAGGAAGAGGTGCTGGAATGGCTGAGTGAGAACGAGTACCTGTGGAGGAAGGGCCACAGGCTCTATCGTGACACCAAGCAGAAGCAGGCAGCATGGAGACAGAAGGTGGAGAGCCTGGGCAACACTTCAGATGTACTCCTGGGGTGGTGGAAGCATATGCACACCTGGTATGGCAAGCTGCATCTGAAGAGATCCAGGCAGGCCGCTGTCAAGCTAACTGACCGGGAGACCTATGTCATGGCCAGGTGCAGCTTCCTGGAGGGTGAGATCCGCCACCGAGGAGCAGCCCCTCTATCAACCCTCTCCCTCAGACAGCCCACAGAGAGCCACTCTTCTTCCAGCCAGGAGACAGCTACAGTGTCCAGGCAGGTGTCTTTGGAGGGCCCCACGACAGAAACTCCCCCCCCCCCAGCTGCACTCCCAGTGCCAGAGGACGTGGAGGATCCCCTGTCTCAGATGGAGCAAGAAGAGGCAGCCACCAGAGACCAACCCACCCCCACCCCCAGCTCCACCTCCACAGAAAGCAGGCAGAGAGGCAGATCGGAGGGACAGAGCCACACTGTCCTCTTGGAGATCAAGGACACAATCAAAGCCAGCACAGATCTCCTCTCCCAGCTGGTCCACTTTGACATACCAACCGCAAGCCCTTCATCACGTACGTGGGCCAGACCCTCATGGACATGCCCGAGGCCCAGTACCAGGCGAAGAAGGAGAGGATCACAGCTCTTCTGCACCACCCTCCAGGCCCAGCTGAACCTGCTGCTACCCACTCCAGGTCTGCTCCTCCACCCCAGCCGATGTCACAGCCCTTCCACGGATTTCAGTAGCCCCTGGCCTACCAAGCCTACCACTACCAGGACTTCCCACAGCAGAGGCAGCCCTTCCCAGTCCAGACCCAGGTTCCTCGGATGCCACAGACGCCACAGACACCTCAGCTGACCCAGCTGCAGACCAGAGAGCCCCACTACACTCCTCCTTCCTCCAACCCACAGCCAAGCCCTTCCTCAGAACATCTGTCATCAGTGGGCCTCACATTCCAGGTCCTTAAGGAAGTGCCTCTCAACCTCATGGAACTGAGTCAGCTCTCTGAGAGCTTCCTGCACACACCATCTCCTGTTGTACTCTCGGGGCCAGGCACCCCAGTGGTGACTCAGACCAACACTTCAGCAACAGCCACCTCCACAGTCCCTGGCCCCTTTACATCTGAGACCATGGGCACGCCTCAGAGTGGCTGAAAAGAGTGCCAGAGACTGAGTTGTTACCTGCTCACCTTATCTTTGCTTAAAGACATTTTACTTGGGGCATTTTTAATAAAGTCATACAGTTTGTTATTAATAAAGGTTATCTTTGCTTCACACACTTGGTTCCTTTTTTTTACTTAATAAAGTGTTGGGGAAAACTTTGAAAAAAGAGTTAAACCTTTGCATGCTTGTGGGATGGGTAAGAATAGCTGTGGGATGGATAGCTGTGGGATGGTAATGATAGCTGTGGGATAGATAAACCTCCAGTGCAAGCATAGTGGGACTGTATGGTCCACCCTCCCAGCTGCCACACATGTGGCCCTTTATTATCAATAACAATTTAATCATTGATCCATACATTTCAACATGAACAAAACTCTTTATTAATGCCCTATTAATTGTAAGGCCACTCAACATACATGGCACAATCTCATCAGTGTGATACTGTGATGAGACAGGCTGAAGGAAGCATCCATTAAGCATTTACCATCCTATCTTGCCACTCCATTGCTCCAGCTGGGGAGTTGCACCAGTGTTTCAGGAGGTTGGGCTGCTTCTTCCCTCCACATGAAGCTCTGTTGGGGCCTTGAACATCCACAGTGTCTATCAGGTTTAGTCCTTGCCTCCATTCACCAGGCTCCATGTCCTCATTGTCTTGTTGACGGTCCACAAGCCTGTTCTGCAACACTGGGTAGCGGGTGCGCATGAGATTGTGCAGGATGCAGCAAGCTTCCACGATGCTCCTCACGGTCTGTGGGAGATGCTGCATGGTGTTGAGAAGTACATAGAACCTGTTGGCCAGGATGCCAAAGGCGTTCTCCACCACCTGTCTTGCCCTGGACAGCCTATAGTTGAAGATCCTCTCTTCACGGGTGAGGCATCTGGAAGTGTAGGGCTTCATGAGGTAGGTTCTGAGGGAGAAGGCGTCATCGCCCACGATGAAATAGGGCACATCTTGTGTGTCATTGGGTAGGGGTCTGGATCTGGGAAACCCATGATGAGGTTGCGTTCCAGCCCACCCTTGAGGTCACTGGCGTTGTATATCTGGGCATCTGAAGCTGACCCGTTGCCTGAAGCATCGATGTGCATGAACTTGTAGTCAGCATCAACCATGGTAAAGAGGATGATGCTGAAGAAGCCCTTGTAGTTGAAATAATTGGACCCCGAGTTGGGTGGAGCTTTGCAGGCCACGTGCTTCCCATCTATAGCTCCAACGGTGTGTGGAAAGTTCCACCT
Source organism: Laticauda colubrina (assembly GCA_015471245.1). Classification (NCBI taxonomy): domain Eukaryota; kingdom Metazoa; phylum Chordata; class Lepidosauria; order Squamata; family Elapidae; genus Laticauda; species Laticauda colubrina. The sequence continues at coordinate 40,283,580 of BLBF01000004.1, read as the reverse complement.
CTGATACCACTGCTCTGCAACTTTCTTCCAGCCTTCTTCAGTGGAGGGGCACTGGAGGAGCTCCTCCAGGTATTCTTCGATGATGGCCTGCACCACTTCTCTGACCACAATGCTGATGGTGTTGTGTGGCACCCTCCAGGCATACTGCATGTTTCTCTACGTGGTCCCAGAGGCCAGGTGGCGCAGAGTCAGTGCCACCTTCAGTCCAGGGTCCAGGCTGGGACGGAAGTTGGTGTTTGCCTTGGTCAACCTGGGTCTGAGACGCTCCACAACTTCATCAAACATGGCTGGTGGCATCCTCATGAAGTGCTGGAATGCACGAGTGTCTTCATTCCTCAGCTCCACCATCAGCTTGTCATACAGTCCAAACTCCGCTCTTCTCCCGATCCATCGTCGGATCCAGACAGTTCTTGGACGTCTCCTTCTTCTCTTTGCATAGAAAAGGTGAAACAGTCTGAAGAGGGCTTGGTTCTGGTGTTGAATGATGGCGGCTACCAAAAGGAGTGTGCGATGATTCTTGGTGGAGATCAATGGATGATGTGGAAGAGCAAGAGCAAGGCTGAAATGGTCTGCACACCACAGCTGCTGGACTGCAAGTGAGATCCAGGTGATTTCCTCCCCCTTTTTATAGGAAATGTCGGTTTTCCGCTAGGTGTCCTTTCACATACTCTAGGCATCCTCCAGACATCCTAAATATCCGAGATACGTCCCATATACAAATGTTTTGTCCGTTTTAATGCTTTATATCCGAGCTGCATCTGCTTTAATCCTTTCTATGTCTGTGCTACTAACTCTGTGTGGACGTTCTGCTTACCTTTCGCTTCCTCCCTCTTTCCTCTTTCTGCTGGAGCGGATGTGAGTTGCGTGGATGTCCAGAGGATGCCGAGAGGATACATCGGACGTGTAATGGATGACAACGGTCGTAGAACGTTTGTTGCCCGTATGTGTCGCGGATGTAGATCATACGCGGCGGAAAGTTCATCCGCTCAAAAAGTTTTGTGCAGCTCAAAACATTTTGAGCGGATGAAATAGCAGTAGACGGATGTTTTACGGATAGAGCGTATGAAAGACGTACGAAGTGAGTACACAACGAATGCATCGCGTTTTCCAACGAATGGCAAGCTTTTTTGTCCGTTTTACATCCTCTTTGCATCCGTTGGTTCAGTGTGACAGGGGCTTTAAGTGTTGTTCTCTTGAGGATAAATGTAATTCAAAAAGAGCTCAAAAAACACCATGATTGTAATCCTCAATCCTTATAAAGTCTTCCTCTTTGTTTTATTCCTGATATTGACACCAGATAATGGTATAAATTCTGGGCAATTTTTATAAATATCTGTATGAGCCCAAAGAGAAGAAGAAAAATATTGAAACCTTTAAGCAATTAGAAGGAGGAGCCCACCTGGCTATAGTAGAACCAGGCAAGTATTTTGGGAGAAATTCCCAGGAGTTACTCAGTCCTTTGGAATTTAGATTGTATCAGAAAAGGGGAAATACAAGAGTTGAGGGAATGACTTAGAGAGTGTGAGACAACCTGAAGAGATGGAGGAATCACATGAATCCACCGAGATGGAAATTTGCTAAGGTCAGAAGGACATATGGCTTCAGATGAAGGAGGGAGAAAGAATAATTATCCCCAAGGGAGGCTACAAGTAAGATAACAGCTGGAGAAAGAGTTGGGCTGTCATCTTCCACAGAAAATACCAAGAGTTGTTGTTTTTGGATGAACATATTCATTGATGCTGTTATCCAATGTATGTTTCTGTCATGAATGCATTTATGTGGTTTTGTGTGTGATACTTCATTTGTTTCAGTGATAGGTCTTTGTGTTGAAATACCACATGTTGAGCAATGAGAGGTCGAAATGACATGAGTCAGTAAACTTTCAGATAGACAGTGCAAAATAGCCTGAGAATATTTTCATCTTTGGAAATAATTCCAAAAAATACATCTGTGGGTCTTTCCAGATCATTGTAAGTAGAGCGAACACAGTTCTTACTCATCTGTTGAAGGGATCCTGACATATATGTTCCAGACAGTTGTGATTGTGAGGCACTGTATTTTCCCAGCATTCAAATGTAAAAGTTCCTTCCTGGAAATGTTGTTTTCAACGATGTCCTACATGTGGTATGATTATTTTGAAAAAAGGGTCTAAAATTTGCAGCAAAGTAGGTGAGTAGTATAGAATTCATTCATTAGATTAGCAATGGGTAAAATCAGAATCTACAAGCAAAGTTTAGTCCAAAATATAAAGACAAGTAAAGGACTTAGGCAAATTCAGGTAATGAAATTATTCAGTCCAAAGCATCTAGGAGAAAATTTAAGGTGTATAAAGCAATCGCTCCTTCCAGTTGTTAAGCTGGTTGAAAGAAGCTACTATTCAAGAGAATGGCTCTATTTCTGAATGAGAAGAAGCACAAGATTTTGAATACAGAAAAATTTAAATAGATTATGAGCTCAGAAAACGTCGGAATATTGGATTTTGAATATTATGCCTTTGAAATTAATTTCAAGGAATAAATACATTTTGTGCAGGGGAAAACTGTTTTTGATATTGGAAATATAACAAAGAGGAACAATATTGGGACTTTGAATCAATAATGTCAGTTCTGTTATGTTTTCTTGGGAACTATCTGTTCCCAGAAGAAAATGTTCCAAAAAAGATATGCAAAGAAGTCTGTTCAAAAGAACACAAACAAGATGTAAAAAAAATGGACAAGGTTTTTAAAAATAAGAAAAAATAAAAATGATAAACCGAGAGAACAATTGGAATAATTTCTTTATGTTGGACTAACAGGACAGGCTCTTTAAAGTATTGAAGAAATGAAAAGCAAGGATCAACAGTCATCTAACTGGATGGGTGGTTATTTTGGGATTTGCTGACATCTGGACTGGAAAAATGTTATACATTGGATTTGCTAACAACATTGAGGTTAAACATTTTCTCTACAGTTACTTTATGTATTCTAATCTGATAACATTTAAATTGGCTTTTCCATATAGTTGTATTTCCACTTCAAGTAGGAAATATTTGTGATCTTATTCTCTTTAAAGGAGACATCTTCCCTCTTTAATGTTATTGTCTGTTGGGCTTTTGACTGACACCTGCATTGGAGAATATGTTACTTATTAGATCTATGTATAATTAATAGACAAGTTATGAGCTTTATACTCTATACTGCTCAAAAAAATAAAGGGAATACTTAAACAACACAGTGTAACTCCAAGTCAATCACACTTCTGTGAAATCAAACTGTCCACTTTGTGGACAATCAGCAACACTGATTGACAATCAATTTCACATGCTGTTGTGCAAATGGAATAGACAACAGGTGGAAAGCATAGGCAGTTAGCAAGACATCCCCAATAAAGGTGGTAACCACAGACCACTTCTCAATTCCTATGCTTTCTGGCTGATGGTTTGGTCACTTTTGAATGCTGGCAGTGCTATCACTCTAGTGGTAGCATGAGATGGAGTCTACAATCCACACAAGTGGCTCAGGTAGTGCAGCTCATCCAGGATGGCACATCAATGAGAGCTGTGGCAAGAAGGTTTGCTGTGTCTGTCAGTGTAGTGTCCAGAGCATGGAGGCGCTATCAGGAGACAGGCCAGTATATCAGGAGACATGGAGAGGGTGTAGGAGGGCAACAACCCAGCATCAGGATCGCTTCCTCCGCCTTTGTGTAATGAGGGACAGGAGGAGCACTGCCAGAGCCCTGCAAAATGATCTCCAGTAGGCCACAAATGTGCATGTGGCTGCTCAAACAGTCAGAAACAGACTCCATGAGGGGTATGAGGGCCCAATGTCCACAGGTGGGGGTTGTGCTTACAGCCCAACACTGTGCAAGACGTTTGGCATTTGCCAGAGAAACCAAGATTGGCAAATTCTACACTGGCACCCTGTGCTCTTCACAGATGAAAGCAGGTTCACACTGAGCACATGTGACAGACGTGACAAGGTCTGGAGATGCCATGGAGAACATTCTGCTGCCTGCAACATCTTCCAGCATTACTGGTTTGGCAGTGGGTCAGTAATGGTGTGGGGTAGCATTTCTTTAGGGGGCCGTACAGCCCCCCATGTGCTCGCCAGAGGTAGCCTGACTGCAATGAGGTACCGAGATGAGATCCTCAGAAACCTTGTGAGACCATATGCTGGTGCGATTGGTTCCTCCTAATGCACGACAATGCTAGACCTCATGTGGCTGGAATGTGTCAGCAGTTCCTGCAAGATGAAGGCATTGATATTGTGGACTGGCCCACCTGTTCCCCAGACCTGAATCCAATTGAGCACATCTGGTACATCACGTCTCACTCCATCCACCAATGCCATGTTGCACCATAGACTGTCCAGGAGTTGGGGGATGCTTTAGTCCAGGGTGGGAGGAGATCCCTCAGGAGACCATCCGCCACCTCATTAGGAGCAAATGCCCAGGCATTGTAGGGAGGTCATACAGACACATGGAGGCCACACACACTACTGAGCCTCATTTTGACTTGTTTTAAGGACATTACATCAAAGTTGGATCAGCCTGTCATGTTTTTTTCTACTTTAATTTTGAGTGTAACTCCAAATCCGACCTCCATGGTTTGCTAAATTTGATTTCCACTGATAATTTCCACTGTGATTTTGCTGTCAGCACATTCAACTGTGTAATGAACAAAGTATTTAATAAGAATATTTCATTCATTCAGATCTAGGATGTCTTATTTTTGTGTCCCCTTTATTTTTTTGAGCAGTGTATAATTGAGAGGAAGAACAGAAAGTGAAATAATTTATACATGCCATGATGGGGGTAAAAAATTATTTTCTTGGAGCATTTTCTTTTTTCTTCATTGCTTTTTTGCACTTTTTTATTTTCTTTTTTAATTATTTTTTAGTTTGATTTTTTTTACTTTTGGAATTAAACTTTCAATTAAAATTTTTTTTCAACATAAATTGTTCTAATTGTACTTCTTTTAGCTGTATGACCACTAATAAGTCATCAGTCTAATCAGTCAAATAAATAATGATTAATAAATCATTTTATTTCCATACTGACTAGTCCCTGATCACTAGATTGTATCCCATTGAGATGGCTTCTACTTCATGATCAGCACAAATGATGTCACTTACATTCATGAAATCATCAATGAAAACTTTTCTCATGATGGCATCTTCTACAAAGTTGAAGAGCAGCAGGGAGAAGGTGCATCCTTGGCATTCCCAGTGCATAAGGATTTCAAAGTTTTCTGACAGTTAACCTTTGATATGACCCCTGCTGATTAAGCCATCATTAACCATGCTGTAGGAACCACATGACTTTACTTGGTATAGTGATAAGTGTTTTCCAAAGAATGGATTAGAGATAGCTGAAAATGAATGAATATAATGACTCACTTATGTTCTGGGATTCAATCTTCCATAATTTGTGTAATGTAAATATCTGGTCACATCAATCCTGGATTGGATGAAATCTAGCCATAGTTCATGGGCCATTTGTTCCCTTCATTTTTGTGTTCAGGGTTGGATTATTTATAAGATTATGCAAAGTAGACTGAACAGTAGGATGTACAGACATTCCACAAGTATTGCTAAGATTATCATTGATGCTAGTATATGTACATCCTCCAAGATGTTGCAACATGGTATACAGTGCTTGGTATGTGTATGGTATACAGTGCTTGATCTGCAGCTTCTTATACTTCTGAAGCAATATCCTATACTGTCTTCATTCCAGTTTCAGACAACAGTTGATGGCATGATGGAGTTGTCTATTTTGGATTCATCAACCAACTTTGCATCTTTTCCTTTGGTATTCATGTCCAAACCTTCATAGGATATCTACATCTGGATGAGTTTATAATACATAGGACAAGAGACTGGGCACTTTTGCTTACTGTGTAGCAAAATGATCTGCAGCTCCGCAGAGTGTTTTCTGGTTCTGCAACCATTTTGAAGCAGTTGGATAGGGCCACTTGAGTTGTTGCTTAAAGACAGGATTAGTTAGTTAAGACCATTCTGTACAGTGTGAGATTTCTCTAATTATATGCTTCACATATGGTTGATAAATGTGTTCTGTGCATGTAAATCTAAATTTTCTTCAGGTACTACAAAACAGTACAACAATTTAATGGATGATTTAATGGATATTCATAAAGATAGGGATTTATGTAATGACTAGAAATCAGCCACCAGCTCCATGCTTAAAAGTACAATCAGTATTTAATATTCAAACAGGACCTTGGTATGTTTCCAACCAAACTAATTATTCTGATCAAAAATTGTACAATTCTATAATTTAAACAATTTGGGTACTAGTTCCAGTTGATTTAGATTTAGAGAAATATTAGAATTATTCCAAAGGAAAAGATCATCCTCCTCTTCCTCCTCCTCCGCCTCCTCCTCTTCCTCCTCCTGAACTTTTCAACCTGACAGCCTTCAATTACATATTTTATGACTAGAGATAATAGTATAGTCTCATCTTTTTCATCTGTAAGCAAGAAACTAACTGCAGTAGAAAGTGCCTTGTCCTTGTGGAAGAATTTTCCTGACATAATATGAATTGCTATAAAACATTGTCACAGATAGACCAGTAATCTGCAAAAACTTGCTATATAGTAAACTTTTCTAAAACAATGATGACCAGGAGCATCTGTACCAAATCAAAAAGTAGGATAAAGAAAGATGTATGGTGCAAATATACCTTAGATAAATGTTATAGAAGTATGTATCATACTTCTTAATCTCTTAATATCATACTTCATTGTTAAAATGCCACAATAGGGCTACCACTTCGAGTTAAAAAAAACAAAGAAGTGTAATCAGATAATGTATCTGCATCCTTGATTTGTACACACAATATTTCCTTTTTGATAGAAAACATTTAAAAAAGCGGGATATGCTAAGCATTTGAACTTTTACCTTGTCAAGCTATTGAAACATATTTGGAAATTATAGTAATTTGATTTAAATGTTGCCTATAAGGCAAAAAGAAGGTTTAATGGAATCCATGTGCAATTAAAATGCAGAACTAAATGTAATCAGACCACAATGACTATAGCCTTCCTACTGATAGCCTTATTATGGCCTCAGAGGTTGAAAGTTTATATTAGCGTTACTAAATCCACTTGAATGAGATGATAATTTGGTGGTTGCTTAATTTAAACAGCATATTTTAAGCATTAGAAGCAGTAACCAGTTTCTAGATTTTGAAGATCTCACAGTTATTTTCTTTAGTGGACGGTAAGATGCATGTTTTTCTTACATTGTGACAATTGAAGGGCAAGATTCATAGATCTCTTGAAAAGAACATTTAAGGAAGATGGGCCTTCCTGTAGGAATGCTTTCAGGGCCTATTAAATCATTGCCTATATCTCTGCATATATGTATGCAAACATGAATGATTATTTCAGAATTCATATTAGAAGTCTTTTGTCATATAGATAAGGATTTCGTGCACCACATCACAAAATCCATTTTTTTAAAACTAACATTGCAATCATTACTATCATCATAATTATCATTGTCATCATCATTATCATCATCCTGAATTTAAAAGAAAGTATAACTCCAAACTTATTTTCTCTGGACAGTTTTAAGAGCCAACATCCTGTGTTGGAGTTCTCTAATCATCACAGCACAATTTACAGTCAGAACACACAGAGAGCCAGTTCAGACCAGCTCATCTGTTGATTTTGGCAAAACTCCTTATTCTCACTGCATGCAGCTGCCACTTGAGACATGGGGACTCGGCCCGGAGCTGAAGGAGAGCGGGTCATAGAGTTAGTGAAGGCTCAAACACATAAAGCTGCTTCTTTCCAATAGTTAAAGGCTCTTTTCCATTTCCCTTTGGGGGAGGGGCATTTCTCCCCTCCCAATCTCTTGAAATGTACGCACACAGAAATTAAATAAGGACTTCTTACAAGCCACTGTGCTCTGAGCATAAAAAATCAGGGTCTGGCTTCCAGAAACGGTACCATCAAGATGTGCTTCTGATTAGGTGACTTAATTACAGTTGTGAAAACAATGTTGATTTAGGGCTTTAGATTCCAGAGCATGTCAGCTGTTACTAGCCAGCCTTGGACCGAAGCCACCATTCTCTTAACTTTACACTGGGAAAGTTACACACTACCTTGAGTGTGTGTGTGTGTGTGTGTGTGTGTGTGTGTGCGTGTGTATATATATATATGTTTTTTTAAGCTTTCGCGGATACTTACATGTGTGCTGTTTAGCTTCCTTCGGGTATTATCCCACGTCATTGTAGTTCTGTTAAAATTGTAGCAACGTTTCAGCAGAATCTCATCTGCCATCCTCAGGCCTCTGTATAGAGTTAGTTCCTGGTTTCAAATTTGAGGCTGGTCCATTCTGATTGGCTGGGAGCCTGGATCTGTGTTCATTGGACTTGGAGTTTGATTGATTGGTGTTTCTGGTTTCTTCTGTTTTGTGGCTTTGATTGGCTGGCAACACTCTGTTCTTGTGTTGGAGGCTTTCAGTGCAGCTTGGCTCCGTGTGAAAGGACGGCTGCTCTTCATTAGCAAGCTGCTATTCATTAGCAAGCTGGGTTTCACCTGGGTGCCTGGTGGGGGGGTGTTTGGGTTGGAGCTATCAGAGGGAGTCTGTTTTTGCCCAGGTGTTTGCCTGGCTTGTGGCGTGGGGATCTTTCTATTTGAGAGTGCAGGCTTCCAAATGATTGACAGTCTGGTGGAATCATCTCTTCTATTCATGCTGTCAGGTCTTTTTTTCAATCTCTATGGCTTCTCTAATGATTCTGTGGTTGGGGTTTTCTATAGTGGCTAGGGTTTTGGTGCCATTGAAGTTGATGTTGTGACCTGTGGTTTTCATGTGTTGGACTAGTGAGGAGGTGTGTTCCAGCTTTTTTACTGCATTTTTGTGTTCATCTAGGCGGGTACTTATTCTTCTATTGGTCTGTCCAATGTATGTGGCCGGGCATGATGTACAGGGAATTTTGTATATGCCTATGTCAATTTTGTCTTTGGGGTTCCTCAGGATGGCTGCTATTTTTTTGTCTGTTTTGAAGGCAGTCTTGATGTGATGCCTGTGTAGTATCTTACTGATTTTATCTGTAGTACCTCTTATGTAGGGCAAGACAGCTGTTCCATAGGTCTGTTGGTCTTCTAGGTCTCTGTTATGTCTTGGTGTGTTTTTGTGGATCAGGTTGGTGATTTTGTTTTTTTGGAAGCCATTGGCTGTCAATACTTCAGTCAGGGTGCATAGTTCAGTCTTTATATGTGTCTTATCTGCCAGGCGTTTGGTTCTGGTTTCGCTACGGAATTTATCTGTGCTGGGTGGTGGTGGGATTGGGCGTTGAGGTAGCGGTTGGTGTGTGTTTTCTTTTGGTATATGGTGTGTCCCAGTGTGCCATCTGTTCTTTTGTAGATTAGTACATCTAGGAATGGTAGTTGTTTGTTTATTTCCGTTTCCATGGTGAACTTGATTTTGGGGTGTGTGTTGTTTAGGTGTGTTAGGAAATTGTTTAGGTTTTCTTTTCCATGGGGCCAAATCACAAATGTGTCATCGATGTATCTTAGCCATAGTTTGGGTTTGTGGATGGCATAAGCCAGGGCTCTGGATTCGAATTCTTCCATGAACAGGTTTGCAATGACGGGTGACAGTGGTGATCCCATAGGGGCTCCTTCAATTTGCTTGTATCTTTGTCCTTTGTATATGAAATATGTGTTGGTTAGGCAGAGTTCTGTTAGTTCCATGAGGTCTTTAGCTGGTTGGTATTTATTTTTGATGATTTTGAGAGTTTCTTTTATTGGGACTTGAGTGAATAGTGAAACCACGTCGAAACTTATAAGCAGATCTTCTTGTTCCACGTGTAGATCTTTGATCATTTCTAAGAAGTGGTATGAGTTTTGTACATATGAAGCTGCAGTTTCAGCATAGTCAGCTCCATAGGAGGCTGTAGTTGTTTTGCTAAGTATTTAGCTAGGTTTTGTAATGGTGCTCCTATGGAGCTGACTATGGGTCTGAGAGGTATGCCTTCTTTGTGTATTTTTGGGAGGCCGTATAATTTGGGGCATCTAGAAGATTTTTCTCTTGGGATGATCGTCTGTTGGAAAAAAAAAAAAATTAACCAAGAAGAAAATTATAACCAGCCACATAAGCAAAGCAATCCAACAGACGATCATCCCAAGAGAAAAATCTTCTAGATGCCCCAAATTATACGGCCTCCCAAAAATACACAAAGAAGGCATACCTCTCAGACCCATATATATATATATATGCTGTTCAGCTTCCTTCAGGTATTATCCCACATCATTGTAGTTTCGGTGTGTTTAGGTGTGTTAGGATGAAACCGCAGCTTCATATGTACAAAACTCATACCACTTCTTAGAAATGATCAAAGATCTACACGTGGAACAAGAAGATCTGCTTGTAAGTTTCGACGTGGTTTCACTATTCACTCAAGTCCCGATAAAAGAAACTCTCGAAATCATCAAAAATAAATACCAACTAGCCTCATGGAACTAACAGAACACTGCTTAACCAACACATATTTCATATACAAAGGACAAAGATACAAGCAAATTGAAGGAGCCCCTATGGGATCACCACTGTCACCCGTCATTGCAAACCTGTTCATAGAAGAATTTGAATCCAGAGCCCTGGCTAATGCCACCCACAAACCCAAACTATGGCTAAGATACATCGATGACACATTTGTGATTTGGCCCCATGGAAAAGAAAACCTAAACAATTTTCTAACTCACCTAAACAGCACACATCCCAAAATCAAGTTCACCATGGAAATGGAAACAAACAAATAACTACCATTCCTAGATGTACTAATAACAAAAAAACAGATGGCACACTAGGACACATCATATACCAGAAGAAAACACATACCAACCGCTACCTCAACGCCCAATCCCACCACCACCCAGCACAGATAAACTCTGTGGCCAAAACACTAATCGCCAGAACCAAACGCCTGACAGACAAGACACACATAAAGACTGAACTATGCATCCTGACTAAAGTACTGACAGCTAACGGCTTCCACAAAAGCAAAATCACCAGCTTGATCCACAAAAGCACACTTAGACATAACAGAGACCTAGAAGATGAACAGACCTATGGAACAGCTGTCCTGCCCTACATAAGAGGTACTACAGACAAAATCAGTAAGATACTACACAGGCATCACATCAAGACTGCCTTCAAAACAGACAAAAAAATAGCAGCCATCCTGAGAAACCCCAAAGATAAAATTGACCTGGAAAACCAAGGCATATATGAAGTCCCCTGTGCATCATGCCCGACCACATACATTAGACAGACCAATAGAAGAATAAGTACCTGCCTGGATGAACACAAAAATGCAACAAAAAGGTGGAACACACTTCCCCACTAGTCCAACACATGAAAGCCACAGGTCATAGCATCAACTTCAAAGACACCAAAACCCGAGCCACTATAGAAAACCCCAGACATAGAATTATCAGAGAAGCCATGGAGATTGAAAAAAGACCTGAAAGCATGAATAGAAGAGATGATTCCACCAGACTGTCAATTATTTGGAAGTTTGCACTCACAAACAAAAAAATCTCCACACCACAAGCCAGGCAAACACCTGGGCACAAACAGATCCCTCCTGATACCTCCAGCTCAAACACACCCCAACCAGGCACCCAGATGAAACCTAGCTTCCTAATAAATGATAGCCGTCTGTTTACTCAGAGCCAAGCTGCACTAAAAGCCTCCAATGCAGGAAACACAATGTTGCCAGCCAATCAAGACAAAAAAAGCTACAAAACAGACAGAAGATATTAGAAATAACAATCAAGCAGAACACAGCAAACTCCAAGATCAATAAACACAGACCAAGACTTCCAACCAATCAGGATGAAGAAAAAACCATTCTGGCACAGCAGTAGGCTAGCCTCAAATTTAAAACTGAAACAACTGTAAAAGTTTGACTCACAGACAAACACAATACAGAAGCCTGATGATGGCAGATGAGATGCTGCCAAAACATTGCTACAACTTTAAAAGCACAACTATAATGACGTGGGATAATACCCGAACAAAGCTGAATACCATATATGTAAGAACCCACGAAAACTTAAAAAGATATATATATATACCGTGTTTCTCTAACAATACGGCCTCCACCAATAGGAAGCCCCACCATGTTTTATTTGGTATAAAATCAAATTGAGCCCCTCCCCCCAAATTAAGGTCCATATTAAACATGTGAAATGGGGGGGGGGAATGGTGTGGGGGGCTTGCCATTAGGAAGTACTTTTGTTGCATGCCCGGATATGGTGCTGCCTGCGTTGGTGGGGCACTTCAGATCAGGAGACCTTCTGGCTCTGTTGCTTTCCCTTCTCCCTTGCTGCCACAGTGTTAGAGCAACACCACGGCATTTGGTACAGCCACGTGCGGCCAATCAGGGCTCCTCCCTGCAACCGGGGCCCTGAGGAGACACTTGGCTTCAGGCGCTCCCGTCGCTGCCTTCCCTTTGCTTTCGAAGGTAAAGCAAATTATTTTAAAAACAACACCCTAATACAACAAAGTCTCCCCTGCCTGAGAGGGCAGCCCAACCCCACGTGGGGAGGCGAATCTCCCGGGGCCTCTTCAGTTCCTCCCCAACCTCCCTACACTGTACGCCTCTGCCACTCTGGTCCCTCCAGCCCAGCGAGCTCTTTCACCTCAAAGAAAGGCCAGGTGGGTGGCTGCGGAGCAGCAGCAGTGGGTCCGAGCGACTCGCAGTAGAAACAGCCACCACCCTTAGCCCGGCGTGGGGAGAACAACCAAGCTTAGCGCCCGACAGCCCGTCCTTCTTGCCTTTGGAGGCACCTGCACCAAGCGCCTCCACAGCCAGCCTAGCCACGCCATTTCCGACTGACTCCTTTGGGAGAGTCCACTGAGGGAGTCTTCGCAGCTCGGTTGCCCCTACCCACCCCGGCCGGCGGGTCTTCCTTTCATGCAGAGGGCTGCAGGGGAAGGCACTCGCTCAAGAGGATCTCTCCCTCTCTCTCTCTCTCTCTCTCTCGCTGGAAGGTCAATGTCTGCGCTGTGGCTGAGGAGGAGGAGGCTGCAGCCAGTTCTTCCTCCTTGCGGAGAGATGAGGAAGCTGTGGCTTTGCAGAGCAAGTGAAGCGCTGCTCGCCCGGGTGAGATTTGGGAACGAGGGGCAGGAGGAGGCACGCACGCACCCGCAGTTTGCTTTCCCCAGCTCTGCCCAGCCCGCACGGCTCTGGCGCAGCCTTGGTGCGAAGCTTAGCCTGGAGCGCCCAGCGCAGCTGACAGGTGGGCCCTCCTTCCTGGCGGCAGAGCTCTCACGAAGGCAGCAAGCGCCTCCCCGCTGGGCCTCTCCGCTCATCCCACCTTCGAAAGCAAAGGGAAGGCGGTGACGGGAGCCCTTGAAGCCAAGTGTCTCCTCAGGGCTCCAGTTGCAGGGAGGAGCCCTGACTGGCCACATATGGCTGCGCCAAACGCCGTGGCATTGCTCTTGTGCCGTGGCAGCAAGGGAGAAAGGAAAGCAATGGTGGTGGAAGGTCTCCCGAACATCCAAGCTGTCACCGCCCACCCACCCAAGGATGCAAGGTGGGGGAATTAAGTCACCCCCCAAAAAAGACGGCCTAGCCTTTTTTTCGGGGGTCAAAAAAAAAACAAGGCCCGGCCTTATTATGTGAGAAACACAGTATTCATCTTGCTTTAACATAGATAAGATACACACATATATATGGTAGAAGAGTTGCCCAAAGGGAGACACTTTTGTGGGCTTGGGTGTGGGGTGTGGGTACTTGCATGCATGTGATTTTAAAAATAGTTTTTGAAGAATTGGTCTGATGTGACATAAAATGTAATGTTACTTGATTTAACTCCTTTTTAGTGGAAATCCAGTGTGTTGATTTAATAGGATAAGTTTATGACGTCTAATTTTCCTGACATTTTCATTGGCAATTTCAGGAGATAAAATTGTCATGTTTGCACTATGGGAAAAATGGCTAGTTTCAAATCCAGCAAGTTTAACTTTTCCTTTGCCTCAGCAGGATAAGATACCTTTCATTTATTTTGGGGGGAGTTGGAAGGATTAGGCCAGTCATTGAAATATGTCGATACACATACTTTTTTCCAGTGGAAAATATGAGATTGCATACAGTCCTTAACAATATTTTCAAATTCTGTAGTTTGCCCTTTAAAACCAGGATTTCCCAGGCTACTTTTCAATCATCCAATCATCCAATAACATGTTTAAAATCATCCAATAACATGCTTAACAATTAAAATATAATATAAAAGGCAGTACAGGTAGTCCTCGACTTATCACCACAATTGAGCCCAAAATTTATGTTGCTGGTTTGCACAAATGACTTTGGCTTTGAACTATTTGCTAAGCAATATGTCTAGATATTCTAGTTAAGGTGAAACCCTAGACCCTAGACCCAGGTAAACCTCTGGCATGCATGCTGGAAGTGGCACACAGAGCCATTTCTGCTGGCATGCAAGCCGTCACATGGAACAGATCCACTGCGCATGTGCTTGTGCCTCCTGCCAGCCAGCTAATCGTCAGGTATCTGCTGTGCATGCGTGGGGGCTGGGGTGCACATGGGAGATGCACACACAGAGGCGTGTTTGTGGGGTCCTCAGGCATAGAGGCGCGCAGTGTGCATGGGGGGATTGCATACGCAAGAAGTGGGGGGGTCACACGCACATTGCTTTATGGGTGCAGGTGAGTGCACATGCGCACTTTTGGCACATGACGACGAAAAGGTTAGCCATCACTGCCCTAGATGTTTCCCATTTACTTTTTAGAAACCTGCCTGAGACTTTCAAAAGAACAATAACTTGAGCTTATGTCTATGCAGGTAGTCCTCGAATTACATGGTGAAGCCCAAAATTTCTGTTGCCAAACAAATCAGTTTTTAAGTGGATTTTGCCCCATTTTCTTGTCACATTCATTAACTGAATCACTGCAGTTGTTAAATTAGTAACATGGTTGTTCAGTGAGTCTGGCTTCCCCATGGACTTGGCTTGTCAGAAGGTCGCCCAAAAATAATCACGTCCCTGGGATACTGCAACTATCATAAATATGAATCGTTTATCGAGCATATGAATGCAAATCATGTGACCACGGGGATGCTGCCATGGTCATAAGTGTGAAAAATAATCATGTCACTTTTTTCAGTGATGATGTAACTTTAAACAGTCACTAAATGAGTTGTTGTAAGTTGAGGACTACCTGAAATTAAAATACATCATGGTATAAAATAAAATAAAAATAATAATAAAATAAAATAAAATAATAAAAAAAATAATAGCAGCAATAGGCAATAGAAATGTCAACAAAGTGAACAGACCATAGAATGTCAAGGTACTATCTTTCTCAAACAGATTATCCATCTTGTCTGTCTAAAGATAGGAAAATGAAGCTGTATCTTATACTGTGTGATTGGGGGATAAAAGTAACTTCTCCTAGAACAGATGGGTCAGACATGTGGATGCGGGCCACGTCTGGTCCGCGATTGGCTCAGAGTTGCCCTGTGGGGCCATCCCAGACACAGAAACTGACTGGCCCCTGCTGCCCAGGCCAACCCAGGCCATGCCCACTCAATCAGCTGCAACAATCAGGTCACACCTACCCCGGTCTCCCAAGGGCATTGGGACCAAGCTTGATACCCCTGTCCTAGAATATCAAACATTGGTATCCAGAGTGCTATTAATTCATTCAGATTCCTTTTCTGGAGGAGTAGGACCCACATGAAATGTTGATAACATTCCTTGAACATTGAAAATATCCCAAAGGGATGGAAATAGCACTTTTCTTCAGTAAGCACAGATTTTAAACATTCACTTTGTAGCCATGGTTGTCTGAATCCAGATTAATTTCCTACATTCTGGGGATTGACTGAAAAACCAAACAGGTAGCTCTCAGCTTATGACCACAATTAGGCTAGAATTTCTGTTTCTAAGCAAGGTGTTTGTTAAGTGAGTTACCCTTGATTTTACAACCTTTTGCATCACAGTTGTCAAGCGAGTAACCATGGTTGTTAAAGAATTGAGATTGTTTCCCCCATTGACTTTCCTCATCGGAAATCAGCTGGGGAGGTTGCAAATGGCAATCACATGATCCCTGAATGCTGCAACCACCATAAATACATGCCCGGTGCCCAGGGGAATGGGATAACTTGCCACAGCCAACTCATCGTAGCCAACTTACCATGGGCCACTTGGCACAGGCCAACTCGCCACAGCCAACTCATCACAAGACAATTTGTGGGACAATTTAACAATTCTATTTAATTATTTAAAACAAATAAATAATTTTAATTATTTAAAATAAATACAAATAATTTTAATTTTTGCTATTCACATTTCATTCTGTCCCTCCCTTGGCATCCTTTCTTTAATAATTCTATTCCACCATTTCTTTGATATTAGGGTAACTCTTGTGAGGTGTCCTGTGGTGAGATGGCCATGGCGAGCTGACTTGCAGCACGTTGGCCTTGGCAAATTGTCATAATTTTTCAATTATGAAGGGAAAGCCTGGAACTCTCTGATTCACATCTTCCCAGATGTTCCAATATGACAACACCAATAAAATGGGACTTTGAGAAAATGCTTGTCTCGGAGTACGTTGCATTGGAATTTGTTACTTGGAATACTGACACACATGATTATGGAAATGCTGCAACGGTGTAAGCCACTTTTTTCAGTGCCATTGTAACTTTGAAGGGTCACTAAACAAATGATTATAAGCAGTGACGGGATTCAATTCTTTTGACTACCGTTTCTGTGGGTGTGGCTTGGTGGGCGTGGCAGGGGAAGGATACTGTAAAATCTCCAGTCAGAGGTGGTATTTGCCAGTTCTCCAAACTAATCAAAATTTCCACTCCCGGTTCTCCAGAACTGGTCCGAACCTGTTGAATACCACCTCTGATTATAAGCCAAGGACTACCTGTAGCATCAATATGTGATCCTAGCCGATATCAAGTCGTCTGGATCCAGCTCACCCGTTGCCATACTAAGATTCTGCAGGAATCCTTAGCATTTTGTGGATTGGGCTGAATCGTCCAATGTAGTGGCAGTAGGGGGGAAATACAGAATACTACCTGAAAGAAAAGTTATTTTCAGCCCACAGCGGTCTAACTTTAGTCGAGTCAAATTTTGTAATATAAAAGGAAAGATATTGTGGTACAATTAAGTGGCATGCAAACAACAATAACGTAGTTGTCTGTTTTCATTCATGATATACTCTTCCCTCGATCTGCCTTCCTAGCTTTTGTTTCCAAGTGACAGTATTGGGCACATTGTTAGACAAAGTTTCAACAATACCACATGAATTGCAGAAGGAAGAGTGGAAAAGCTTGCGGCGGCTGCCTTGAAAATTAGATCAGGATGCTTAACCTTTGGGAGAAAGTTTTTTTTTTTTGTTACAAAGAATAGAACTCAGAATATAATTGAACAGGCTTTGCAGACAAAAAGAATGATTCTATACAAAAGTAGATACATTTACTTCTTTCCAGAGTCGGGCACTTTTACTTAGGTATTTCCTCCTTCCTTTTGAAGAAACTATTTCAAGATAAAGAACATCCATTATTCAGTGCTAAACTGTGGGTTAAACACAAAAGGATGGCAGATTTGTTCTGAGGTTATGAATCAACTGAAACTTTTGGAGAGAGGTTTTAAAAAAACTTATATTGAGTTTTTCTACTCAGGTGACACCTGAATCAAGGGAATCCAAGTAGCCTATTCATGCTAATGTTACTTTGACTTTTCCTTTTTTCCCTTCCCTTACGTTTCAACAAAGTAGCTGCGTATAAAACCAAGCACTCCTCATATTTGTAAAAGTACTGTTTCTGAGATTCTTCAGTAACAGTATGTTGATGCGAAAGGCCACTTTACATCCCACAGTCCAAGGGAAAGCTTTCAGTTTCACTATTCCTTGACTGTACTGTTGGCATGTTTTTATATTAGGGAATAAATGTATACAGATCAATATTCAACTGTTATCTCTTGGTGTATACCTAGTTGTGGATGTACAAATGGCCTTTGATCCCAGTCTGGATCAGATAGAAATATTGCAGATTGATCCAAATAATCAGAAGGGATTTCAACTGATTTCATAAAAGGTATCGCCTCAGAATTGTTCTGGACTGGACTTTATGGTTAGATGCCAAATATCAGCTCTGGCCACAAATACCTCAAGTCAGCTCTAGATGGTATACCACCTGGAGCATGCGTGCGCGAAGGCCAGCTGGCTGGCGCACTTTGCACATTAGAAATCAGCTGGCCACTTGGTCTTCGCACATGCATGCACATTAGAAGCCGGAAGAACAGGTGGCTGGCGCGCATGCGTGTGCTGCTCTTTCAGTTTCTGGAGCTGCTCTTTCAGTTTCTGGACCACGCACGCGTGCTCCCATTTTGGCAATCAGAGCCGAAAAAGGTTAATCACCACTATGCCAGACAATACCAGTTAAGAGGACCAGGTAGCAACATGAGAGAATCAAGAAGATTGACCCCCAGAAGAGACATAAGATTTGGGATCTCTCTTTCCCTCCCTTCCTCCCTCCCTCCCTCCCTTCCTCTCTCTCTCCTCTCCCTCCCTCCCCCTCTTCTTCATTCATTAGGTGGAGAGAAATATCTTCCTGTAATTTCATTTGGTTTAATTTTAATATTAGATGCTTGTTCATGTATGGTTTGTTGAGTTTAAACAAAAGATTATAGTGTGAACTTTAGCTTGGAGCAGTGGTACGAATGGCACCATAGTACCATTATTATGGTGATTGCACAGACTAAGATTGAATTTGGCATTCTTAGCTTTCTATCACGTCATTTACGAGGACGTGGACGAGGCAGATGTTGTTGTTTGATGGTGTTAAAGATGGTGTTAAAGGATGTAAGCTGTTCCAAGTAAAGCTGCCTTTTGCTATTGTCCGATGGTGATTTTGTCAATGTTTAACTCTGCTCCAGATTCTATTTTTTGGCGGGGGGGAGGGGTTGCATCCAAGACACCTATTACTGTTGGTATTATCTTTGCTCTCTTTTGCCAGAGTCGTTTTGCTTCCATTTGTCAGTCAGTGATGTTCACTATCCAAACTTTTTTGTCTTTCTTATCAACAATGGTTTAGTCCAGGTGTTGTGTAGCAGATGCGTGACTTTTTGAACTCTCAAGTCCCAGAACACTTTGGTTTCTTCATTTTCTATTGCTTGGTCAATTTTGTCACCCCACCAGTTCTTGCTTAAGCCCATGTCACACAGCACCAATGGATGGAAAGAGGATGTAAAACAGAGAGAAACACTTGCCATGCCTCACCCGTGAAGAGAGGATCTTCAACTACAGGCTGTCCAGGGAAAGGTGGGTGGTGGAGAACGCCTTTGGCATCCTGGCCAACAGGTTCCAGGTACTTCTCACCACCATGCAGCATCGCCCAGACACCGTGAGGAACATCGTGGAAGCTTGCTGCATCCTGTACAATCTCATGCGCACCCACTACCCAGTGTTGCAGAACAGGCTTGTGGACCACCAACAAGGGATTGAGGACATGGAGCCTGGGGAATGGAGGCAAGGGCGAAACCTGATATATACTGTGGATGTGCAAGGCCCCAACAGAGCTTCACATGAAGGGAAGAAGCAGCGCAACCTCCTGAAACACTGGTGCAACTCCCCAGCTGGAGCAGTGGAGTGGCAAGACAGGATGGTTGATGCTTAATGTATACTTCCTTCAGCCTGACTCATCACACTGATGAGAATGTGCCATGTATGTTGAGTGGCCCTACAATGAACAGGGCATTTAATAAAGAGTTGTGTTTATGTTGAAATGTGTTTATGAATGATTAAATTGTTATTGATAATAAAGGGCCATAGGCGTGGCACCTGGGAGGGTGGACCATACAGTCCCACTATGCTTGCACTGGAGGTTTATCTATCCCACAGTTATTACCCATCCCACAGGTATCCCTGCCCATCCCACTGCTATCCTAACCCATCCCACAGCTATTACCCACCCCACAGGTATCCCTGCCCATTCCACTGCTATCCTTACCCATACCACAAGCATGCAAAGGCTTAAACCATTTCTAAAAGTTTCCACCAAGACTTTATCGACTAAAAGAACTGAACCAAGTGTGTGAAGCAAAGATAAACTTTATTAATAACAAACTGTAAAAGCAAAATGACCCAAGTAAGGTGTCCCAAGCAAAGATAAAATCAACAGGTAGCAACCCAGTCTCTGGCACTCTTCTCAGTCACTCTGAGGCGTGCCCATAGTCTCAGGGGTGAAGGGTCCAGGTGCTGTGGAGGTGGCTGCTGCTGGAGTGCTGGTCTGAGGCGCCATTGGGGTGCCTGGCCTCGAGAGGAAACAGGGGATGGTGTGTGGAGGAAGCTCTCAGAGAGCTGGCTCAGTCCTGTGATGTTGAGAGCCCCTTCCTCCATGACATGGGGTGTCAATCCCAAGACCGATGACAGATGTTCTGAGGCCGGGCTTGGCTGTGGGGTGGAGGAAGGAGGAGTGTAGTGGGGATGTCTGGTCTGCAGGTGAGCGAGGTGAGGCGTCAGTGGCATCTGTGGCGTGGGTGGCATCTGTTGCGTGGGTGGCATCGGTGGTGTGGGTGGCATCGGTGGCATCGGTGGCGTGCGATGTACCTGTGCCTGGACTGGGAAGGGCTGCCTGTGCTGCTGGAACTCCTGGTAGCCGTAGCCTTGGTAGAGGAGGGCCTGTGGAAATTCTTGGAAGGGCTGTGACATCACCTGGGGTGGATGAGCAGACCTGGACTGGGTGGGAGCAGGTTCAGCTGGGCCTGGAGGGTTGTGCAGAAGACCTGTGATCCTCTTCTTTATCACCTGGTAATGTGATTCGGACATGTCCATGAGAGTCTGGCTGACATAGGTGAGGAAGGGCTTTCAGTTTGAGGATGGTATGTCGGTGTGTACCAGCTGAGAGAGATCTATGCTGCTTTTGATTGTGTCCCTGATCTCCAGCAGGACAGTGTGGCTCTGCCCCTCCGGTCTGCCTCTCTGCCTGCTTTCTGTGGAGGTGGAGCTGGGGGTGGGGGTGGGTTGGTCTCTGGTGTCAGTGCCCTCTCCTTGCTCCCACTGCGTCAGGGGATCCTCCACACACTCCGCCACGGGGAGTGCAGCTGTCGGGGGGGTCTCTGTCGTGGGTCGCTCCACAGATACCTGCCTGGACACAGGAGCTGACTCTTGGCCAGAAGAGGACTGGCTGTCTATGGGCTGCCTGAGAGAGAGGGTAGACAGAGGGGCTGCTCCTCAGTGGCAGACCTCACCCTCCAAGAAGCTGCACTTGGCCATCACGTAGGTCTCCCGGTCGGTGAGCTTGACTGCGGCCTGGCCAGACTTCTTGAAGTGCAGCTTCCCGTATCAGGTGTGCATGTGCTTCCACCACCCGAGGAGGACCTCCGAAGTGTAGCCCAGGCTCTCTGCCTTCTCTCTCCAAGCCGCCTGCTTCCTCTTCGTGTCTTGATAGGTCCTGTGTCCCTTCCGCCAGAGGTACTCGTTCTCCCTCAGCCATTCGAGCACCTCATCCTCATGTTCCTCTTCGATGGAGTATTGCCTCCTCTCCCTATCGCGCAATTGCCTCTTCCTCCCTCTGGGAGGCCTCATCAGAAGGGCTTTGAGGTTCTAGGGGCTGGTCCACCACACCACCACCAGCAGCAGCAGCAGCAGCAAAAGCAGCACCAGCAGGACCAGGAGCATTGCCAGCAGAGTCAGCACCAGCAGAAGCACCAGCACCAGGAGCATTGCCAGCAGAGTCAGCACCAGCAGAAGCACCAGCACCAGGAGCAGCACCAGCACCAGCAGAAGCACCAGCACCAGCAGAGTCAGCCCGAGCAGCAGAAGCCCCAGCAGAAGCAAAGTCAGCGCCAGGGTTGGGATGGTGGCCCTGTCCTTCTTGCCAGGGCTGGCAGAAGATGGCACAGGCTTCCTCTTCTTCCCCATGGTTGTTGGCTGGAGATGTGTCTGGCAGCAGGTCTTTCCTCTGAATGGTGACCTGCTTGCGAGCTGCATCCTTTTATATCCGTGGGGCTGACGCAATGCATCCTCCCCGCATGCGCAGTGAACGCTTTGCATCTGCTAGGCGTCTGCTCTGCATCTGCTGTATCCACTCTGCATCCGCTCCTTCCGCTGCGCGTCTGCTTCGCTGTGCTCCCCCGGAAGCCCTGCGGATGTGCCATCCGCTTCCATCTGCTGGGCTTCCATGGAGCATCCGCTTTACATTCTGGCTACGTCCTCTCCCCGTCCGTTCCTTTCCGTTGTTGTCCATTCTGTTTATGCAAATTTGGGGCACTTTTGAGAGCGGATAACAACGGATGGAACATTTTCTCATCCGCTGTGTCCTTTTTACATACTTTTTGCATCCGTTGGCCTGTGACAGGCCCTTTACAGGCAAGTGGTATTTCTTGCATATATTCCTATGCACCATTATTGCTACTTTGCCTGGTTGTTGTTTGTAGTCAGATTGTGTGATCTTCTTGAAGCAGCTAACCGGGGGGACCCACTGTCAGATTCTTTACAGAGGCATTCTATTACTGCCTTCTCAATTCTAACCTTGTAATGCATTTGTTTTTAAAGATTTGGTCTTGTGCTGACAGAATTAGTCCCCCTGTCTCTTTCTTCAACTTGCTTGCTCTTAGACAGTGCCAGGACTGTTGCTGTAATTTTGAATAGCATTAAGCAACCGGTTATTAAGTGATTATTATCAATGTTTGTAGTGATCTTCTTCATCCAGGCTCTTGATGTTATTTCCATAGAGCATCTTGATTTCAATTTTTACTATCTCTCCCCTGTTGCTGGTAAGGGTGCCCCATTTGTCCAGTCCAAACTCCATGGCAGTGTCTTGGCTGCATAATACTAATCAGGTGTGGCCATGGCTACACATCAAAAACATCTGCCACAACCCATTGGATATGTGGAGTAGATCATAAATGTGCTTACAAAATGGTTAGTGTATCCACTCACAAAATACTTAGATACCAGAAGGCAAACTGAGGTCTGAATTGGAGTCATTAACCTTTACTTACTTTATAAGAATTTCTCAAGGGCTTCTGGGAGATTATTGCAAAAAGAAGTCAAGCTTCAGGGCATGTCTTGGCTTCTTTATAGCATGCTAGCTTCTCATTCACTTTTTAATTGAAAAGAGCTTTAAAATCTGAAACTAGGTGAGGCAGGAAAGTTGGCAGGAGCCAAGCAATGTGTTGTGGGAACATCACCACTCCCAGGCGTTATGGTGAAGACCCAGAACTAGATGTTGGCCTGAGACCTAGAAGGCATGAGTCCAGAGTTCCTCTCAGCCAGTCACGTTTCTCAACCTTACATACTACCCAAGATGGTTGTGAGGTCCAAGTTATACAGGCACACAAAGAGCCACTTCAAGCTCCGTGAAAGAAAAGTATATTTTCACCTTAATAAATTCAGTGCAAATATAAATCTGAAATCTAAGATAATTTAGTCTGATTTCAGAATAAATCTCACATAATCATCACATCAAAAAAGGTTGTCTATGTACCCAGAGCAGTTTATCAAAGATTCAGCAAAAAATGCTATTGTTTCCTTTCAGCAGAGAAAACATTCCAATGGAGCACCCCCATTTTCCTGGGTGGCATACTTCTGTTATGAAGTGTTAAATGTAGCTAATTTGAATAAAGAAACTAGATTTGCTGGCTTGTGAGCATAGAATGATAACTTATAGATAACATACACCAGGGGTAGAAAAAATGTTTCAGAGATGTCTGCAATTCAGAACACACTTAGATAGGTTAGCCATATACCTTTGATAAATAAATAATAGGTCTTCTTTTTTTAATCGTTCAGAAGAACTGTGTGGCAAAGGGATAGCTTCACTATCTAAAAAAACATAGCCACACAGGAAGTTGCATAGAGATAATGGGTGTGTATCCAAACTGATCAATTATGATAATTTGGATGACTATTAAGGTTCTTGTTCTTCCTTATCCCTCTCTCAAACTCAGCAGCTTAAATCTTTTTAAGATCTCACCCTGGTAAAACTTTCAGAAAGCATTGTTCAACTGCAATCTGCTGTGTATCAATCACTCTGCCCTAGGAATATATGCTATTATAGCTTTCTTAATGCATGGCTCTACAATACATGACATAATACACAAAATTATTTACATGATTCTGATTTTTTAAAAAAATAGTGTGTGTGTTGCAAAAAGAGGAAGAAGTATCCAGGCAATTAAAAAAGATCTTAATATCTGTTTAAAAGATGCCATTTGAATTATTGGATATTATATATTTCCTTTATGTTCCACATTTACTTTTTTTGATATATATCTTTTAGAGTGGCTTATTCTTTTTACTCACAATGGCATATGTAATAACCTTCATTATTTAAATACCTACTGATTTCTCCAGTGTAAGGAGATTGGAACAGAAATGTATAAATTGCATATACCTTTAAAAAAAACAACCCTAAACTTAAACATCACCATGGGGAATAACTGTTTTGAGCCTTCTTCCTGTCTTTTTCTAATTTTCAGCATTTTCCTTTAAGCTTCATTTTTAGTAATCAAATTCTTTCTGATGGATTAGGGCTTCTGCTTTGGGGCAGGGTGTGTGAGTATGTTTGTGTGTGAGAGATAGAGAGAGGGAGGGAGGGAGGAAGAGAGAGAGAGAGAGAGAGAGAGAGAGAGAGAGAGAGAGAGAGAGAGAGAGAGAGAGAGAGAGAGAGAGAGAGCTACAAGAAAGCTTGAACAATGTGCTTTGAAGCTACCTTGCTTTGCTTGCCCACTTTAGTCGGCGCATCACTGTCATGTTGCTTCTAAGCAAGCTGGCAAAAAAAAAAAAAAAAGGGAAGATAGTTAAACAACTTGCCGTTTAGGAACAGGGAGAGGGCAAGCAGGCCCGTTGCACCTTGACCACCTATTATGAAGCTCTTTGCTGCAATGTCAAGTGAAAGCAAGTTAATTGGGTGAAGCTGTAGAGCATGTTAGGGGCATAGTAAGGGGATGCTGTCTGACAGCTGAGTGTCAGCTAGAGCTATTCAACTGTGGCTGAGAGACAGAGACCTGTCACAAAGTTCACGCCTGCTGCAGCCCAGTTAGGGAGCTGAAATGTGGTTCGGTCTCACTTTCTCCCTCATTGCATGCCAGCACCTTAAGATTTCACACTGGACGTATCAACCCTTGTTCTCTAAGCTGTTTTTTTTTTTCCCCCAACCCTTCTGAATTCAAATGATTGGACAAAAAGATGCTAATGTTTGGCAAAGTGAATGTAAATAGCATCTTTCATTCTCGCTCTCCCCCCTTCCTCTTCCTTCCAAAGCGAGAATCTACATCAGGCTCCCAGGCTCTGGCAAAAATTAGACTGCCGGAAGGGCACTAGACCGATGCCCGTGTCTCCATAAAGGGTTCTGGAGCCAGGTGATTAAAGGTCCGGATTAAGATCCAGGCAGCAACACTTTTGCCTCTTCAGGTCTTTCACAAATGAATCTCTCACCCGAGGCTGATCCAAACTCGATTGCAGAAAATATGACTTCAGCAACAGAGTGGTCAATGCCTTGAACGCCCTACCCGACTCCATTGTTATAGCCTCAACCCCTCACAGTTTCAACCTCAAACTGTCCACCGTGGACCTCACCCCATTCTTAAGAGGTCTGTAAAGGGCACATGCATAAGTGCACCAGCGTGCCTACCTTCCCTGTCTTACTGTCCCCATTTATCTGTATTTACTTCCTTTGTTCCTAATTATGTTCATACTTATATTTGTTCTCTTGTGCATGTTTGATAAACAAATAAAAGAAAAAGAAAGAAAGAAGGTTCCACAAGTTGGCCACACAATCTATGCATTCAAATACTCCTCCTGCCTGCCCCAGCAATTGAAATGAAGGGAGCAATTTGAAAAACAAACTCTTGAGAGTAAATTAACAACAAGCTGTGATAAAAGATCTTCATTATTAGACGGAAGCTTAAGCCTAGCTGAACCCAAGAGTGATGCAAACCAACCCTTAAAAGAGAGGAAGACAACATGCTGTCATTGGCATTCCAGTTGTAACTTTTAGAACTGCAGTATGGTAAACTCGGTTAGTATTATTTCTCTGGGAAACTCCGAAATGCCTAGATCTTGAACAAATGTTGAGCAAGAACAATATACTGCCACAGTGAACAAAAACAAAACAAAGGGAATATTCAAGATAAAGGTGCCAGCATTCTTCATCTGGTTCTTCCGGATGTCTTGGATATGATGGCTGGGAAGTGTCAGCAGCAAATGCAAAAAAGGTTCTAAGAATCTGTTAAAACAGAATTTTTGTTTATTTATTTTATGAAACAAACTTATGCGGCCGTCCAGCTCACACACTGATGACTCCAGGGGGCTTAAGACATTAAAAACCTTCCCTTTGTGCTTCTTTTTGTGCAATCTTTTTAACAACCGTAGAAGTTCATTTACATTTAAAAGGCAATCAACATAGGTTTGCCTTCCTTTTATTTGTTTGTTTGTTTTTAAAGGTGCTGGTCTACCGTATTTGCTCTACTATTATCCTTGGAGATTATTTATCAGTAAAAGCAGTTGTCCCTATTTACCTTCCAGGAAAATTAACCCTTTGGACTGGATGCTTCTCCACAACCAATCTAAGTGCATTAATCCTGCCCAGTGCCAAAAAGCAAAGGAAAGTAGGGATATTGAAAAAAAAAAAATCATCCACTTTAATTCAGAGATGGAATTCTCGATTTATTCCCATCTAGACTACAATTATCAGGAATTGCACCCTCCACCAGGCCACGTGTTTGCTTTCTTTTGGAAGGTGAGGGCTAATAACGACCAAGGCCACAGTAGCCCTGATCTCCATCCCATTGTTGGGTTTTAATTCTACCTGAGCAGAATTAGGAGAAGCAACCTGACCACAGAACAGAAACTTAGCTACCTCTCCCTCTGCCTCCCCTCCCCCATCCCCATCCCCTCTACCAAATGTTGAAGCCTTTTCAATTTCTATTGACTAGCTGCCAATCATTGTTTCATACTTTTGTTGAGTGTGGCTCCCCAAGGAAACCTGTTTTTTTTTTTTTTAACCTCTCCCCTTCTTTGGACTTTTGAGGTTGTTGGGTTTTTTTTGCGTGTACTCCCTCCTTTTCTTCTCTTTTTCGTTTCTTTTTCTTTTTTTAAAGGCTTGTTTTTGAGTAGTAAAAAAAATGTGAGCCCCAAAATGTCCTTTAACCTGAGGATGATAAGCAGGTTGATTTGAAGAGACAATAGTGCCAACAAACATGCACATTTAGCTGACCTTTAGCTCCTACCATTTATTGGTGTCATTTACCAAAGCAAGACATTTAGCTTGATCATCGTTCTGCAGCACCATTTAAAATACAGCACACATTTGTACAGAAGCTCATCTTTCGTTCGAAGGAAATGAAAATATCCCAATCTTTTATTTTTTTTATTGTTTCTCTGATATTGTGCTTAAGTATTCAGACAAATGTATATAACTTGCTGATTTGAATAATAAATGTGCAAATGGTCTGTAGAGATTCTCAGTCATCCAAGTCATGGTTGTCCCAAAGGAGCTG
The DNA here is from genome assembly GCA_015471245.1 of Laticauda colubrina. NCBI lineage: Eukaryota > Metazoa > Chordata > Lepidosauria > Squamata > Elapidae > Laticauda > Laticauda colubrina. The sequence continues at coordinate 40,256,087 of BLBF01000004.1, read as the reverse complement.
AAGAAGCTTCTTGGATAAGAAGCGAAATGTCTTCAAAGAAAAAATAAAAAAAAGTCTAGTTGACTCCTGAAAAAAAAGCATCTTTGGAACAAATGTGCAAATATCTGACTTTGATGAGAGATGCAAAGCTAGGCACTGTTAGCCTAAAAGCCAGCTGTCTCGAAGACTGCATGTTCCTATTTTGTCTACAAATTCATTTTCTTTGGAATCGTTGCAGAACTGAAAGTAGGACAACTTTTAAAGTATCTCCTGGGGGTGACCTTTTAAACTTGCTGCCATATGTTGGGTCTTAAAGCCCCAGCTTTTCACCCAGCTCCAAGATGACCTTGTATAATACCACGAAATCAAAGAGCCAATATCAAGGAAAATTGCTGAACTATGTGACGGATAGACCCATTGATTTTCCCCCTCTTCCCAGTAACAGTAATAGCAATGGGAAGGGAAAAAAAATGTTATTTTTATTTATTTATGTATTTATTTAATCCATCAAATGTAATCCATCACATTTTGACAATTGTTACTGGTCTATTTTAGAGCCTTGTGTGTGTGTATATTTGATTGAGATTATATGTTTTAAAACAGGGGTCCCCACCCCCTGGCCCACAGACTGGTTCCAGTCCACCTCCGGTTGGGAACTGGGCCATGGAAGTGGCGGGCGTGCACGCAATCCTTCATTTGTGCATGTGAGGAGCTAGGATAGGAAAAGTTTTCTTTTGCCACCACCACTACCATCAGTAAAGTTGGGTACGGCTTTTTTAAAAAGTCACTTAACCCTTGCTGTATTCGAAGAGTGTGAATATACAATCAGGAAAATTTTGCCTGAATTTTACTAGAGATTTCTAAACAAGAATTCCGTTTGCAAGTCATTTCTTTTACTATGCATGGACTCTTAGTTTATCAGTCCTTATGGAGAGCAAAAGATGGTTATTGGCAACTTTTACAATGTTCCAGACAAAGAAAGGTAAAACTGGTAAGTATTTAAAACTCACAACTATTTCCGCCACCTTTTCTCAAAAAGGGTTTGGTAAACACTTCTGTTTATATTTATTGTTTGTAAGTCTTACTTTAAAAGTAAGGAATCCAGGTAACCAGGTGTGAAGATGTACCAGTGCATGACAACAAATTTTGTAACTATATTCAAATATGTAAAAAGAATATATGTAATCAAAGCATCGTACAAGCCAAAGAACCAATTTCCCTTTTAGAAAGTTGTTATTAATGGGCACAGTCAATAGATACATAGAGTATAGTTACATCCCTTTGAAATCACTGGGGCTTAAAGTTATGCATATTTCCAGTAGTCCACATTTAGCAACCACAATTGGGATCAGCAATTTGATCACCAAATGAAACCACAGTCCATGCTTACCATCATACTTCACTTTTCCTTTGCTTTACAAGCTCAAGAAGGTTGTAAATGTGAAGATTGACTGTAAAGTTACATTTTATCACCATCGTAATTACAAACAATGGCTAAATGAGGCAATTGCTAAACAAGGACTATACTCTCTAGAGATAATGTCTACTGTTTTTATGAACTAATTAAAGGAAAATGTTTTTGTTGTCTTTATTTTTTTCCCCCTAGGATTCACGAAACGCTTCAAGCATCCATACTGTGTCAAGTTCTTTACCCCAGCTAGATCAAGGCTGTCTTCCAGGGTTTTTGCCACTGAAGTCCGAATCAGATTATGATCTGCCTTTTACCTTGGCACATAATAGACCTCCAATTTCATCCTCCTTTCCTTCAAACCTACATGTCATGTCTGCCAAAAGAGCAATGCCAAATGGATGCTAGAATCTAGTCATTTTGTAAAGCAGCTGAAAGAGAATTAATTAAAGTCCGATTTTATTAGGATGGTTTTAGCCTTTGAATTGAAGTTTGCTCTCTATGCATTTCTATGGCGTTAATTTTACATTCTTCGTGGGAGGAAGGAGGGGCCCAATGTTTGCATATGCTGCACATCCCATGCCCAGCATAGTAGAAGGGTCATTTAAAAAAAAAACTTTTATTTACCGTGGTAGCTCATTTTTATGTAATATATTTTTAAATGTTAAAGAATGACACATTTGGGGTAATTTTCCTCAGACTTTTTTTTAAAAAAAAATCAATAAGCCATTTTATTCTCTATCTATCAAAGTTGTTTCATACTTGTCTATTTTAAAACAGGGCTGCAATACTTTAATAGGATTGAGAGAGCTATTTGAAATGTATGCCAATGATTCCTGTCATTTCATGGCAGCCCTGCCATGGTTCATTGAGCCCTCTCTTCTCTCTTGTCAGCTCAACTGAAGACAAGCATTTAGTTGCAAACTTTAAGCAGGTTGTGCAAAACAGAAATGATGTGACTGCTTCTCCTCCTGCACAATTATGTCACTCCTGGTCAATGTGAGAAGGTCAGGTTGTGCCTTGTAAAGCTACATGATACCACTTGCCCATTTGAACAAGTTAAGTGCAGAATCCGGTCCCTAACGGCCCCTTTTTTTTTTTCATCAAGTCGGCATTTGATCAGAAGCTAGAAACAACTGTTGTTGGGAGATTTGGAGAGGGTCTGTGTTTATGTGCTTTCATAAGGGCAGTTCTCAAGCCAGCATCACCCAGTAATAAATTTAGTCCCGAATTTCAAGATTTTAGAGTAATGGCTGCTCTGACCTTCAAAATAAGCTCCTTTCTTTGTTGTTGTTGTTGTTGTTGTTGTTGGTAGGACCCAAGAGTGACGCCCATCTTTTGATGCTGACAGAATGTAAAGCAAGACCATTGCCCTGCATTTTCTGCCTTGTAGCACACAAAAGTAAAATTGTATGTCAGGCCAAGAGCTGACAAGACGCCCCAGTGACATTTCAGCTGGAAAGAGCAAGTGTCTTGCAACCAAGTGGTCAAATATCAAATAATAGGTCAAGCAGGAAGGAGCTGAGTTCTAACCACAAAGAGGTTTCTGGTAACTTACTTGACAAGCTTTTGGGCGCTTTGTGGCTTGACAAAGTGATATTCTGTTGGGTATCGCTAGACAGTCTGTTCTTTATTGCCTTCAGAAGATCAGACATTGACATTGATTAAACTCTTTAACCCTTAAAGGTTAAATTCTGGCCGTATGCATCATTGTGAGGAAAGAACAAAAGAAATTTTGTAATATATACCATTTGTTATGGTATTAATCACCCCAACTCCCCAGCGCCATTAACATTTGATGTGTGATGTAGTTTTTGACAGGGTTATTGAATGCAAAATCTATACCTTAGATTGCTTCTCATTATAGATCAGAGATACATTAGAAAAATAACATTGTGCTTGGTGGAATTTTGCAATTTCTCATGCTTTGATAAGGGTAGGGTTTGATTTTGTAAACCTGACTGCTAACGTTTGCCTTTTGTCCTATCATCCCAGAAGACAATAAATTTGCATGCGTAATACACCTCCCACTATCAGTAAAATCATGTAAATTCCTGACTGGTAATTCCAAAGCCATTTGGTAGAACTTGGAAATTTTTCAAGTATTTCTTATTTTAAGATTTCAAGAGGGCTTTCGTGCCTGCCGTTGGAACTGTGTTCATTTAAAAAATGAGCAAATAGTGTTGTGTTTTTTAAGGTCTCTCTTCATAGCATGTTATCTTTGGTCTATTTAAGGAAATATTTTTCTCCTTTCTGACTATTTCTACCCAGAGAAAAACCAGAAAAAGTAATATGTATTATTCCAATCAGAGATTGCTTATCTTTCCCATATGGAATTTTAGCATGCTTTGTTTTGTGCTGTTTTTCATTTTTTTAATTACAGTACACACTTAAGCTTTTTTTTTTAAAGGTATAAGATGGAAGTCTGATTAGATTTGCTTATCAGCTGTGTAATAAGTCACAGTTTGAGATTAAAATCAACATAATAATTTAAACATCATTGGTTTTTGGAGAATTGGAACAGATCTGATTTGCCTTTTTTTTACAGAGCACTGGAAATTCATAAGGAGTGTATAGATAGATGTAGAGTGTACAGATAAATGTAATATTTTTAAACAGAGAGTTTACAAAGCAAGATGATCACAGCTAATATTTCTCTGGAAGTAGTTACAGCTACACCACAGAGTAGATATGACACCAGCAATCTTAGATCTTTTTATTGCAGCATTTCCCAAGGAAACGGTATATACTCAAGAGTAAAATTTGTTCCCATTGTTTTATTCCCTGCTGCTCATAGCCATGCTTTCTTACCAAATTAGCATTTGCACAGTTCTGCTTATATTTGCTATTTATAGCAAGTACATCTGTACTCATGAATTCATATATAAAATTCTCTGTTCCAATATTTTTCCTCTTTTCTGATCTCAACATTCTGATCAACATTCAGGAGGGTGTGTATGTATATAGATGTCAAGCTTTATTAGCTCCACTTTTAGAAAGCTAATTATTATAACTGCACCCAATGTAATGAAATCATGATTCCATTATCAAACTTTTTTTAATCCACAACATGCTTAGATGTTTATACAGTCAATGATGATATTCAGAACTTATCAACCCTGTGGTTAGAAAATGCACATAAAATTATTTAACGAACTCACCACTAAATCTTCCTACGCAGAAAAATATTCAGCCAGACAGAGGCTTCAGGTCCACAGAATCTGACAGTTTGGTCAAAATAACAACACAAGTGTCACAACAGCATGACACAAGCCCTGCAGCTTTACCACTATGATATCAGGGGCATGTCTAAAAGTGGCAGAGCCTACAGCATCACACTTATGCTGTCCATTCCCTCACATCCATACGCTCCCCATGCTTTCAAGATGAATACAGGTATATATTTAGTTCTGTGCACTTAACTATGGCAAGAAAGCTAATAAAATGGGGCAAAATTCACTTAACAAACGTCTCACTTAGCAACAGAAATTTTGGGCTCAATTGTGGTCGTAAGTCAAGGACCACCTGTACTTGATTGGTCATACCAGCAAAGGCACATAAAACTGTACTGTGTCACTTCAAGTAGTTTAACATGTATGTTTTTCAAGCAAGCTGTGAGTTAAATATAATGAAAGATTGAAATACTTTTCATAAGATGACCCACTATAGGTTGGGAAGATTCTTACATGGAAAAGATTGGCTAGTATTTCTTAATAAAAAGTAGAAGTGCAATCCCAAATGTTGTTGATTTGTTTTTCAAATTGTTACTTAACGTGCTCTCCAAAAGTTAGTCCAGTTTAGTTTGAATAATAATTGAAATTAGAATAAGAACCATATCCAATGTCTCAGCTCATTCTATGTCCAGTTTATCTGCCTTCTAGAAAACAAGTAATGGAAGATGTTTTTGAAGCCTTAACAGCCACAGCTTCCATAAAATCAGTTAATATCATGGATCTATTTTATGTCAATGGCATGGCCCAACTGGTATCATTGTAACAAGGTTATATTTACTAGAATTTTCAGAATATTTAAAAGAAATATTTTGAAATAAGCATCCCTATTTTAGTTGACAATAACCTCTCTACACTTTTATTTAATTTTTAGTTTAGGGCTACATACGATTTTAACCTAAGAGGTTTTGCATTTCAAGGAGCTTTTTTTGACTGAACACACACAGTAAAGAAACTATTATTATTGTCTGTAATGGCAGTGCATAAGCATCATGTGAATTGTAAATTTGGGGCCTGGTAAAGGAAAGCAAGCAGAATAGAAGAGCATTTTAAGGAAGTAGATTTGATCATATTTATACCTCTATCAATCTTAGCAATGCAGTGGGTTGCATTTAGCACAAATGCTTGAAATAAAGTAATTTTTATTCTAAGAATATATTTCTGTTTCCAGGCTTAGTTTCAAAACTCACCAGAATTTTTGCCATATGGCTAGCATACTTTTTTTTTTCTAATCTACATTGTTTACTAGGGCTCCACACATGCTTTTCAGAAGTACGGTTTCTTGCTCAAGGAAAGGCATTTATTTTTGATATATGACACTGTTCTTCTACTGAATAAAGGGAATGTACTGAATAAAGGGAGCCACGAAGGAATGAAACATTTGTATTGGCATATTAGTTTGTGTGCATCCAAAGAAACTTCTAAAGAAGCTAATTGGCTCCACATTTATACAGTATGCTCCTAGCTGATATAAGCTCCCACTCAACCGACTTCTAATAGAGTTCTCAATAAGCAAGCATAGGATTAGGCAATTAAAATATTAGAAGAACATTCGATTTGTGTTTGCTTGTACACATTTTCTACATAGATAATTGAAGGCAATCTTTATATTTGTGATACCTGTTAGGTTAGGTCTGCACTTTTTAAAAAGTCTTTTTCTTACAGGAAATAACTTCTCCCTGTCAGGTTTTAAAAGCAATTTATATTTGATTATGATAAATTGTAGAAATCATCATGACATGATCTGCCAACAGGCAAGGGTGATTGCAAAATCTCCATCACCTTTATTTAAATCAGGAATATACAACTGGGAAAGAGAGAGGCATCCTCTAATCTTCCCAGGAGTAAATCCCATTGAAGTCAATAGAATTTATTTTTGAATTACCTTTCACAGAATAACACTGAACAACTTTGTCTTAAATAGGTCTCAAATGTCAGTTGTGGATTTGATGAATGCAAGCAATAAATAAAAGGCTGGAACAAATCTAAGTACCATATTAAGAACAGAATTAGTAACTTCTCAAAGCAAGAATGAAATTATTGTCTCTGAATTCAGACAAAATGATAAGCTGAAATGATAGGTAACAAAATTTCTGAATAAATATGAGACAATGAATTCACACATCAACACAGTCAAAGCATGGTTTGTTTGGATTTTGTTTGAAACTAGTCACTGATTTATAAAACCAAATTTATAATATATCAGGTAATGGAAATCCAGCCATTTGTGGTTTAATAAACAAAAATCAAAGAACAGCTGACTTGTTGAGAATGCAGTCATTCTGTATTCTTCATTTGATGAAAGAGCTTTCCTCAACCAAGCTACATTTTTATTGCAATGTCACATAATTGGTGACACTTAATACAAGTTCAGATGAGAATAAATCAAAAGAGAGAGAAAACAAAATATGGTAGCTATCTTTTCAGGCAATGTAATTTTCATATTGATGAAGGTATACGAAAATGTATAAAGATTAAAGTCTCTTAAATCAAATATTCCAAGATAATGTAGCTTGAATTTAGTGTCTGTTAATATTTATGTTTTGGTCAACATTGTAATGAAGCTTCTGTTTGGTAATACAACAATTTTTCCAGATTTCCAAGCTATTTAAAATGATACATGTGATTATGTGAAGAGTTCCTTCAGGTTCCCCAAGTAATAATCCACTACGGTTTAAAAAAAACAACAACTGGGAGATTCCTGAAACCGGATCACAGAGACTATCTGTGCTTTCAGTTATTCTGAAAAAAAAAAGAAGAAGAAGAGAAAGAAAGGGCATTTGACCTCTGTTCCTGTATGGATTTTCTGCATGCAGAAGTGACAGCAATCAGCACTAAGAGAAGTGAAAAATCAGGAAGTGGCAGCCCTTTATCTGAACACTGTGACAAAGCAGCCTTTGATTCCAGCCTTCATGTAGCTATTGGGTTTCCAGAATTGTGTTCAGAAGTCTGGAAAGAACAGCCTTAAAAGGTAGAAAACAACATGCAAGGATTTAAAAAAAAATAGCTGTTCTGTTCCCTCTGCCCCGTCCCGGACTATCTACCATTTCAAGAGGAAAATTATTTTGGTGATTTGTATCAGCCTCTTCTCACCTCATGCCTCCAGATGCATGGAATTCAGCATGATCAGCTTTTCAAGCCAGCATGGCTATTAATGTGGATTCAGGTGCTGGGAGTGTATTTGTGGGAATGGGGCATTCAGTCTGAAGAGAGCTGGTTTAGATAGCCAAATCGGAAGTGTCATTCTTAATCACCTATGTTATAAAGGTCTACAGTTAAACAAAAAGATAAAGTTTCCCCTACCCAGCCTTGTCCAACTCTAGGAGGTGGTGCTTATCACTATTTCTTATCACATTATCCAAAGACACTTTCCATAATGTGTATATGCTGAGGTGCACGGAACACTGTTACCTTCCCATCAAAGTGATACCTATTTATCCACTTGCGTTTGCATGTCATTTGCAAACTGCTAGGTCGGCAGGGGCTGGACAAGAACAGGAGCTCACCCTATCATGCCGTACTTGGGTCTTGGACTGCCAACCTTTAGGTCAACAAGCCCAGCATCTCACCTGCAACCCCTCAAGCAAGGCAAATCAAATCCCAAAAATAGGAAATAATATTGTATTGCACGGTTTCCCAAAAGAGATAACCCAACATGCTATCATGGCAGAAGTGATACTATGATCAAGAAATGGCTTTCACAGCACAAAGTTCATCCATTTTATTCTGGTTGTACTGACACTTGTAGTTTCCCCCAAATGTGGGAAAGTAAATCATTAGTAGATCTGATTCTGCCTTGCAGATGTGTATGTGTGTGTCCCAATCTCCCTTGTTATCTGTTAGTGACCCCATAATCCCTTGAGTCTGGGCAACTGAATGGAATTAGCAGCGTGTTTATTGGGCGGATGTCCTTCCTGTCGCCAATGCAGAGTTTTGTTCAGCAGGTTTATTCTCATTGTGCCCAGAGAGAAAACTATCTGTCTCTACCTAGGATTGAACTCACAGCCTTCTGACTGTGAGGCAAAAGCTCCAGCTATAGGCCATGGTATTACTCTTTACAAACTCTCTTCTTATAATGTATTGAAATTTAGCACTGGCACCCAAGATTTTTCTGGATTAAAATTATATTGCTCTTTTCATTTGAAAACAATGTTCAAGTTCCAAACAGATTGGAGAGACACCTTTTTAGCAATTGTGAGACAGTCCTTTTTATCTCTCTTCAATCTCCAACTTTGTTCAGTTTGTTCTCCCTTTGTTCAGTTCAATGTGTCTTTTGAACAATGACAATGTTTATGGGAAGAAATTTGTCCAATTCATATTTTAATTGGCACCAGCCAAATTTTGCAATGTTGATCTGACCTTGCATACACTGGAATGGAGGTGACCCAGAGTAAAAAATGTTTATATAAGGAAGATAAACATACAGACAACCTGTAGGAAATTGTGCTTACAAAAATGTGTGTTAGAGAGTACAAAACAGTAGATATATTCAAGTGATACCCAAGGTCTTTAACTTTTAAAAAAATTCAGACAGACTATTCAAAGTTAAGGTGGGGGAACTGTATAACTCAAAGAGATGTGAGTAGTTTTTTGGAATGGAGATGTGCCAATTCAAAGAACAAACACTTATTTCATATTTCAATCCTATTTCAATATTTCAATCTCTCATCAATGGAGAACTTTGGAGCTTCCAAAGAATCAAAATCTCAATTCCTAACACTGGTCAGTGCGGAAGCACTGTGTTGTTGTAGTTCAAAACATCTGGAGGGCTACAGTTTTCTGTATTGTGCCATTTCTGCACCAACACCAACACCACCAAAACATATCTCTACTATTAACTTTTTACATATACAAGATTGATTTGTTTGTTTATTAATCAAATTTTTATATAGCCACCCATTTCATCAAAAGCGACACTGGGTGGTGTGCACAACCAGATTAAAGAAAGAACAAAACAACACAGCTCACAATCAAAACAACAAAGAAAGCAAACAATCCTCAAGCCTGGAGATATATAAGAAACTTGGAAATTCTGAATCTATTTTGATATACGTATGTTTTCGTGGGCAGAAAAGGATTTTCTCTGTAGTAACATTGATTCTTTCATACTATTTTCTGAGTATTTGTGCAAATTCGGGGTTTATGCATGTAGACGTGACTGATTGGTTAGTCCCCACACTGGAAAAGGTAGTGAGATCAATGAACATTACTGTTGGGATATTAGATTTGTTGAGATTCCAAACAAATTACTTAAAACCTAAGGGAGAACACCCTGACTGATCTGGTTTGAAATTGTCACTAAGAGTAAATTTTAAAAGGAAGTGATGAATAAGACCTTTCAAAAAAAGCCCAGCCTGTTCTATTGGCTATAAATTAAAATCAACGCTGCCGCTTTGCAACATAAGTAAAGTTAAATAGCTATGTTAGCAGATCTCATTTTGCAAAAAGGATTTGTGTGCATTTTCATCCAAGAGTCCCCATCGAGAAAGACGCTTCTGTCTAAGTTAAGAAAGAATGAAGGTTCATGATCCCTGCAATACCATTTTCTATAAAGAAAATTCCCCGTCTTCTGCTACTTTTTAAGACCAGGCCAACCTGAAGCTAGAGATTGTTCCAGCTTCAATCGCAATGTTTCTCTCTCATCTAATACACACAGCAGGACTCCTTGAAGGGTACAGATTAAACTGTTAGGGTTATTTGAAAAAGCGTCTGAAGGTTTTCTACTAGCCATAAAGAATTGCATTATAAAGATTTGTAAGTTGTAAGAGCAAGAGATGGTCCCTTCTCCTTTTGGTACTGGACCCCATAAAAGGAAGTTTCTTTTAATCACTGAAAGAGGTTCTTCCTATTGTCAGCCTGCAAGAACTTTTTCATATAAAGTTAAACAACGACTTCTGGTTCAACATGTAGACTGGGAGAATGCAAACTTAGTTCTTTCCAGATAGTTTTCTGCATCCAAAGAGACAAACATCTTAAAGGCAAGACAATGTCATCAATGCTGGTTAAGACTGCAAGAGAGAATGAAGAAGATCTTTCTTTGTAGACATAAATTAAACTCCCACAGATAGCAGATGCTGCAGAAATTCATTTTTGCAGCTCACTCCTATTTAGTTATCTTCTTCCTTTATGTCTGCTGTCTTCCTTTCCTATGGTATGCATTTCTTTTAAATTGAATAAGATTGTGGGAAAGCACCTCCCAGAGGAGAATCTGGAAAATACAAATTCTTCCTTCCCAGGTTTGTCTCTAGAAAGATTTTTAAGAGGTTGGGAAGCAGCAACCTTATCATTCCACTCCTCACCCTTTGGTGAGGATTTCAATCCATGGTGAGTGATAATCAACTAAGACAATTAAAGGCCTAGAGACAAAAACATATGAAGGACGATTGCAGGATTTGGGCTTGGCTAGTCTAGAGGAAAAAAAGACGGTGAAGGGGACATGATAGCAGTATTCCAGTATTTGAGAGGTTGCCACAAAGAGGTGAGGGACAGTTTATTTTCCAAACAACCAGAGGACAGGACAAGAAAGAATGGATGGAAATTAATCAAGGAGAGAAGCAACTTGGAATTAAGGAGAAACTTCCTAACAGTGAGGACAATTAACCAGTGGAACAGCTGGCCTTCAGAGGTTTTGGGTGCTTCATCACTGGAGGTTTTTAAGAAGAGTCTGAAATGGTGTAGGGAGGATTGGATTAGAAGACCTCAAAGGTTCCTTCCAGCTCTGTTCTGATTGATGGTGTTTAGGTTAAAATTAGATGCAAATACTTTCCTGTAAAATAGACCCACAGCTATTATGGAAGGGATAGAAACCTCTGGATTTTCTCCATCTCCTGCTAGCCAGCCGATTGATCAGTAGTAGCATATGCAGCCAGAAGGGTGTACAGTGGGTCACTTGGAAGTTATGCTGAAACTGGCATATATGCCTGTAGACGATGTTCTTTGAAGGAAGAGGCCACATGTGCAGGAATTGATGTTGGACGGCCAGGAGGAGTGATTGAACACGATGGGACAAAGATGACCACAGGCAGAAATAACTAAGAACACCCTGAAGAATGTATCTTACCACAAAAGATGTCTGAGACAGAGATGAAGCTTGCTGTTAAGTGATTCACTGGGTCTGGAGTTTCCAAGAGAGAAACAGAACAACGACCCAGATTCTGTGTAAAGAAAGATTATATTAAAAGTAAAAACAGACCGGAAAGACTGAAGAAAACACTTCAAGAAGCAGTGTCAGATATTGGCAGAAACTATCGTATCTGGACTCAGTCCTCAAAACTAAGAAAAATACTAAAAAAACCTCAGTAAATAGGCTGGCAAGAAACTACCTGGGCTATAAGAGTCTTACCGTATATACTCGCATATAAGCCAATCTCGCATATAAGCCGACCCTTAAAAAACTGCCCCAAAATGAGGAATTTTGCAAAAACTCGCATATAAGCTGACCCCCAAATACCATGGTGTGTTGTTTGGGCTAATAACAAAAGAGTATCAATATGCAATGCACTAATGAAGGTTCATTATCAAAGCATTTGTGTAGGAAACAATATTAAGTTAATTGCCCGGTATGTAAAGAATCTGATGTTATATAATGGTAATATATGCACTTATCGTAGCAAAAGAAGAGCATAAATGAGAATAAAAGCCATTATTGTTGTGTTATACTTTTATTTATTTTCACAAATTAAACAGTGTCTCAGAATCCTTCAAATTCATCCTCACCATCACCCTCGTCCTCAAATTTCCCAAAGAGATGTTTCCAGTCCTCCAATGTATATTTGACATTATCTTCATCCCACATTTCTTCATCTTGATCTTCATTTTCATTTTTTGCCACTTCATCACTGTCTTCATTTTCAGTTTCATTGCTATCCTCCTGCCATACAACATCATCTTCAGTGCCATCTAATTTGTTGCTAATGCAACATTTTAAAAAGGATTTCTGTACCATTTCTTGTAAAATCATATTCCATGCAGTCTTCACCCAACACACAACTGTGGGCAAAGGAGGGCGTTTGAAGTTTCCTTTGGCTGTTAGTTCAGCCTTGCCATCTGCCATCCACTGTGTCCACAGGTTTCGCATGTGTGTCTTGAAGGGTCTGTTCAGGCTGACATCTAGGGGTTGTAGCATTCCAGTCAACCCTCCTGGTATGATTGCCTGAATGGTGTTTGACTCCTTTAGACTCCTTTTTACCTTTTCGGTTAGGTGAGCTCTGAATTGGTCCCAGACTAGCATGGAGTGTTTCTTGAGAAGACCTCCATTTCTGCGCACCCACACTTGATTTATCCATTTGATTACGCCTTCTTCATCCATCCATCCTTTGGGATGCTGATGGATGACCACACCACTGGGAAATTTGTCTTTTGGAGGGGTTTTTCGTTTGAAGATTACCATTGGGGGTAGCTTCACCCCATCTGCAGTGCAACTCAGCACCACCGTAAAATGGATTTTTTGGTGCCCTGTTGTCTTTATAAGAACTGTTTTTTCACCCTTTTGGTTCAATGTTTTAGTGCTTGGCATGTCAAAGCACATAGGGGTCTCGTCCATATTGCCAATCCTACTGAGAGGAAAATCACCAGTCTTTCATTTATTTATCACGAAACGTTGGAAGTTCATCACCTTTTCCTCAAATTCTGATGGTAGCTTTTGGGCTATTTTTGTTCTTTGTCTTAGTGATATCCCATTTCTCTTCAAAAACCTTGTACACCAGCCCAGGGAAACAGTGAAGGTTGAGGTACCTTGGTATTTTCCAGATTTGGCCATCTGCAATGCTTGTAAGCGCACGGCCAATCTAGACACACTGTAGCCATTCTGCCTTTGAGCCTCAAACCACTCAAGAATGTCCTTTTCCATTTCAGGGGATTGCCCAGCTTTGGGCCCTCTTTTTGTGCGTTTTGAACTGGGGGTGCAATCCAATGTACTATACTTTCTCCATCTTCTAATATTGCTCTCATCTACTCCAAAGGTTCTTGCTGCTTCAAGGTTGATTGTTTCCTCTGCAGCCTTCACTACTTTGAGTTTAAAAGAAGCAGCATAAGACATTCTTTTTCTTTTAACATCAGACATGGCTATATTTTAATGAATTTTACTGCGGAATGCTTTTCTAAATGCAGAGAAACTGGACACAAAGTTGCATGTGACGATCGCAAACACTACAGCGGTCACGTGAATAACTAACCAATCAGAGCATGTTATATCCAGTGGGAGAAAAAGCAAAATGGAGGCACCCAGAGTAAAAAGAAATGTGCTGTAAGTATATATCGCTGTATGGTAATATCGATATTGCGTGATCTGAGAAGTGGTGTCATATCGTCATGTCGTTTGTGTCAGAAATCAGATTTATGCGCGTATAAGCCGACCCCCAAATTTGAAAAAAAAAAAAGCGTTCTAAAGTCGGCTTATATGCAAGTATATACGGTATGTTAGCAATACTAAAATGCTATCTGTTGAGAAACAGAACTCTTTGAGAATGAAACCCTGTTCCAGCTTGTTGTCCTGCTTATTTTTAACCCATCCAAAACAGACCCAGGACAGTTGTGGGATGATGTCATACCAAGGATGGTGGAGTTAATACAAAGGAGAAATTGCACATAGCAAGAGTTAATAAGAAGTTAGCTAACATCTTTAGTGAGAATGAGTGTAATTAAACATGTTTCATATATGTTTATTCATCTGCTCCACCTTGACCTTGTAGTTAACAGTTCTTAAAAAAGCAAGATCAGATATATAATAACCATTAAAGCCAAAGTTGTCTACAGCATGAATACTATAAGCAAAGTTGTGATTTGTGTCCATTGGTTATATCCAAACAGTCGCAATTTTCAGGTATTAAAACAAAATTGTTATGTAGATTCTAGTTTACTCTATAGCTTGTGTGAATGAGATTGAGCCCCATTCATGGTTTATGCCTACGTTATTTCATTTTATTCAACTACTCATCCCATTAAAATCTGAAGACAGCCAAGGGTGATGGGAATTTCAGCAGAATGTCAAATTAACTTTTCCAACTCTACTCTGCCTTTTTTTTTTTTTTTTTAGAATTTTATTAATTTTTAACAAACAAACATGTACAAACAAACACAAAACATAAAAAACATAAAATATCTTTTTGGACGGCAGTTTGATCCCGAGTTACATCTTTTTGTACAGAGATAAATTCAAGTTCATGCTTACTTTTAAATAACATTCCATTTCTTATTTATTATTTTGCATTTTCTATATAGCTTCTCCTCTCTTTTCACTCTCTTAATTCTATTATATTTATTTCATCTCAATTTAAATCATTATACTTATATCCTTTGTCTGTTCTATTTCAGCTAGCTATTTATCTTTTCTCATTAACACAAAGTTTCTTCTGTAATGACTGATTGGAGTATAATACCTTGTCATACTTATCCCTCCCCTAGTTTTAAAGCTTAACATGACACATAATTTTCATTCGGATTCTGCGTAGTACATTCTAAAGATAAACTCAATATTTTGAAACTATATTTAAAAAATATAATATAATTAAAACAACAATCCATAGCAATTAAAGTTATATCATTCAAATTAATATTCATTTAAGTCTTAAACATTTTACACAATCCTTTCTAAATAAGTATCATGCTTCTATGGGAACACTTATAGATTTTACTTAATTACTTCCCCCTATTTCACTTATATTTTAAAATATTAAACAATAACAATGTTCC
>BLBF01000004.1:40189791-40200406 GCA_015471245.1 Laticauda colubrina | reverse complement strand
TAGAATAGAATAGAATAGAATAGAATAGAATAGAATAGAATAGAATACTTTATTGGCCAAGTGTGATTGAACACACAAGGAATTTGTCTTGGTGTAAATACTCTCAGTGTACATTTGTTAAGAGTCAAGAATCATAACTTACAACACTTAATTATGGTCATCGGGTACAATCAACAATCAACTCATACTAGGAAACAGTCAATATAAATCATAAGGATACAAGCGACAAAGTTACAGTCCTACAATCACAAGTGGGAGGGGATGGGTGATAAGGAGTGATGAGAAGATTAACAGTAATAGTAGTGTACACTTTGTAAATAGCTGAACAGTGTTAAGGGAATTATTTGTTTAGCAGAGTGATGGCTTTCGGGAAAAAAACTGTTCTTGTGTCTAGCTCTGGTGTGCTGTGCTCCATAGCGTCGTTTTGAGGGAAGGAGTTGAAGCAGTTTATGTCCAGGATGTGAGGGGTCTGTAAATATTTTCACAGCCCTCTTTTTGACTCATGCAGTATGTAGGTCCTCAATTGAAGGCAGGTTGGTAGTAATTTTTTTTTTCTGCAGTCCTAATTATCCTCTGTATCTGTCCTGTTGGGTTGCAAAACCAAACCGGACAGTTATAGAGGTGCAGATGATAGGCTCAATAATTCCTCTGTAGAACTGGATCAGCAGCTCCTTGGGCAGTTTGAGCTTTCTGAGTTGGCGCAGAAAGAACATTCTTTGTTGTTCTTTTTTGATGATGTTTTTGATGATAGGTGTCCATTTTAGGTCTTGTGATATAGCAGAACCTAGAAATTTGAAGGTTTCTACTGTTGATACTGTGTTGTCTAGTATTCTAAGAGGTGGTAGTATAGGAGGGTTTCTTCTGAAGTCTACTACTATTTCTATGGTTTTGAGTGTGTTCAGTTCCAGATTGTTCCAGTTACACCACGAGGCAAGTTATATAACCTCCTGTCTGTGTGCAGATTCATCATTGTCTCGAATGAATAATGCCACATAACTTGGAATTATACATAGAAAACAAATTCATTATATAGTGATTTACTTGACCTTGATGAACGTTAACTTGACTGATCAAATAAAAGGCAATTAAAAAAGAGGATGCTGCAGCTGCAATCACTGATAAACAGATAGCATCGAGGACAAAAAAAAAGGTGATTTTAAAAATAAGAGTATTTTGGATTTTCAGAGGTTCCCTTTATGTTAAACAAAAATAAAACATCTGCTTTGCATATCAAACTCCCAGGTTTGAATGTTAGCATCTGCAGGTAGGGCTGTCTAACCATTTGCCCATACTAAATGCTTCTTCCAAAGCTACGTGATTCAATTGTCTGGCTTAGTAAAAATTAACTTCCTATACTCCTGTACAAAGTTCTGTTGGAAGAAAAATCCGGTCCCATTCCAAGCTGGGAGAAAGACGCTAGTAATAAAATGGAGGCTTGCTGCAAGAAAAAAAGGTCTCTATTTATTTGGATTTCCTGAAACTTCAGTGACAGAAGCATGTTTCTGGGGTGGCTCACAAAATAGGGTTGGAATAGATGGGCTTTTATGCATTCTTTGGGGCTTTGTGATTGAGATGCCTGTTCCTATGTAAAAATATGTCCTTTAATATCTTAATGGCAGTTGCCAGATTCCTATGGGGACATGTAGGGGTCATGGCTGGCTCTATAGGCCAAAGGGGAAATGCAAATCCTAGGTATTTGTCTAAGCTAATTTTGTCAGCTCTGGCTTGCCTAACTGTGTTGCTTATTTGGAGTCTTTTTTGCTTATGGATAGATTGGACCAGTCCTTCTGAATGGATTCAAAAATCTCCATTCCAAAAGACCAGCCTCTTCAAGTTTCTGCTTGAGGCTGTTCTCCTATGGTAGGAAGACTGAGGCTGCTTTCTGCCTTTAAGAACATGTTTTTCCATTTCTCCTGTGGGTAAATGTAATATTATTTGTTAATATTCCCCAAAATATTTCATTCTCTAGGAGTCGGGGGGGAGGGGGGCTCCCCACAGTTTCTATTGCTCTTGTCCTCATTTGAAAAAAATGCATAGCTTTTCCTTATCAGACATCTAAAGTCACCCTTCAAAATGGCATTTTTAGAAGAGAATTTTACGTATTTATGTCTTGCTAATAAAATTTGCTTCTTATTTTTCCTCCCTATTGTGAATATGTCTTTGCTTAGAAACCAGTAATTGATGTGGGTTTTCCTGCCATACAATGAAAGAGAGGAAAAGCTAATCCTATTGAACTTCTACCTGCTTCCTGGTTCTTTGAAGCCATCACTTTTCAGTGAGAAAATGATGGTAATTTATGTTTAAAAAGGGCATCACTTGGCCAATTCTGTCCTACATAATACCACAGAATGCCCCCTGAAAATGCTATCTCTTCTCTTGTTAATGTGCTTTGGTGAAAGTCAAATTTACCAGATCTTAGGTTTTGTCTTCTCTGCAGAAGATTGATTGTTTGTTTGTTGGGTTGTTTTTTGCTTTAAAACTAAGAACAGTAGCCACCACGGGAAAAATCACATCTATCTCTCTCATGAGTGAAAGATAATAAATCACTCTTCACAAGTGAAATCTTTTATTTATGCTTTGGGACTCCCTTTTATTGAAGAAACCAGGTTTCTCTTTGGCTTTGGTAAGGCTCACTTTAGCAAGAATTCAAATCAAGCTGACACGTCATCTCCATGCAACGAAGTGCTGATGGCTCTGCTTTCCTGCAGGGGTGTCCAACCAATATGGCTGGCTGGAGAATTCTGAGAGTTGAAGTCCGCAGGCCTTAAAGCTGCCAAACATCCCTGCTTTACTGCATTGCAACTCATTCTCAAAGTAGATTGTAGGTCCCCCACCACCACTTTCTCCTTTGTTCAGAAGTATCATCTTGTCCTCCATACAGGTAGGTATGGGTGGGTATAGGTGGAGGATTTCTTTTTTTAAAAAAAGTAAATATCAGTGAGTTTTACAGCTTGCCTTCAACATGATTGTAATGGAGCTTGCCCATCACTTTTGTAAATTGTGACTGTCCTAAAACAGTCTGATGATGTAACTGACCCGATTTTACAAACTTTTTTTGCAGTGGTCATTAACAAATGCTGCAGTTGCTTAATAAACCCATGATTCACTATTGGCATGATTTTGCAGAAAACTTGTAAGTAAGTGCTGGTTTTTAGCAAAACTGTTTGACTGTGGGATCAGTGTGGGATTTGAAATTTTTTACTACCGGTTCTGTGGACGTGGTTTGGTGAGCGTGGTGTGGCTTGGTATGGCTTGGTAGGTGTGGCAGGGGAAGGGTACTGTAAAATCTCCATTCCCTCCCCACTCCTGGGGGAAGATTACAGCAAAATCCCCATTCCCTCCTCATCCCATGAACCTGCTTTCCAGCTCCATTCTCCTGTGCAGGGCAACAAAAGAAGATCCAACCAATCAGCTGGGACTCGGGAGGAAGAGAATAGATGGGGGTGGGGCCAGTCTGAGGTAGACTTTGCTGGTTCTCTGAACTACTCAAAAGTTCCACTTTAGGTTTTTCAGAACTGGTCAGAACCTGATTAATATCACCTTTGTGTGGGAATCTACAAACTGCTATAAATGTGGTTGTGTTGCTAAACCACTCTTTGTTCAGGTCACATAACCGCAGAAGAAGGTGACCATTCGAACTTAAAACCTAGGTTTTAAACTAGCCCCAAGGTAGCCCATAAGTCGAGGACTACCTGAATGTACATTACTAACAGGTTAAATCCATCTTTTTAAAGGAGGTATAAAATGTAATTTATTGTGGACTAGTTTACCCATGCAACAAAATAACTAGTCTTCCTTTATTTATTAGATTTATATCCCACTATTTCTCCAGAAGACTAAGGTGGCTTGTACAGGGTTCCTCTTTCCTTCTATTTCCATAACAGCAACAGCCCTGTGAGGGAGAGTCCAGTTTGAGGGTAGATGTGAATATGCAGACCTCCCTGTCTTAATCCAATGCACACTTTGCAAATTCGTCAAAATAACCCATAATGTGGTTTGGTTGACTCAGTGTGTGACACAAACCTAGTTTCGGTGGATTATTCAGTTATAGCTGAACATGTTGTTCAAACCCAACAATTGTGGTTTTCCTGTAAACAAACCAGGCCTTTGTGAAGTGTGATGTCTATTGATCAGGTGACACTGAAAAAATAGAGAGAATTGTACCAATTTGTGTAGCAGGTGAAGAATCACATTTTTGTATGTGTCAAATAATTATGTTCCTGATGGAAATTAGCACCACGTGAAAAAGCTTAGCCTGCAACTTTTCTCCTAGTGTAAATACTGTTATTGGTTACTTGCAAAGAATTTTAAAAATGTACAAAATGGAAGCATTAAAAACTGTGATACATATTACACTTCTTGACACCATTTATTCTCTCATATTTGTATAGTATACCTTTCACAGTGAATTCTTGTATCTTAAAAGGAGTGCCTGGAAAGGACAATTTTACTATATCAGATGGCTCCAAACTTTGCAACTTTAAGACTTGTGGACTTCAATTCCCAGAAATCTCCAGCCAACCACAAGTCCACAAGTCTTAAAGTTGCCAAGTTTGAAGATCCCTGTACTATAGTGGGATGTTACCAGATTGAATACAGTGACTTAAGATCTTGCTAAATTTTGTTGACTGATAAAATACTGACTGTTCAAGAGACTCCAAGTTACAGAAATTGCAAAAAATGGCTTTAACCATGAACTATTTACTAAGCAAGACTTCTATAATCTTCTAGTTAAGGTAAAACCCTAGATGTTTTCCATTTATTCTATATAAACTGGCCTGAGACGTTCAAATAAACAATAACTTCAGCTTATTTATAGTATAGGTATTCCTCAAATTTTGGGCTCAGCCACAAACTGTTGTTAAGTAAGACAGTTGTTAAGTTGAGTTTTGCCCCATCTTATGACCTTTCTTGCCACAGTTGTTAGTGTATCACTGCTGCTGTTAAATTAGTAATATGGCTGTGAAGAATCTGGCTTCCTCATTGACTTTGCTTGTCAGAAGGTCAGAAAAGTTGATTACATGACCCCAGGACACTGCAACCATCATAAATATGAACCAGTTGCCAAGCATGGCACAGTGGTTACAATGCAGTATTGCAGTGTAGTCCTGCCAATTGCCTGCAGTTCGATCCTGACTGGCTCAGGTTTGACTCAGCCTGCTATCTTTCCAAAATTGATAAAAATGCCAATTCTGTAAACCACTTAGAGGGGCTGTAAAGCACTATGAAGTGATATATAAGTCTAAATTGCTATCTGAATCTTGATTATGTGACTATGGAGATGCTGCAACAGTCATAAGTGTGAAAACAGTCATAAGTCACTTTTTGCAGTGCTCTTGTAACTTCGAATAGCTGCTAAACAAATGGGTGTAAGTCAAGAACTACCTGTAATGGATAGTATAGTAGCTTGTAGTCCCTAATTTACTTTTCCTAGAAAGATTCATTTACTAGCTAAATCCTGTTTCTGCTCTTTCTAGATTCTCTTGCCATACCGAAGCCTCCCAGTCATAGATTAGGGTCATATTTCACAGCATTTCCCCTTCTTTAAGTCACGAAATGTATGTCATCCAGAAATACACAACAACCAACCACAACCTTTTTCAGTTTCCTAATCCCAATGTGATGAGTAGAATATAAATCAGTTCTAATAGCACCCAGGGATTATTCTGCCCCATAAATTATTGGCATTTCTACCAACACAAAGTCCTCCCTATAATGAGCCGGCTTTCAAACCACTCTGCTTTTAAAATTCATAGCCTTGGGGCTTGAATACAAGAGCTGGAGTCTGACCATGATGGCAGTATATTGTCAACTTTTGATTGTGTTATCAAAGCCTTGCTTTGGCCTCTCTCAAGTTTATTGTTAACATGAACACGGACTGCTTCTCTGAAATGAGGAACAACTGTCTTTTGCTTATTCTCATTGTGCCTTTATTGGCATTAACAAGATAAGATATCTGTTTTTCAACATCTGCAAGGCTCATCTGAACAGAACATCTGCATCAAGCTAAAAATGCATCTTCTTATTTCAGAGTTTGTTGGCTGAATGTTCTTTCAGATTCTACATTGCTTTGTGAAGAGTGGGTGTTACTGATAGCATGATTAATGATGGCAATAGATTAGATAATAGTGTCCATTTTATGATCTCTTAGTGCTTAGCTTGTATTCAGAAATAACAGTTCCAGTTCTTCCAAGGTCTGCCTGACATTTTGTGTAACCATCAGTGGTTTTTTTCCCCCAAGAAGGCTTAATCTTATGGCAACCATTATAATCTCCTCTAAATAGACTTAGAATAACTTGATTGTCACTTTGAATGTATACTAATCAGCATACATTAAAATGAAATGTCCTTGCATACAGCTCTCAAAGAGCCACCACTTCCAATATACACTATATAAACATGACAAAATAAATAAATACAAAATCTATATATATAAAAGTGAAATACCACTCACACATCATCACAAAATCACCAGAACTGTAAAGTCTACATACTTGAAATTTGGTACATATGTCCCTCTTGGCTTCTAGGTGCTCACTAAGAAAGGATTTTTCAAAATGACCATCAGAGCATTAGTATTTCGTATATTATTATTAACATGCTCTGATGCTAAGGAGTTCTACTCCCCCTCCCCACCTGAAAAGAAATCTGTTCCAAATAAAAAACACAAGCAGAGGAGGGGAGTTTCAGTCTCAGTTTTAGTTTCACAGCACCAAGCAGCTTGAGTACAGAACAGTTTGAGCTAAGCCACGTCCACGCTCCTTGCTGTCTCCTTGCTCACACAGCAAATACTGTTTCAGTTTCCATATTTCAGTTTCCAATTCTCTCACACACTGACAGGATACTAGCCAGATGAATACCTATGGATGCTGGTAGGCAGAAGCACAATTTTTTCCCTTTATTTTCCTCCCCCAAAACTAAGCCTGATCACATAGTTTTTTTTAGCAAAGCACAGGGATAGAGCTAGTTATGTATATACCCACATATTCTAGGAGCCTCGGTGGCACAGTGGTTAGAGTGCAGTACTGCAGCTACTTCTTCTGCAGCCAGCTGCCTACAATTTGGCAGTTCAAATCTCACCAGGCTCAAGGTTGACTCAGCCTTCCATCCTTCCGAGGTTGGTAAAATGAGGACCCAGATTGTTGGGGGCCAGGGGCTGACTCTGTAAACCACTTAAAGAGGGCTGTAAAGCACTATAAAGCGGTATATAAATCTAAGTGCTCTTGCTCTTGCTATATATTATATAACACAGAGAATCATACACTCTAGTTCAGATGTGTGCAGATACATGGAAAGTAAACTGAATTCTGTGATGGATTGCAGATGGATGACATAGGGAAGAAAGCTGTTACAGCAACTGGTAGTCCTGCTTGTCTGGTAGGTAAATGATACAAAGGTTTAACTTTATCATTGGCACCCACATTTTCTTGCACATTTTGGCATTTAATGATGCCTGAGTGGTCTTCATGAAACCTTTTCAGACATCCTTTAACTCAAACAATTATGTCATCGTGGAGGATTATTCCCTTTGATACTTTTAAGCTTTCTTGCTTCGGCAGAGGTGAGATGCTTGTGCTAAACTTGCTGGTTCCATGTGATGATAAGAGAAAATAATAAGTGACAAACGTGCTGTGACATTTTGCAAATGGACAGACTTGCATCTTGCACTGTGATTCAAATGCTCAGCGATAGTATTTGCATTTTGACATTACCATATGCATGTTGTCATTTTGGTTTCATAATATCCTTTTTCTGCAGACATAGCTGATAATGACACACCAGGATGCATAAAGTTTAATATTATCAGTTGTTGTGAGTCAGAAGTAACATATCAGTGCACAGTCGAGGAAACAGCTCAAAGTTGTCTTTATACATTCTGATATCTTATCTGTCACTGATGCTCCTTCCTCCATTATATGATATGAATATAATAAAATTGTCTTAGAACTAAGATAGTTTCAAGAGCACCATGACCCTTCTTGTTTCAACCCACTGCACTTGTACAAGAGTTATGTATCACTCCAACTATCATGCCCTACTACCATGTTTCTCATAAAACACGACCCAACCCAAAAAGAAGGCCCAGCACTGTTTTGTGTGCATGCAGTAAAATTAAGCCCTGCCCCCAAAATTTGGCCCTATTTAAGCACATGCACGGTCGATTTCTCACATCGCTTGCATTGTGGACAACACGAGGTAGTGGGGGGGGAGAGCAGAGGGGGGAAACTTGCCCCTTTCACCCTACATGCCTGACCTGGCCATTGGGCTGCTTCTTTCCACTTCTTTCTTCTGCTGCTTTTGGTTGCACTTGAAGAAAGCAGCAGAAGGCTTTCTTTCTCTCTTCCCAAACTCTGCCAGAAATAAGTCTTTGGGACCCTGCAAGGCATTCTGTTCCAAGAGGCTGCAGCGGCGGCGTGACGAGTCTCACAAAGATTCATTACTGGCACAGTTTGGGGGTCTTCTGCTGCTTTGCTGCTTTTGTTGTGTGTAGCCATTAAATTAAAAAAAAGTCTGCAGGAAAATCCCCTCTTTTGTTTTCCTACCGATCATTCTTTATTTAGGATCCCAAGATACTGTCCGTCTCTCTCCCCCCCGCCCTCTCTCTCTCTCTCTCTCTCACACACACACACACAGAGAAAGAGAGAGAAGTCCCTCACACACCCCCACCCCCTCCAAGACAGCCACATCCCTTTACTAACCTGCTTTCCAGCTCCATTCTCCATTGCGTATGCAGGGCAAGAAGTCTTAAAAAAAAAATACTGCACAGTAATTCAGATCTTCCAACTTCTCATGGAAAAAAAAAAATCTCACAAAGTTGGAACTGAACTATTTTTTTAACCATGCTCCCAGACTTCTTGCCCTGCATGCACAGTGGAGAAAGGAGCTGGAAAGCAGATAAGTGAAGGGATGTGGCTGCCTTGGAGGGTGTGTGGGTGTGTGAGGGACTTCTGTGTGTGTGTGTGTGTGTGTGTGAGTGAAAGAGAGAGAGAGAGAGAGAAAGAGAAAGAGAGAGAGAGAGGGAGGGAGGGAGAGACAGAGAGACACAGAGAGAGAGAGAACATCACGGACAGTCCTCCCTCTCTCCCTCTCTCCCTCCCTCCCTCCCCAGCAGCAGTGGCAGAGCTTCAGTGCCTAGCCAGCGGGGAGCTTCTCACCGATCATTTTGGCTGCAAAAGAAACGGACAGCAGCTAGGTGAGGCGCATCACTCACTCTTTTTTGGCTGGGAAAGAAGCAGCCCAGGGATCAGGTGAGGCTTGGGAGGGGAAAGTAGGACATCTCTTGAAAAGACAGCCTAACCATTTTTGGGGGAGGCTCAAAAGAAAATAAGACCCTGTCTTCAGGGGTGGGTTTCTACCAGTTAGCACCTATTTGCTAGAACCAGTTGTTAACATTCTAAGCAGTTTGAAGAACTGGTTGTTAGAAGAAATTACTGGCCTAATCCTATAAGGAAGGCAGGAAGGAAACATTCTGGTGTTGCTTACAGAAACTACCTCTCCATTAACTCTTATTACATTCTTGGCAGGACTAGACTTCCTGTCTCAGGAACTTCTCTGGAGTTTTTTTTCCCTCCTTTGCTGGTACTTTGCTTGTGTGGAGTGACCATTCAAAGCTACAATGGCATTGAAAAAAGTGACTTATGACCATTTTTCACATTTACGACTTTTGCAGCATCCCCACAGTCATGAGAGGCCAGGCGAGGAGATGCGTGTCTCGATGTGAATAATATTGAGTTGGCCACGCCCAGCCAATAACATGACCACCAAGCCATGCCTACCAACTAAGCTACACCCACAGAACCGGTTATTAAAAATTTGCATCCCACCCCTGGCTGCCTTATTTTCTAAGAAACACAGTAACACCTGGGTGTAGCCCAGGTTGCATTGCAACTATTTTAGGAATTTTCAAAAGTGGAACCTGGCACAAAAGTTTCACTCTTTGCCTTGTTTTTCTGGGAATCTGCAGTCAAAAAGTCAACGCCACTATTTCACTTCCTACCCCCACCTGATGATGAGCAGCTTTATAGGATTTTGAAAACAATTGTCCATGTGTACTGAATCTCTGCCTAGCAACACCCAGACATTGTTCTATCATGATTTGACATTTGAATAATCAAGCATTTCTTGAACGTTTTTCAATCCCTCCTTGCCTTGGGACCAGGTTATCTGAAGGACCTTCTCAGTTACACTCACCAACCCACCAGAGCAGGGAGGGAAAGAATGTTGTGGGTCCCCTCTTCTAAGGAGGTACATCTACTGGCAGGACCAATAGAAGGGCCTTCTCTGTGGTGGCTCCCTCCCATTGGAACATCATCCTTGAAGAGATTAGACTGGCCTCCACTTTGATGCTTTTTTGCAAGATCCTGAAGACCTGGTTTTGCCAATGGACCTGGGGAATCCAGAGTAAGATGGAGCCCACCAAGTGGTTTGTTTGTTTGATTGCTTGTTGTCGCCATGGGTATGTGTTTTTTAAATTGTTTTTACTCTTTTTATGTTGTTTTTTTTATTTTTTGTAAGCCACCAAGACACTAAAAATAAGTGGGCACTGAGCAGCCATGTAAATTCTAGATAGATAGATAGATAGATAGATAGATAGATAGATAGATAGATAGATAGA
>BLBF01000004.1:40170223-40189781 GCA_015471245.1 Laticauda colubrina | reverse complement strand
AGATAGATAGATAGATAGATAGATAGATAGATAGATAGATAGATAGAAAGAAAGAAAGAAAGAATTCTTTCTGCTGAGGTAAGTGAATTGTAAAATGGCACCTCAACATACCTTCTTAACCAGGACTCTCCAAACTTGGCAACTTTAAGACTTGTAGACTTCAACTCCCAGAATTGCCCAGCCAGCATGACTAGCTGAGGAATTCTGGGAGTTGAAGTCCACAAATCTTAAAGTTGCCAAGTTAGGAGCCCCCTATTCTTAACGGGTGGGCTGCTGGCAGTTGAGACCAGCTCTAGCAAACCGGTAGTTCTGACCATCAGCTGGCCCCACTCACCCACCCCCACCCTATCCTGTCCTATATTTCCGTCCTTCTGGTTCAGCTGATTCACATGGCACAGCTGATTTCTGCATCTCGACTGTTCTAATTACTGGGGCTGCCAAAGAAGGTAAGTGGTTGAGTTTCAAATTGCTATATTTTGAACGCTGCAGAACAATGCTCACAGAGCCGGTTGTTAAACCGGTTGCAGCACACCATTGCTTCTTAAGCAATGCCATTGCTAACCATTGCTACTTCAGATTTCTTTTCATTATTTCAGTAAATATTTACATAACATCTGCTATGCTACTTAATCCGTCCTTTCAATATTAGATTAGATTACTTTAGATTTTGTCCCAGGGTTTGTTTTCTGCTCAGTCGGGTAATGCAGATGCTAGAGCTTTTGAGTTTCACTGATTGTCCAGAAGAGACTGTGCAGAGGGGAACCTTTTTTGTGTAATATTTTCATAGGTGGGAATTTAGGACCTGGAGCACCACATATATTTTATCTGTTCATACTGAACAGAGAACAGACTTTAGCTCTCCAAAGAATTTTACTGTTTGATGACATCTTCATTGTTGTTATTACTCATTACAAACAGATTTCTAAGAGTAAGGTCTTTCAATGGCAAATCCATCACCAACAGTTAATGGCAAAGGATGGCTGGAGCCAAGTTTCTGAGATTGTACAGACCATTGGGCACAATCCAGTGTAAATCAGATTGCAATTGAAGCCTATTTATTCCAATGGAGTGTATATTGGCCACAACAATCTCACTCCACGCTTTTCAATGGGACATCAGATGACAAGGCATCATAATGGATTTTGCCTCCATTATACTGTGTCTTTATACTTTTGCCTCCATTATACTGTGTCCATTGAGAGGTGGGGTTGAAATAAACCTCTTTTTTGTGGCTTGCTTTCTGTTTGAGAGAAAAGAGCTAAAATTTATTTGCAAATGAACACAGGCCCATTTTTTAATTCTTCAGTTGTCAGCAGGCTGATTTATGTTGACTTGCAAGCATGGAAGAAGAACTTCTGAGTTAGTGATGACACTTTTCTAAGTAGTGAGATCTGACATGCTTCCCTTCAAAGCCCTCACACATCAGAAGCCATAAGTGGAATTACAATTTTTTTTCTATCATGAATAGTACCTGCTACTTTCAGAAAATGCCAAAACAATTGGAACATTTTAAAAATTAAGAGGCATATTTTCTCATCCTGTATACATATCCCAAAGGATAAATGCAGAATTTGCATTAATTGGGCAGAAAAGTCATCATGTGGCCTAAAGAATACTAGCTGTGTTTTCAGTTCTTTGTCCTTTCCCCATATTTTCCATTTTTTCACATTTTTATTTATTTTTCATTTATTTAATTGACTTGCTTAACTTTTCATGTACTCATTAACTCACTTAACTTTATGCATCTGTTTCGCTTGATTTACTCCAATTAAACCTTTTCCTAATTTACTTATTGCTGTAACATATAAAATAAAGGATACAATCGCATACAAAATAAAATATGCGTCTTTAAACAAAAAACTAAAGAAAAAAAACCCTAAAATTAATAGTCAACTCCTTCAACAAAATAAAACATTTGTATTTTAATATATACCCAAGTGACTCCATTTTTAAGCAACAATATAGTATTGAAAAGTAGCATTGTGTAGTAGGTTGAATCTGAAACTAAATGTGAAATTAGTATATACTCAGGTTTTATAATCCATTTGAGGCAGGAAAATTGCATTTCGTTTGAGGGGTCCTTTATGCTCTTTGAACTTGGTTGTTTGCTTGCAAACATTTCATTACTCAAACTAGGTAACATTGTCAATGCTAATAAAGAGTGCAGTTTGCCCTCAAGTTTATATTCTAGTGGCTTATCAGTATTGGTGGAAGTGGTCTTGGAAGTTCTTTGGTTGGCCTGTTTACTTGATTGACAGTTCCTTGATTGGGGTATTGTTTATTTCTTGATTGTTGATCTGATGTTAATCTTGGTGCTAATCTGTACTCATCTGAGTGTTGATTGCTGGAGGGGAGGTATTTTGGCTTCTTCCAATCTAGTTTTCTGATTTTTTTTTCAAATCAATGTTAGTCTGCAATATTACCTTACTCTATACAATAATTTTTTTTCACAGCCTACCTCTTCCCATGCTAAATCAAATACTAATAAATCCATAAACTTTATTCCCAGGTTGGTGAATGTAGTCTCTCATTTAGAAGCAAATATCATGGGCCTCAATGGGGCTTATTTCTGAGGGAATCTAATAACATAGGGTTGCAATCTTAGATGTCTGGTATTGATATCATAAACAGAATTGCGTACTTTTTGTTTTGTATATATTTTAGAATTATAATTTTTGTTTATATAGAATGATGATCCTTCCCTTCTTCCTTCCTTCCTTCCTTCCTTCCTTCCTTCCTTCCTTCCTTCCTTCCTCCCTCCCTCCCTCCCTCCCTCCCTCCCTCCCTCCCTCCCTCCCTGCTTCCCTCCCTTCCTTCCTTGAAACCCAAGGGCAAAAAGTATAACTGCACAAGGTCACTCCCATTCCCCCCACAAAAAACACCCATGTCGTAACAATATAAAATAACAAAAATGACCTGAAATATAAATGCCGTATGTTTAACATGTCTAGTATTTGACCAGATTTTATGTGCAGTACTTTTTCCAACATGAGCCAAAGATATCTCTTTAATTAGCCTCACTTTTCAACAGAGATTGCCTAGCTATAGTGAGAGGGAGGAGGCCCATCTGACCACAGGCTACAGGAGTGCAAACTGTGGAGCTAGGCCAACTGCATTGCTAAAAACTTTGTCATTGTTTTTCTCCTTATATTACCCCTGTCTTCACTGCTTTAAAGTTTATAACATGATTGCTGTTATTCCTACAGTCTGGAGTCTCAGAACCTCACACCAAATCTGACCGACCTATTCAACTCAGAGTACCCCAACTCTGCAAAGAACAAAAGAAATGCACAAGAGTTCCATTTCGGATGTCCCATCTGAACTCTGGAATCTCAGCGAAAGGCAGCTTATTCCTCCTTTAGCAAACTTGGGGGTGAAGCCCTGGAGGACCCCTGAACATTATCTTTGGCTCCTGCATAAACCGTTGACACCATCTTTGTATTCACTATTCATCTGCTGCTGCTCAGGGCTTAAGGAAGTGTGCGAGCTTCATTTCAGAGTCTGATCAATAGCTCTGGGGATTTTGCCGGGAACTGATGTTTCTTTTACTTGCATTTTTGGAAAGCATGGTCAATTCCAGCTAAACATGCCATGCAGTACAAGTAAGACTTTTTAAAAGTTCAAACTAAGGCAGGCAGATCTTCTGTCTGCACTATGGCAGCCAGTTCTTAGGTCAACCTCAACATTAATGAAATGTAGCAACATGGCCATCAAAGCTAAGAGCATGACAATAACTCTAGATACAAAAACTAATGTGTCAGACAGAAAAGTATGTCTACAACATGCCTAAATAGTTTTGAACAACATTCTAGGAACAGCCTAATATCCCAAGGATGCCCCTTTATTAGCTATATGGTCGGTGTAACAGTTTCATGTTTTCCCAGTACATACAGTACTATATCAACACCATGTAACAGTGAACATTTGCAAATAGCATAGTATGATATAGATGAGTAGAGTAGGGTAGAGTCGAGTAGACTAGACTAGAGTAGTAAAAATTATTAGATACAATCATAAATCATAAGATACAACCAGCAAAGTGATACTTACCAATAGGAATAGGTAAGAGGAAAGGTGAGAAGGATAATAGTAATACAGTCCTACTACAAGATTAGATAAGACAGTGCTGTGGGAATTATGTGTCAGTGACAGTGCTGTGGGAATTATGTGTCAGTGACAGTGCTGTGGGAATTATGTGTCCTGCAACCGATACCACATCCTTGGCACTCCCAGCAAAAGATAACGCTGATGTGCCCCTCAAATCAAGAGCACCTCCAAGGGATGGCTTTCCAAATGAGCTTCGTGCCATTGTATTTTGTGAAATTGGGAAGCTACTGTCATTTGGGGATGACAGCGAATGAGGTGGCTGGATGGAGTCATTGAAGCAGGAGAGGACAGGAAGGCCTGGAGGAATGTTGTCCATGGGGTTGCAATGGGTTGACTTAGTTGACTTCACAACGAACAATAACAACAAAACTGTCATTTACCAATGGAGTTCTGCTGAGGCAAGTTCTATCTGTGGCTTCAATATTCATTGCTCTTCTTTCTCTCTTCTCTGTCTTTTTTTTTTTTTTAAAGAAATTTTGCCCTGGTTATTCATGCGTATCTTTTCATATCTGCTCCTAGGCATAAGATGTCAGCTAGTAAGGGGAAAACTTACCATACAAGGGACAATAACGAGCCCTGGAATGCTGTGAACATGATGACATTTCAGGAGAGACACCTGTGTGTTTGTCATAGATTTCTATAGTGAGGTATTTATGCCCCTAGCTGGAGATAATTGGTTCCGTGTGAGTCTGACAATATAGAAGTGGTTTTACAAAGAGACCTTTATTGTATATTCGGGCGTCTAAAAAAATATCCTAAACAAGAGAAGTAAGGCCTTATTTAAGCCTGTAAAATGTATTGTTTATGAAAAGCCTGATAAGTGCCATCGTGTTGCAAGAATATCTTTATGAGATTTTATCAATGTGAAACTCCATGCAACTGGAAGAATATAGGACAACTAAAAATTTGAGTCCCTAGGACAGTATTTCTCAAACTCAGGAAATTTGAGATGCATAGACTTCAATTCCCCAGCCAGCATGAATTCTGGGAGTTGAAGTGCAAACTTCAACTCCCAGTTAAACTTCCTGAGGCTGAGAAACACTGCTCCAGCAAAACTGGCTGAGGAATTCTGGGAATTGAAGTCCACAAGTCTTAAAGTTGCCAAGGTTGGAGACCCCTGCTCCAGAGGAATAATGCTTACACTGTACATAACGCAGGAAACAGATTGGATTCAGATTGATGGATGAGTTCTTCTACATGGAAGAAAAAGAAGGAAACGGAATGGATTGTGAATATCATTCATTTGATGTATAGTGTACCTTTTCCCCAGAAACTCAAGAGGACATGCATGGCATTCTTTTCCTCCAATTTTATCCCTTAATAACTCTGTGAAGTTGCTTTGGCTAAGTAATTATAATCAACCCAAAATTATTCAGTGAGATTCCAGAGTTGAGGTTGGGCTTGAATCTAGGTTTCTCCAATATTTGTCAAGTAGCTTACGCATCATACAGGATAAAATAAAACATTAAAATATATCAACATAGAAGTGATGGCAGTTTCTTTTACAAGTGTTGTACTGCAATATCACACTTTTACAATGAATTCACCCCCTTCTCCCATCTTTTGCCTTTAAAACTGTTGTTTTATTTCATAATTTCCCACCTGTATTAATTTTTTGTAGGATGAACAGGAGAGCTTTTAAAGAGTCAAGTTATAACCTGATATATTCCTATCCTATGATTATCTATTTAATTATTTCAATTTTTTTGAGAATGTTAACCTTGTCCTAATTGTTTGACAATATTTTCTCTCTTTAAATTTCCTTTCTAATAAGATACTTGTTTGAGAATGCTTTGTTCAGGAGAGACTTTCTCTTTTTTGCTATGAAAAGAATAGTGTGTGCTTGCCTTAATTATATGTGTTGTTCTTTTTGTTGATGTGGGCAATCTGTTTTTGACATGGTGGCATAAAGGTTTATATTTGCTGTGCTCTTTCAACTCTGTACCAGGGGTGGGATTCTACCATTTTTCACCTATTTGTAGAACTGGTTGTTAACATTCTAAGCAGTTCGGAGAACCAGTTGTTAGAAGAAATTACTGGCCTAATCCTGTAAGGAAGGCAGGAAGGAAACATTCTGGTGTTGCTTAACAGGAACTGCCTCTCTATTAACTCTTATTACATTCTTGGCAGGACTAGACTTTCTGTCTGAGGAACTACTCTGGAGTTTTTCCCCCTTCCTTTGTTGGTACTTTGCTTGTGTGGAGTGACCATTCAAAATTACAATGGCATTGAAAAAAAGTGACTTATGCCCATTTTCACACTTACAACTTGCAGCATCCCCACAGTCATGAGAGGCCAGGCAAGGAGATGTGTGCCTCGATGTGAGGGATATTGAGTTGGCCATGCCCAGCCAATAACATGACCACCAAGCCATGCCCACCAATTAAGCCATACCTACAGAACCGGTTGCTAACAAGTTTGAATCCTACCCCTGAGTGTAACCTATATTAGTGTCTAAATTATAACTCTTAAGTTATATCCTAAATGGGGGTGTTACACTCAATTTCATTGAGGGACATATCAGGTTGTGTTTGACTTCAGGGGGGCTGCGGTGGGCATGGCCAGGATGGACATAGTCAGCTTGACGTCACTCATGTCAGGGCTGTTTGTGGTGACTCAAGCACTCTGGCAGTGAAAACAGACCCCAGGTCTCCATTTTCAGCTGCCATAGCCTCCTAAAACCCCCTCATTTTTGCTGACAGAGGCCCTGTGGAACAGTCCTTTGCTATTTCCGGGGCAGCCCTGCAGGCCAAATCTAAGCACCTCATGGGCCAGATCCAGCCCATGGGCCTTGAGTTTGACACCCCTGACCTATATTACACAATATTTCACAACAGTGCCATTTATTTATTGCTAAAATTTGCAAAGCTGCCATGGACACAGAACAGACAATAAGCCTAATATAAGTTAGACTGACTCTGTAATTCAGAGAAGGCAGATCTCTTGCACATACACATTAGTGGTGTGTGAGTTGTGTGCAACCAAAAGTCTAATTTGACTGAACTGAACATCTAAAACTGATCGGTGTGGCAGGAATGTAGTATAAGATCCAATTGAAGAGATTTTGTGGTGGTAGTAATTTTGAGAAGAGGAAGGGATTTTATTAAAAATGGGTGGCAAAGGGTTCTACAAAATTTAAAGTGTAGGATGGACTGGTCTAGTAATGGGATATGCTACATGCTGGGAAGGGTCATCTTTCACTCCTGTTAAGAATTGGCACTCACAAAATTCCCGTGTCCCTCTGTTTGAAACTATTACACCAGACACTCCTGTAATGAACTGTAATAAAGACATCTCAAGTAAATTACCTTCCATTTCCTATCCGCCTGCAATAACAGTAACCAGCTGCGTCAAATAATTCCACTACTACAAATAAAAAGCAGGGTTTTCAGTGATGAATTTATGGAAGGGTCATTACAGTTATAAAAACAGCAGCAAGCAGTGGAGGGAATGATGAAGAAAGCAAGAATGGGAAGACTTCTCCGATTTGGGCAGGAATATAGTGAGAGGTCAATGATACTTCCTGTTTTATCCCCAGGAGTTCCACATGAGCTGTCAAATGCAAAGAGGATAGATTTGTCCTTCCTACATCAGCCAGGCCTGGGAAATGTCGTATCAATAAGGGTTTTATGTAATTGAAAAGTATAGTTTGCATATTAAAATAGAGGACAATGACAATCAATTCAATCTGTTCAAACAGATACATACAGTAGTATATAGTAACCTGAAATAAGGCATTATATTTTATTCATTTCCACAATGACTTAAACAGAAAACGAGAAAGCAACATAAGAAACATCAATAATTGGATTATTTAAGAATAAACAGTAGTGCCTGCTTAATGTTTGGCTACTTGTATAATGTACATATTACCTCTTCAGTTTTTGAACTCTGGTTTTTTTGTTTTTTTTAATCTATATTATTGCTATATACACAGTGTGAAATTATAGGTGCTAGTTCTTTAGTTGGTGTTGGCCTTCATGCACACCGAGTTCCTCTCAAGAACTTAGGATGTTGTAATGTGTCAGTGTAGTATGTGTAATCCAAGCATTGGGGCCTTTTGTAATTGACAGATGGAAATGTTGTCAATTCTGAGTACCCTCATATGAGAGACAGGAGAAGAATGAGACTCCAAGTTGAGGTCCCTCAGGGTAAGGAGGAAATAGCTGATTTATAGAAACTTGGTATGCAGGTGAAGATCTTGGGGAAAGTTGAACGGTGATGAGAGCGGGATTTTCTGTGTGGTCAGCTAACCTACCTAGCTTCAGTGGCTTGCCTAGATAATGGGGTTGGCAGACCTGAAAGGTGGGTGATTATATGGTTAGGTGCAGATAGATGCAGATATGATAGATTTTGATGAGAATGTTTGGTTATGAGATGAATCTGTGAGATATCACATTTTTTAAAATAAAAGCAGCATTTGATAGGTTGAGAAGAAACTGTGTGGGGCAACAAACTGAACTTTCCAGAGGAATGGGGATTAATAATTTGATATCCTTATCTGCTTTCCACATCCATAATTAGATCATTGGTGATCTTGAGCTCTAGTTGTTACTGGTAAATGCCAGCTATGTTATAATGAGATTATATTCATTTAAAAATATGAATGAACAAACTAGATGTGTATTACTGATACCTGGTTGAGCAATATTAGGATTCTGGCCCTTCCAAGTCTTAAGCCCTGCAGCAATTTCAAGACAAAGGCCAGGGAGTATCATTGAACTCATTAGGCCTCTTATTTGTGATCAGAGGCTGTGCATTAGAGGGGACAAGGTATGAAAGGAATGTTTGCATATATTAAACACAGGGATTCATTGGATAAGATTATTATCTGCCATGACTCCTGCAAGTTGTGGTCTTGATCCATGCCTACCTGGAACTATGAGGTTTTGATAAGGAGTTACCAGATAGACCCAAGAAGTGGTCAGTGCATAGTTTGAAAGAAATGATGCCTGCATTTTGAAAGAAACTGTGATGAACCACCTTCCAAGGATAGTTGTTTGACAACTATCACTTATTATCCAACTCCTTTCGCGAGAAGGTTGATGTTCACATTCAGATATAGGGTACCCATGAAGAAGTAGATTATCTGGATCTTTTCATTTCAAGTTTGAATGTAGAATTGAGACAGCATTTTAATAAATGATCTGTGTTGGGACCTAGGTAAGGTAGACAGATAAAATTATATACACCTCTTCATTCTGTTAGCTCTGTTGTCTGTGACTACTGTAATTGGTTTGATTAAATTTAAGATGAAATGAAGTTTCGTTCTTGTTTTAGTACCTTTCGCTACTTTTATGTCTCATTCATTTTGGGAGGAATGCAGTTCTTGTCATAGAATTTAAAATCCAAGTATGTCCCAGACTAAAAAGAAGAAGTTGCATAGCCCAAATAAAATTCTAGATACATCACTGATATTAGGTCCCTCCTTGAGTTGCTGTTTACACTTTAAGGTCTTCTTCACTTCCACAGAGTTTTCCAGGCCAGATTTCTTATTTTTCTTCCTGAGTTTCTTCCTTAAACTTGACAAAGCTAAAACCTACATCAAATGAAAGGGTCACTGATGTGACCAATGGAGTAGAATTGTATAAGTATGAATGTGCTGAAATTTGTGCTCATTCTTTTAGTTGTGCCTGGGAAAAAAACCCTGACCGATGAAATTGGAGAATCTTTGCTTTGTTCTTAAGAAAATGAAATATAGAATAGATGAGCCAAGAATGTCTGCTTGTCGCTTAATCAAAGAATTCTTTTTTAAAAAAGAAAAAAACAGACCACACAAAATATTAATCTGGCACAGCTTCCAGATTTTGGATGAGTAAGCTGGTAGGGCAGGGTGTGAGAGCTGCACCTGCCCATTATTTTTATGTTCCTCCTATATTGCTGTTGCTTAAATATTTACCTCTCAAAATAATTGAGAAGTATGAATCAGAGTTAGACATCTGCCCCATATGTGCTTATATGCTTTGTGTAGGCAGCCTCAACTTGTCCTCTTCCCTTAGGCCTTAAAGAAGACACTAATATGTCTCAGCTATTTCTTTTTTCTTTTTGAAGCCCAAGGGAAAGGACCATCAGCCATGGAGATTTCTGGGTTTTCCCCCTTGTGTTCTGGCAAAATACCCAAGTGGGATTTAACAGGACAAATCTGAGATATAATGAAGCACTTGAGCTACATTAATTTGCTGCGTACAAGTTTACTCAAATGGTTGTCTGAGTTTGCCAGTATCAACTCAAAATAGGGAATGAATATACTGCCTTTGATTTAACCCAGCATACTCATGCTTAATTTAATCCTATGCATTTTATGTAGTGCTTCAAAAGTATTCCAGGTGCAACTTGTCTTCTTATCATCAAGCTTACCATCACTTCCGCCCCCCTTGTACAAATTTTGATGGAATCCCGAGCTGTGCATAGTCAATCTACTGTACTCTGATTTTAGAAGTGAACATTGATTTATGAAATGGCAGCAATTCAGAGAAACTTAAAAAGTAGCTTAGACTTATCCTGGCTTTTCTTGGAACTTCATTATTTTTTCACTTTCATTTGGATATAGTATTGATAGCCTCTTTGAGATGGCCATGCCACAAAATATCTTATACATAACACATTAAATAAATGGTGGTGTGGCGGTTTTATCAGTAAATCTAAGGTCATATATAGTTGTGTCAGATTGCTATAATGACTACAAATTGAAACTACACTCTTGAGCCTTCCCCCAAAACTGGCCTGTCTCAAATGTTCCTCGTCTACCTCACAAGATTCTTCCCACAATAGGCGGGAAAGTGAAAATTCCATATGGAATCATCTCTCCTGATTAGAAGTCTTCTTCTCTGGTCAATCCTGATGTAGCAGATAATGACTTAGTCAGCAATGTTCATTCCTCATTCTTCCTCTGGGTTAGAAAGAGAATAAAACCAGAAAACGTTATAGGCTCAAGCCTGGGAAAAGCTTATTCCGTAATAAAATATGAAGAGACTTACTCAGTCATTGTACTTGAGCATAACCCAGACAGGTAATAGCAGGGGTGGGATGCTACCAGTTTGGACCGGTTCGGGTAAACCCTTAGTTCTAGTGATCGGTTGGTCCCACCCACCCACCCCTGCCCTAGTCTGCCCTTTATTTCTGTGTTTTGCAGCCTAGCTGCAAAACACAGGTGCAGCACAGAGGATTGCTGTACCTCAGCTGTTTTACTCACCGGGGCCGCAGTAGAAAATATGTTTTAAAGCTGAAAATGGGCATTTTTTAAATGCTATGTGCGTGAAGCACGGACTCACCCAACCGGTTCTTACACCGGCTGAATCCCACCACTGGGTAATAGAACCTTTGCCAATGTCTCAAGAAGTAACCCAGCTGAAATTTCCTCAGTCAATACTAGGATGTAAGAGCATCTGAAAATCTTTTCCAGAGGACCAGAGAACAGGATGATGACAGTCAGGCACAACAGCCTTTTATAGCAAACTAGGAAGTCAATAACTTCCTAAACTGTTCAGAAATTTAGGTTCCTAACATTCTCTTTTTCTCCTTGTTATTCACTTGTTGGTCATAAATATAAAGCTGATTGAGTCTATGGCAGCAAAAAAAAAAAGTAAAACAAAACTCCCCTCAGGAATCTGTATAATCGTTAAGTTCTAGGTACATAATTTGGTATTAAGAAAATCATGTATGCGATTTAATTCAAAGCCAATCCTTACTTAAAGAAAGAATGTTCATGTGACTTCAAAGGATGTTGTGTCATACTTCAAACTCACCTGCCCATGGCTATGAGATCCACAGGCAATGAATA
The DNA here is from genome assembly GCA_015471245.1 of Laticauda colubrina. Taxonomy (NCBI): domain Eukaryota; kingdom Metazoa; phylum Chordata; class Lepidosauria; order Squamata; family Elapidae; genus Laticauda; species Laticauda colubrina. The sequence goes on along the minus strand of BLBF01000004.1, from coordinate 40,177,894 downwards.
TCACTGCTTAAATAATTACATAATTATTCTCAATTCTCTTTCGCCTGAATGGCCTCGGGAGAAAACCCTAAGATTTGCATGCATTTTGCACCAACATCAAACTTCAGTATGGAACGCTGTGGCTTTGTGTGTGTATGTGTGTGTGTGTCTTTTTTTTAAAAAAATGCAATTATGAGTATGCTTTTATGAAGGATACAGGAACAGTAAGTAGTTTTTTGTTTTTAAAATTACAGAACAGTAAAGGTTTTTTTTTTCCAAAAAAATACTGCTACAGTCATATTTCTTACCTTTGAAAAAGGCCATAGAATAATGTTTATGTTTATTTGTGCATTATTATGACCATGCTTCTTATGAAAGATACTTATACTTTGAAATTTGAGGCATGTTATTGGTTAAGAAAGCCAATATTTCTTTCACTAATATGTAGCAGATTTTGTCCAAATTCTTTGGGACAGTCCTCAAAACCTTACACAGAATCCAGAAAAAATAAATTTAACTCAAAGCAAATTCCAAACAGGCTTGTTTTATTATAGACATATATAAGATTATAAGGGTAGTGCGGTGGCTCAGTGGCTAAAGATGATGAACTTGTCAACTGGAAAGCTGACAGCTCAGGTTTGAGGCCCAAGTGCCACATGATGGGGCATGGTCCCGTTCTCACTCCAGCTCCTGCCAAACTATCAGTTTGAAGGCATGCAAATGCAAGTAGATTAATAGTACCACTTTGGTGGGAAAGTAACAGTGTTCCATGACATCATGCTGATTAGATGATCTCAGAAGCACCTTTGGTTTGAAGCAGCATTGGATAATGCTGGCTGACAAGGTGTTTTGGTTTCCTTTTTAGCTTTTGGATTGTGGCTTTTGAATGGTATGTGGATGTTGTCGAGCTCTATGTGTCTGTAGATAGCTGATTTGTCTGAGTTCCAGGTTTCTGGTAATTATCTAGCATTTTTAGACTTAGCTTAGCCTAGAATGAACACAGTCTCCCAGTTGAAACTATGTTTAAATCTGCTCATTTATTGTGCAGATATGGAATTTCATTATTTCTTCTGATTGCCAGTTGGTATTCAAGGGTGCATTGTGTTAATCCTCTGCCTGTTTGTTGCACATGGTGGCTGTTATGTTATGTTATACAATATTACCTTATACTGTACGTGTAGATGACTCCTATAGATGGCTGTTGGGACTTTTGGTTTACTTAAGATATTTTGCAGAGCTTTAGTTTGTGTGCTACACTGATGCCATGTCATTGTAATAGTCTGTTGGTATTCTTGACCAATCCCAGTTTCTTTCCAATATACAACTACAGCATATAAAACTTTATGTTCCAAATAACCTCCATAGATGCAGTCTTAAAATCAAGGCATTTGTTGATATATTAAAAGATTATATAATCAATGTTTTAATAGTAAATGTGAGGTATTGAATAGCTTCTCTGCAATTTATAACATGTGGATGTGCAAGGTTTCCTATTTCTTGGATGAAACCCATAGTTGAGTTTCTATTAAAGGTGTAGGCAATTACAACGTATAGATTCATATAAGCAAAGATGCAAAAGTATAGGAAATAAAATAATTTATATGCATCAATTATAAAAAACATTTTGGAGGTTATGGAAATACTTATTGTTAATATCTTTGATTGGCTTGAATGTTACATACTGGTTCCTTCTTTCCTTCATTCTTATTCTCCTCCTCTTCCTCCCCCTCCTATTTTGCAATTTCTTTTCTTTGGTTGAGTCATCTAGATTACTCTATTTTTGCAAATTATGCAATCATCCACATGCCGGTAACTTCTGCAGTATAACTGGCATTTCACTCGTAATTGTGTTCATACAATAGGACATGGATAGTGCCCTAACTTAAGATTGATTTAGATTAAAAGAATGTCAACTGTTTAGCATTTGGGGTTGTTTGTCTGGAAGTGATTGAATAGGAACTGCCATAAATAGAAATACAATGAATCCCTCCACAAGCTTCTGGATTTTGATTCTAGGTTAGTGGTAGAATCCCCTAGGTTTTAGGATGGGTTCTGAATGAACATTTGTATATCTCTTGGACTTTTGACTTGTCTTAGAACAGCAGGTAGAGATCATAACTAGGCAGCCTTTATCCAACTCTAACTACTACATCAGTTGCAGGTCTCTTGGATCAAGACATCCTGCCAACAGTAACTCAAGCCCTTGTCACCTCTCTATAGACCATTGTAAGAAGTCTACACCAGACTGCCCTTGAAGATGATTCAGAAGTTGCCATTGGTGAGACATAATGTGTAGTGGCCCACCTGCACCCTCAAAATAATTGATTCAGCATTGCATGCATGTTGATATGCTTATAAGAACTTTATGCTAATTACAGAGTTTGGGTCTAGTTCAGATGATCAACTTTAAAGTTCTAATGGTACCTGACCATATTTCCCACTCAGACGTAGTCCACATCATATAATCAATGAGAAAATCTCTACCACAGAAATGGTGAGGGAGGTTGGTGGCTCCCATTTCAGTCTCATTGGAACACTTTGACCCCAACTTTCTGGTCTCTCTTCTTGTGAATATTAGGAGAATGAGGTAATGTAAGGTAATGTAAGGTAAGGGCTGTATTTATACAACCTGATTACTAAAGCAACCCATTTCCTGAGTTTATGAAATACACTGAATGATTAACTAATCAAATGGACAGGGTTAATGCAACTTGCTAAGACAATTACACATGCTTACTAAATTTATCAGGTTGAACAATGAAATAATGTAACAATCAGGACTTGATTGATTTATTAAAGGTGTTGTGCAACCCCCTGGCTTTTCATAATTCTATATTCATCATATACCACAAATCTATCTTGTATTTTCTGTTAAGAAGCAAAGAATACCACATTGATGCTGATGTTATCAATCTAATCAGTATTTTTTTTCTTGCTCTTGTCAGTGTTAAACTTGATCAATTTTGTTTGCTTACAAATGTTTAATTACTCAGCTAGATAATATTATCAGTGCTGGTGAATATGGAGTTTGCTCCCTGTTTAGTTGAAAGTGTAATTGCAGTCAAAACTCTTTCAGAAGAATCAGAATGGCATCCAGGCTGAAACTGAGATACAACTTTTCAACTCCGGCCCTTGGAATCTTCCTTTGAATTTCCCACTCCAATAGAAGGTATTGAAAGCTTGCTTCATACACGTCCTAGTGAAGCATATGATCCTGGAGGTAGACCAGCAATTGCTAAGCGACCAATTCTGATGGCTGACCGATAGCATGACATGCCTTTGCCCCAGCAGTAGCATTGACATCAATGTCATTGCAAGACCTCTGCAGTGTTCCTAGGGTCAGAGCAGCTTTGCTGCTACTTGCAACTCTGTTAGCCATACTTGTTTACATGCAATAGCTTGTCTTGCCAGTGTTAGTGTGTGTGTGATTTTTCTCCTTGGCAGTTCCTTGATCAGAGGGGCATGGTGCCTAACAGGTAAGATGTTGGGCTGTCAACTGGAAGGTTGGCAATTCAAGACCCAAGTACCATGTGACAGGTACCTAGAGGCAACCTAGAGTTCTAAAGCATACAAATGTAAAGAGATAATTAGGTACCACTCTAGTGAGAAAATAATGGAATTCCATGTATATAGTCCATGCAGCATATAGTCATGCATATAGTCATTCTGGCCACATGACCACAGAAGCATCTTTAGACAATGGAGTTGAGCACCATACCATAGAGTCAGACAGGGAAACCTTTATCTTTTTACCTTAGTTCCTTGATTAGGGTATTGTTTTGTGCTTGCTTGTTTGTCTGATGTTCATCCCTGCTTATCGATACCCATGGGGTATTGGCTCCATAGAGGATGCACTTTGGTCTTTTTCTTTTTTACCTTCTTAACCTCCCCCACAGACCAAAAAGGTTGGGGAGGATTTTCAAGTGAGTAAACTGTTTGGTCTTTTATACATTGAAAGAAATATAATTTGTCTTCAGTGGGGAAAGAATCAGACAAAGGAGAGATTGCATTGCTTTTGATACGTATAAGACAGCAAACAGATACTTAAACATTCCAAAGAGGAGTGAAGTGGTTAGGAGACAAACAGAAGCTGAAGATAAGAAATTAAGTAGTCCTGTCTCTTTTCAGTCAAAAAGCGCAATTAGTCATGTGATTTTCGATTTAGTGATCATTTTGCTTAGTGGCAAAGTTGCCAGTCTCAGTTAGCGTCATTAAGCAAGGACTACCAATACTGTGAACATTCCTTTATGCTAAATCAACTTAAGCAGTGTCACAACCAAGACAAAATCCCTGAGCCTTTCACAAAAATTTTAAGGTTTATTTCCATGTGTTGCATTAATTTTAGATAACTTTGTTTATAGCCAGGCTCTATGAAAGGTATATTGAATTTCAAAGAAGACAATGCAATTGGAACCAATAGTGACCCAACCTTTGCCATTTAAATAAGTGATTAAACATATTTCAAATTACCATTCAGTCTATGAATCACTGGGTGATTGGCAATATATCTTAAAATAGTTAAACAAAATTCAAAGAAAGGAAAACAAAATCATAACAGTTGCAAAGTTGAAGGAAGGAAGTATAAAATCTGTGTAGAAGATAAATAATATAAATAGTTACCTCTGTGATTACAGCTCAAGCAATATAACATTACAGTAAGAGTACTAGGTTCTGCCAGATACTGCTTCCTCCACCTCTTTCCAGTAACGCGTCCTTGAAAAGGGAAAAAATCATGACTGAAATTCTATTTACCCAATGATGCTTCTGCTTCAATCTATAACAAAAGCTAGCTGAACTTGGCATACTGAGCTGGATGAGTTCTGGGTGGAATTTGGATGGGAGACCACTTGAGGATTCCACGGCTTTTTACTAGAATTTCAGAAAAGCATTGCAGAAGAAAACAATGACAAACCACTTCTGTGACAAGGTCAAGAAAATTAAAGAAGCAATCAATGGAAATTAAGCTTGGCTTTATTTTTATATTCCTTCCTGCAAGGAACAGGAAAATATTGATGTCACTAATAGAACTTTATATCAAGCATGTCAAGTTCCCCCCTCCTTATCATTTAAACTAGAAGCTTGAGATCCCAATTATTGTTATAGTTGTCTTTTTTCATTTCATCCCAGAATCTCAGTTACTTTGGGGCTAATACCTGAAGATTAAATGGGACCTCTAAATAGTTGGAAACATCCAAGTTGTACAAACTTACTTCAGAAACCTACCAGCTATAACCTATACCTACTAAATGTTGACTGTCTGTATTCTTAACCATCAGTCACCTGTTTGGGCTGCTTGTGGGAATATCTCTAACAGGTACCCAAATCTCCAAGCAAAATTCCCTGTGATGTTGCCTAAGAAACATTGAGAGGTCCTCAAATTTTAAACATACAACTCATGCCAAACAAGCCACCCAGGAATAGACTCTTGCACAACAACACAATGATTTCCTCTAGTCTAAGATCCTTCTCTAGCCTGAGAAAGCTATTACTGTTCATCACTACCGAGATCTCAATGCCCTTGGCCCACACAATAGAGTGCTCAACCATTCCACACGCTAGTCCAATTAAAGATCATCCCAAAATAGCCTAAATTCCAGGCAGCTGCTAAGTCACAGTCAGAAGCAGATCCCTCCTGTACTCAACCAAGAAATATCATTTAGGCAATGGGGCCCTTAAGACTTACTTCTGCTTCACTGTCACCAGTCTCAGAGGACAAAGGTGATCGTAGATCCTACAGAAAGCCCCAATCTCAGCATTGCCTCATTTTCTCTCAGCAGCCATGTTGAAGAGCACATCTCAAATGTTGATCCCTTTGCATCTTCACAATCATTGTTATAACAGATAATCAGAGTTGGAAGGGACCTTGTAGGTCATCTAGTCAGCTCCCTACCTAAGCAGGAGACTCTACACCATTTCTGACAGACGGGAATCCAGTCTCCTCTTGAAAATCTCAAGTAATGGTGCTCACACAACTTCTGAGGGCAAGCTGTTCCATTGGTTGATTGTTCTCATTGTCAGAAAGTTTCTCCTTATTTCCAGGTTAAATCTCTCCTTGTTCAGTGTCCATCCATTATTCCTTGTCTGGCCTTTGGGTGCCTTGAAAAATAGCTTGACCCCTTCCTCTCTGGCAGCTCCTCAAATATTGGAAGACTGGTATCATGTTTCCCCTGGTCCTTCTCTTCACTAGACTAGCCATGCCCAGTTCCTGTAACTGTTCTTCATATGTTTTAATCTCCAGTCCCCTAATCATCCTGGTTGCTCTTCTCTGTACTTTTTCTAGAGTCTCAATATCTTATTAATAGTGTAGTGACCAAAATTGGATGCAGTACTCTAGGTGTGGTCTTACTAAGGCTTTATAGAGTAGTAGTAGTTCTTGATTTCCAAGAGACTGCTGAAAAATTTGGGGGCACATTCCATCTGTGGTTATTTCATACTGGACTCCTTTCAAATGGTATAAAAATAAGACAAAAGCCATTTTAAAAAATAAAATCAAAATGGATGCATGATGTAACATCAAGTTGTTGTCAACTCTTAGTGATCACATTGATAGACCTTCTCCAGGATAATCTGTCTCCAGCCTGGCCCTTCAGATATTTCAATTATGCATCCATCATGACTGTAATATGAGTCTGTTGACACTGCTGTTGGCTGTTCATTTTTTTTCCTTTTTTCCTTCCATCTTTTCTTCAATTATACATGTCTCAAGTGAGACAGCTTTTTCCATAATGTGTCCAAAGTAGAATAATTGGAGCCTGATCATTTGTGCCTCAAGTGAAAATTTTGGATTGATTTGTTCTATGATCCATTTGTATATTCTCCTGGTTATCCACGGTATTCTTAGAGATCTTCTACATTCAAAAGTATCAGCGTTCTTTCTATCCTGCTTCTTCAATTTCCAATCGTTTTTCTTAAATACACATTTCTAGGAACATATATCGATCAATGAAGGTTAGAGGAACCTATATATTTATGAGTAACTATTCGGTCCTATTTGTCAGTTGAAATAAGGTTTCATAGTACTGTTTTTTTTGTTTTGTCTCCTTCTCTTAATTAATGGCCATATTAAATTGATCTTGAAGTAAATACTATGATTTAAAAAGACACATTCATGGGTGTCTAGACTTGTATAGCTATAATGCTGCTTCTAGCATTCATGTGAATAGAATACGGAGCTTCTTTATATAGGTAATGTATGACAGGTCAACTGGGTTGCAAATCGATGTACAAATCTATTTATACATTTATAAATTTTGGGCCTGCTTTGTGAGGGGAAAAGCTATATCTGTCAGGATTCCAATAGATTTGCAATAGATTTGTGAATGTTCAACCAGGGAGAATAATTATTTGTTTTTGTCTTTTTTAAAAAAATATATATACTTTTTAGAAGTTTTTGTCCAGTTTTGTTCTTGTCTCTGTTTAATTATGAATAAAATAAGATTGTACAGGTAGTTCTCATATGACAAAGGCTAATTTAGTGACCATTCAAAGCTACAACGGCACTGAAAAAAAGTGACCGATGCCTGTTTTTCACACTTATGACCATTGCAGTGGTCATGTGATCAAAATTCAGATGTATGGCCACCGACTCATATATATATATGAGCTAAACAGCACACATGTAAGTACCTGCGAAAACCTAAGAAAACATATATATATATATATATATATATATATATATATATATATATATAT
>BLBF01000004.1:40126466-40168743 GCA_015471245.1 Laticauda colubrina | reverse complement strand
CTTCACACGGAGCCAAGCTGCACTGAAAGCCTCCAACACAAGAACAGAGTGTTGCCAGCCAATCAAATCATATATATATGTGCTGTTTAGCTTCCTTCGGGTATTATCCCACGTCATTGTAGTTGTGCTTTTAAAGTTGTAGCAACATTTCAGCAGAATCTCATCTGCCATCATCAGGCTTCTGTATTGAGTTCGTCTGTGAGTCAGACTTTCACAGCCGTTTCAGTTGTAAATTTGGGGCTTGCTTACTGCTATTCCACAGACCAAGACTCCCAACCAATCAGGATTAAGAAAAAATCATTCTGGCACAGTAGTCGGCTAGCCCCAAATTTAAAACTGAAACAACTGTAAAAGTCTGACTCACAGAAACACAATACAGGAGCCTGATGATGGCAGATGAGATTCTACCGAAATGTTGTTACCACTTTTAAAGCACAACTATAATGACGTGGGAAAATACCCGAACAAAGCTGAATACCATATATGTATAGTTGCATATATGGGATATATAACTCATACTAATGTTGTTCAGTCAAGAAGTGGGCAATACAGAAAGAAGGTGCTGAATCACATAATGGAACAACAATAGGGGATCTTCTGGAACAATCATCCAACATGTTTTCCTTTCCAAAAAAAAGAAAAAAAAACCTCTCAATGATTTCATTGCTCAAAGGGAATTTCACTCTCCCATTTTCCCAGCTCCAGAGATAAAATTTACAAACATTTTTCTCCCTGATAAATGTATACACTGAACATGTTTGAAGCTGGTAAATGGAGAAGCATTTGAGTTTTAACTCCAATTTTGTTTTCTTTTGCTTCCATTTTCTGTGACGAGGATAAATGTAAGCTTAAGATAGCTACATCTGCATTATGAGTTTGGAAAATAAAAAAACAACGTACCTCAAACACCACCATCTCCATATTTAGAGAATTGGAAGATCCTACACAACCCATCTAAAGGGATTCCATTAGATGTATGCTCAAATCAATAACTTACATGCTGCTTATTTATTTATTTCACACCTTTCTTATGCTGCTCCTAATCAGACAACTCTGGAAAGTCTACAGTAAAATCATTTAAAAAAAAAACACAGATGACCAAATGGTTATACAATGAGTTTATACTTTGACATATTGCCTTGGAGAGAAATATCCTTGAAAGGGTCTTGAAATACTGAACATACTTGTCCAAAATATGTGTCGATTTTAGGATAAGACTTTCTGCAATTCTCTCATAGATGAAATATTTATGATATGATAAAAGTCTTATCCATCAACTGGAGGCAGGAAATACAGCTCAAATCTTTAATACTTTTGGCAGGCAGAGTTTGAATACTGCTAGTGATAGCTAAAACTTCTGCACCTCAGAAATTCAGACAGAGAAATTTATTTCTATACACTCAGATCAATCTGTGTGAGGGAAGAACCCTTTGTCAACCACATGTCTAACCTCACTTACCCGATATTACAAAACATATTTTTTATAGTCGTTCAATGCTAGCTACTTTTAGTAAATTAGAAATAGAAAGTGTGATAGAAATACATGGCACTGCTACTCTTTCCAGCAGGAAGTTGAATAATTTTCAGACTGAATGCCTTATTAAGGAGAAATAAAATTAAACACAATGCACGGCAATATTCTTCTTCTTTTTGATTCTTCAATAATTTATGCTAGTGGACACATCTGGAGGAAATAACATTAGCATCTCTGAATTTACATCTGAGATTGGGTTTAGATAACAGTCCAGTAAATTCAATCTTATTACTTACATTTGATTGATAGACAAATTGAAATATTAGAAAAGCATAACGTGTCTAAGTCAGTGAATGAATATGGGACTAAGGAATCCATTTATCCAGATCTATATAAAATGTTGGATTTTTCCTAGAACGGTGGAAGGGAACATAAATGAAGAGGAATTACCTCAGTAATGGCCACCTTTAAAAAAAAAAGATGTATAGTTGCCACCTGTTATTTTAATGGAGACAAATTATTTGATAATGTAACACTGTATTAGCAGCTTCAGCAACCCAAAAAGTAAATAACACACAATTGCTACCCATTACTCTAATAGCTTTAGAACTCAAAGAAGAAGTAAAACATGATTAAGTGCTATTCATTAAGACTTTTTCCTAAGAATCATCTGTTGATTCATAACTTTACTGGCCCAATATCAATTTCCTTATCCCAAAAAAATCTTGCTGAACAAAGTTTTCTAAAGTCTCTTTCAAATACTAATTCTTCATATTCAGAAATGGAACTTTCCAGGTGATGACTTGCCATCCTAAAACTTAGGTGAAACTCATTACAGGAAGTTAGGGAGACGCATTGCAGATAGTCCTTGAATTGCAACCACAATTGAGCCAAAATTTCTGTTGCTGTGAGACAAGGAAAATTTGCCCCATTTTATGACCTTTCTTGTTAAGTGAATCATTGCAGTTGTTAAGTTAGTAACAGTTGTTACTAAAAGTTATTAAAATTTGTTAAGTGAGTCAAGTGATCATAAATATGAGTCAGTTCCCAAGTGTCTGAATTTTGATTAGATGACTATGGGGATGTAAGTGTGAAAAACAGCCATAAGTCACTTTTTACAGTGCTGTTGTAAGTTTGACTGGTCACTAAACAGACGCAGAGGCTCAGTGGTTAAAATGCTGAGCTTGTTGAGCAGAAAGGTCAGCAGTTCGGTGGTTTGAATCCCTAGCACCGCGTAAAGGAGTGAGCCCCTATTACTTGTCTCAGCTTCTGCCAACCTAGCAGTTCGAAAGCATGTAAAAATGCAAGTAGAAAGATAGAGACCACTTTGGTGGGAAGGTGTTCTGTGCACCTCTGGTGTTTAGTCATGCTGGCCACATGACCACAGAGATGTCTTCTGACAGCACTGGCTCTTTGAACTTTGCCCCTTAGAACTGGAAATGACTTGCATGTATGTGCAAAGGGAACCTTTACCTTTACCTAAGTTGAGTACCACCTGTATATATACCCAACAACTTCAGAAAAATGCAATTAAGAGATTTATTTATTTAGTCTGTGATTAAGAAGAGAGGTCGCTACTGGTTAGATGAGTAGAAAAAAACACCTGATGTTTTCTTTACTAGTTAAGTGGAAGAAAGTGTCAAGATGCTGATGTTTTCCAGGGATTGTGGTTCTATTGTACCTGTGAGAAAGAAATGGTGATTCATACAGTTCTTCAGGGAACCTCAGAGAGTTACTTGTCACTCCATAGCTCTCTCTCTCTCTCTCTCTCTCTCTCTCTCTCTCTCTCTCTCTCTCTCTCTCTCTCTCTCTAAAAAAAAAAAAGCAATACAATCTGTCAACACAGTCCTACAGTAAATTTCCATAAAAGATTCTTAAGCCTGGAGAAAGCTAAGAGAGTTAGTGAAACACGGTTTTTGCAATGCAATTATTATTATTATTTTATGACTTTCTCCTATTCCTTCCCATATCAAGGTTTCCTCCACTAATGGTGAATGTGGCATTGAACTTTCTTGTTGCAACTGGACTCTGGAGATTATTATGTTTTACCATATTTCTTTGTATTCAACCAAAGGGTTTGTGTAAGAAGATACGGTAGGAGTGCACGGATAGAACTAGCTGTTTTCCACTGTGCAATACTTGGAAAGTAAGTGTTGAAAATAACTATTCGATTAGCATTAAAACAACTCAGAAAGCTCAAACTGCCCAAGGAGTTGCTGATACAATTCTACATAGGAATTATTGAGTGTATCATCTGCACCTCTATAACTGTCTGGTGTGGTTCTGCAACCCAACAGGACAAACAAAGACTTCAGAGGATAATTAGGATTGCAGAAAAAACAATTACTACCAACCTGCCTTCAGTCGAGGACTGTAGACTGCACAAGTCAAAAAGAGGGCTGTGAAAATATTTACAGACCCCTCACATCTTAGTCATAAACTGTTTCAACTCCTTCCCTCAAAACGACACTATAGAACAGGGGTCAACAACCTTTTGGACCTCAGGGACCACCAAACTCATAACTTTAGATTCTAGGGATGACCAACTGGTTCTGTGGGTGTGACCTAATTTGTGGGTGTGGCTTGGTGGTCATGTGACTGGCTGGGCATGGCTTGTATGTAAATATTGTAAATATTTATATAAATAATTTGTTATAAAAAAGAGCAACTTTTACCCAAAAGCAGGCAAAGCAGGCAAGCAGATTGAGTTGCTCACAGAATCACAGATTCATTCAGAGATCTATCTGTCTGCCATCGGCTAGCTCAGTCTGTCACATAACATTTGCTTGCAAGCAAACTCACAAAATTAACTCACAACACACCATGTATGTAAATATTGATTTTTTTTATAAAAAAAGAGCAACTTTTACCTAAAATCAGGCAAAGCAGGCAGATTGAGCTGCTCACAGAATCATTCAATGATCTATCTGCCATCGGCTAGCTCAGTCTCCCAAATTTGCTTGCCGTGAGTCTGCACTGAATTTGCTTGCAAGCAAACATTCATTCCTAAGGTTCAGCTGTACTTAAAAGCAGACCTGAAGATTCAAAGACTAGCTAGAAAGCAAGAAATCCAACCATTTCCTGCTTCCTAGCTAATCTAAATCTCCCGGCACAGCAGAACAGATGATGGTTGGAAAAAGGAAAAATAGAAATTTAGCAGGCAGGTTTACTGGGTAAGGAGTGAGTGGACGGGGAGGGTTCTCGCAGGTCATGTGGGTGGCGCAGCCTTGAATTTCTGCGTAGCCTGGATTAATTGCTTTTGGGGGGGTGCTCTGGGGGTGAGATTTCTGTACGGCCCACCAAAATTTTCTCACAGCCCACCGGTTGCCGACCACTGCTACAGAGCACTGCACACCAGAACAACTAGACACAAGAACAGTTTTTTCCCAAATGCCATTACTCTGCTAAACAAAAAATTCCCTCAACACTGTCCAACTATTTACAAAGTCTGCATTACTATTACTGTTCATCTTCTCATCACTCCTTATCTCCCATTCCCTCCTGCTTGTGACTGTATGACTGTAACTTTGTAGCTTGTATCCTTTTGATTTATATTGACTGTTTCCTAGTATGATTTGATTGCTTATTGTACCCAATGACTATCATTAAGTGTTGTACCTTATGATTCTTGTCTCTTGATGAATGTGTCTTTTATGAATACTGAGAGCATTTGCACCAAGACAAATTCCTTGTATGTCCAATCATGCTTGGCCAATAAAGAACTCTATATCTATCTATAAAACTGGCCAATCCTTGGTTACATTTAGAAAAGCAGATGGAGAAAGGAAAAGGGCAGACAAGAGAAATGGGTTTTAGGCATCCAAAAAGGCAGAAACTGGGGTCTAATTCAGGTAGTTCTTGACTTACAACAGTTTGTTTAGGGACCGAAGTTACAATGGCACTGAAAATAGTGGTTTATGACCATTATCACACTTATGACCTTGCAGCACTCCCAAGATTATGTGATGAAAATTCAGAAGCTTAGCAACTGATTCATATTTATAACAGGTTGCAGTGTCCTGAGGTCATTTTGTAACCTTTTGTGACCTTTTGACAAGCAAAATCAATCGGGGAAGCCACATTCACTTAACAACTGTGTTATTGTTCTGACCCACACCCTTTTCCAACAAATCAAGCACAATCCAAAGTGAATAGAAACCTTCTGCAAAATAATTAGCTGTGATAAGCACAAGCCTTGCGAAACTGTGTAAGACTTGCCCAAAGATAACAGACAAGAAATAATTTGCAATATAAGAATCTTCAAATACAAACTCAGGATACTGGAATGTCCATGAGGCTGGAGTTTCAAAATGTCTTTGCCTTCTGCAAAGAACTTTCATTTCACAGCTGGCTTTTATCTTCTTGAAGGAGGGGCCATTACCTTGCAGCCTGACTCCCGAGTCACCCATGCTTGTGGAGCTGCTCTTTCCTACGAGTAATCCTGCGCACACATGGAATTGACACAGGCTCCTCAGGAACCTTCTCATCACTGCTGCTAGCCCCCCCAATCTCTGAAAACAGCAGTCCACTCTCTAATGGTCTTGGCCCTTCATCTGAGTCTTCTTAGCCATCCGCACCTGCTGCCAGCTAACCACAACACTTATTGACTTAAAAATTGCAGTGATTCATTTAACAACTATGACAAGACAGGTCGTAGAATGAGGCAAAAATCTATCTCACTTAGCCACAGAAGTGTTGGGAGTCTAGTGTGCTCATAAATTGAGGATTACCTGTTCCAAATAAAGACATGAGAAAACGATGAAACATAATGAACAAAAGACCCTAATCAAACTGGGACAAAGGAGCCAAAAAGCTCTTTTGGATAGTTCTTTTTAGGATAGTATAGGTATAAACTTGTAAAATCAGATAGGAAAATAGGTAATAGACAGAGATAGTGTTCAGCTAGTTTGGACTGGTTTGGGTGTACCGGTAGCAGAAATTTTAAGTAGTTCAGAGAACCAGCAAATATCACCACTGACTGGCCTCATCCCCCTGCCTCCACCCTTTCCTGTCCTATATTCCCTTGTTTTTTATTGCAGCTGATTTGCGTGGCAGAGCAGGTTGCCGTGCCTCAGCTGAGCTAAAAAACAGCTCACGTCAACTGCGCTGACACAGAGGGAAGTTTTTGAGTGTTGCACGCAAGCGCGAAGTGAGGCGCTCTCTCATAGAACTGGTAGGAAAAAAAATATGGAATCCCACCACTGCTAATAGGTATGCATTTTTCATGATGGTGATAATTTATTCAGCTGGAATTTAGCCTTTACACCAGTGGGTACTCAAGCTGTCCAAACTATCTCAAACTTCAAGGGGGGGGGGGGGGGGAGAAACAAAACTCCTGACAAAGTTTTCAAGAAAAAATGGACACTCTGAAAATCAAAATAGTAGGACCATATAGTGACAGTAGCTTCTATAAAGCAGATGCAATTTGCAAGTAAGCAACTTTTTATGTATCTTTTCTTATGTTCCCATTTCTAAGTTGTAGTTTGGTCTACATGACAGAGAAGCCAAGAAATTTGGTCTGAAACTAGTGCTACAGAAGGCCAGCAACTTTAAGATATGTGGACTTTAATTCCCAGAATTCCCAAGCCAGCATGCTGAATTCTGAAAATTGAAGTCCACATATCTTAAAGATGCTGGGGTTACAAAAAATAGTCTAGAAAATGCTTTTTTGGGATCCTTTCTAATTGTGTATCTAATTGTGTGCCCTCTTGCATTGATTAAATGCAACATTAATCAATATAATGGAATTAATTATCTAAATACCATGTTTTCCTGAAAATAAGACCCTGTCTTATAATTTTTTCCCACCAAAAAAGGCACCAGGTCTTATTTTGGGGAGATGTCATCCACTGACTAACTTCACTTGCATGTGTCACCCCTGGTCTCCTTTTCACTTTCAGAGGCCTTTAGGAACTCTTCTTCTGTGGCCGGCAAGGCTTTTCAGAAGGCACTCTGCAGCCGATAACAGAACTCCAGATTGATCTGGAGCTTTGTTATCAACTACAGAGGCCTTCAGGAAAGACTTGCCAGCCTTGCTGGCTGCAGACTAACAAGGCAGGTGTCAGGGTGTGTTAGGTCTGGCTACAACTGTCCAAAAGTAAGTAATAGGGCAGCTTCACTCCACCATCCCCACCCTGGTTTAATTTTTACCTCTGTACTATGGAGTGGGTGGGATCTTAATTAGGGCTTATTTTGGGGGGTGTAGGGCTTATATTGGGCACACGTTTAAAAATCTAGCGAGGACTTTCAGGGTAGGTCCTATTTTTGAGAAAACAGTGTATGTATAAAACAGTGTATGTATGTATAAAATAAATGTATGTATAAAACAGTGTATGTATGTATAAAATAAATGTATGTATGTATGTATAAAATAAATAATTATTTAAATAAAAGGAGAAGAAATGTTGATAATATTGAGAGATACAGCCCGAGTGGAGAAAATTGATGGTTGGTGAAACGAATATCTGAGAACAAAAGGATCCTTGTCTCCATTTATGTCTGGTCCACCTAAAAACAAACCATTTTCACAAAATAAACTTATGTTGGGGTCTCTTCTTCATTATAAAATAATATGGAATAACAAAGCTATAAGCTTGTACTCTTGTCCACAAAATCTTAGAGCTGTAATTGTCTGACTTGCCATTATTCGGAAAGGCAGATCTAATAATGAGATGGAGCAGTATATTCTCTTTTTCCTTTGGTGCACGAAGCATATACTTTGATTCAGAAATGGGGACTGCATGAAAGACCACATTTTTTTCTCTAACAATGTAAGGCCTTGAAAGGTTTTAGAATTTATCATGAACTGCTTATAATTTGCACATTTATGTTACCTCGAGTTAGGACAATGACATATGGACATTGATTGTGAAGTTACAAATGATGCTGCGTTATGGCTTCGAAGAGGCTGTTTTCATTTCACACGCACACCCCTTTTTTTAAAAAGGAGAATTCTTTTTGCTGTGATTAAAAAATAAAGTGACTGAAATGCATGCTAAGATTGAATCAGGCAATTCTTACATAATTTTCTATGGGACTGATAGAAGCCATAAAGAAATCCAATTAAATTTCCCTTAGAAGCACATTCAGAGAAGCTTTATAAAATGGGCTTGTGCTAGATGGAAATATCTGAGAGATGAACAGCATTCAGAACCTTCCAGTTGTGTGTCCATTATGACACGTTGGAGATATTTATTTATTTATCAATTGTGCAAAACAAATAAAAAAACTTATGAACTTATGTACACAACTACCTATCCAATAATTATATCAGCTCTCCCATATTAAGGCAGCACAAATCTAGAGTACCACAAATGGCAGCAAATACAGTTTTTTGTACCTGTTTGTTGCTATATGGCTTTGCAGCCCAGAGCTTTGTAGCTTTGTGTTACATTTCGGTGCTGCTTAAGGTTAGGTCACACTGGCCGACAGATGCAAAACGTATGTAAAAAGGACACAGCGGACGAGCAAATTTTCCATCCGTTGTTATCCGCTCTCAAAAGGGGCAAAAATTTGCATAAACAGAACGGAAAAGAACAGACGGGGAGAGGACATAGCGAGGATGTTCAGTGGATGCTCAACGGAAGCCTAGCAGATGGAAGCAGATGGCACGTCCTCAGGGCTTCCGGGGGAGAACAGCAAAGTGGACGCATAGCGGAAGGAACGGATGCGTAGCAGATGTGTAGTGGATGATGCGGATGCATCACGGACGCCTAGCGGATGCCTAGCAGATGCCTAGCGGATGTGTAGCGGATGCAAAGTGTTCACTGCACATGCGGGGAGGGTGCATTGCATAAGCTCCGTGGATATAAAAGGAGGCAGCTCACAAGCAGGTCACCATTCAGAGGAAAGACCTGCTGCCAGAGACATCTTCATCAGAGACCATGGGGAAGAAGAGGAAACCTGTGCCAACTCCTGCCAGCCCTGGCAAGAAGGACAGAACGACCATCTCACCCCCTGGTGCTGACTCTGCTGCTGATGGTGCTTCTGCTGCTGCTTCTGCTGGTGCTGCTGGTGCTGCTGGTGCTGCTGGTGCTTCTCCTGCTGGTGCTGGTCCTTCTGTTGCTGGTGCTGCTGGTGCTGCTACTGCTGCTGGTGCTGCAGGTGTGGTGGACCAGCCCCTAGGGCCTCAAAACCCTGCTGATGAGGGCCCAGAAGGCCCTGCCAGAGGGAGGAAGAGGCAATTGAAGGAGAAGGAGAAGGGGGAGAGGAAACAGTACTCCATTGCAGAGGACCATGAGGAGAAGGTGCTCGAATGGCTGAGGGAGAACAAGTACCTGTGGAGGAAGGGCCACAGGCTATATCAAGACACCAAGCAGAAGCAGACGGCTTGGAGAGAGAAGGTGGAGAGCCTGGGCTACACTTCCGATGTCCTCCTGGAGTGGTGGAAACATATGCACACCTGGTATGGTAAGCTGCACCTGAAGAGATCCGGGCAGGCCGCTGTCAAGCTGACGGACCGGGAGACCTACGTCATGGCCAGGTGCAGCTTCCCGCAGGGTGAGATCTGCCACCGAGGAATAGCCCCTCTGTCAACCCTCTGCCTCAGACAGCCCACAGAGAGGCACTCCTCTACCAGCCAGGAAACAGCCAGTGTGTCCAGGGAGGTGTCTGCGGAGCGCCCCCCAACAGAGACCCCCCCGACAGCTGCACTCCCCATGCCGGAGGACGTGGAGGATCCCCTGATGCAGATGGAACAAGAGGAGGCCGCAGCCATCAGAGACCTACCCACCCCCACCCCCAGCTCCACCTCCACAGAAAGCAGACAGAGAGGCAGACTGGAGGGACAGAGCCACATTGTCCTCTTGGAGATCAGGGACACAATCAAGAACAGCGCTGATCTCCTCTCTCAGCTGGTACACTTCGAGATTCCATCCTCAAACTGCAAGCCCTTCCTCACCTACGTGACCCAGACCCTCATGGACATGCCCAAGCCCCAGTACCAGGTGATGAAGGAGAGGATCACTGCGCTTCTGCACCACCCTCCAGGCCCAGCTGAACCTGCTCTCACCCACTCCAGGTCTGCTCCTCCACCCCAGGTGATGTCACAGCCCTTCCAAGGCTTTCAATAGCCCCTCTCCTACCAAGGCTACAGCTACCAGGACTTCCCTCAACAGAGGCAGCCCTTCCCAGTCCAGGCCCAGGTTCATTGCCTGCCACAGATGCTACCGATGCCACCGACGCCACAGATGCCACCAATGCCTCACCTCGCCCAGCTGTAGACCAGACAGCCCCACTACACTCCTCCTTCCTTCACCCCACAGCCAAGCCCCTCAACAGAACATCTGTCATTGGTCCTGTGCCTGACATCCCAAGTCCTGGATAAAGGGCCTCTCAACCTCACAGGCCTGAGCCAGCTCTCTGAAAGCTTCCTGCACACACCATCTCCTGTTGTCCTCTCAGGGCCAGGCACCCCAATGGCACCTCAGACCAGCACTCCAGCCACTGCCACCTCCACAGTCCCTGGACCCTTTACACCTGAGACCATGGGCATGCCTCAGAGTGACTGAGAACAGTGCCAGAGACTGAGTTGTTACATGTTGACTTTATCTTTGTCTGAGACACTTTACTTGGGTCATTTTGCTTTTACAGTTTGTTATTAATAAAAGTTATCTTTGCTTCACACACTTGGTTCATTTCTTTTACTTAATAAAGTCTTGGTGGAAACTTTTAGAAAATGGTTAAGCCTTTGCATGCTTGTGGAATGGGCAAGGATAGCTGTGGGATGGATAATAGCTGTGGGATGGGCAAGGATAGCTATGGGATGGATAATAGCTGTGGGATGGGCAAGGATAGCTGTGGGATGGATAAACCTCCAGTGCAAGCATAGTGGGACTGTATGGTCCACCCTCCCAGCTGCCACACGTGTGGCCCTTTTTTATCAATAACAATTTAATCATTGATAAACACATTTCAACATAAACACAACTCTTTATTAAATGCCCTGTTCATTGTAGGGCCACTCAACATACATGGCACAATCTCATCAGTGTTATGAGACAGGCTGAAGGAAGCATCCATTAAGCATCTACCATCCTGTCTTGCCACTCCACTGCTCCAGCTGGGGAGTTGCACCAGTGTTTCAGGAGGTTGCGCTGCTTCTTCCCTTCACCTGAAGCTCTGCTGGGGCCTTGCACATCCTCAGTGTCTATCAGGTTTCACCCTTGCCTCCATTCACCAGGCTCCATGTCCCCATTGCCTTGTTGACAGTCCACAAGCCTGTTCTGCAACACTGGGTAGTGGGTGCGCATGAGATTGTGCAGGATTCAGATAGCTTCCATCATGTTCCTCACGGTCTCTGGGTGATGCTGCATGGTGGTGAGAAGTACCTGGAACCTGTTGGCCAGGATGCCAAAGGCATTCTCCACCACCCACCTTGCCCTGGACAGCCTGTAGTTGAAGATCCTCTCTTCATGGGTGAGGCATCTGGAAGTGTAGGGCTTCATGAGGTAGATTCTGAGGGAGAAGGCGTCATCCCCCACGATGAAGTAGGGCACATCTTGCGTGTCATTGGGCAGGGGGTCTGGATCTGGGAAACCCATGATGAGGTTGCATTCCAGCCCCTCCTTGAGGTCACTGGCGTTGTCTACCTGGGCCTCTGAAGCTAACCCGTTGCCTGAAGCATCGATGTACATGAACTTGTAGTCAGCATCAATCATGGCAAAGAGGATGATGCTGAAGAAGCCCTTGTAGTTGAAATAAGTGGAGCCCGACTTGGGTGGTGCTTTGCAGGCCATATGCTTCCCATCTATGGCTCCAACGGTGTGGGGAAAGTTCCACCTCTGATACCACTGCTCTGCAACTTTCTTCCAGCCTTCTTCAGTGGTGGGACACTGGAGGAGCTCCTCCAGGTATTCTTCGATGATGGCCTGCACCACTTCTCTGACCACAATGCTGATGGTGTTGTGTGGCACCCTCCAGGGCATACTGCATGTTTCTGTATGTGGTTCCAGAAGCCAGGTTCCAGAAGCCAGGTGGCACAGAGTCAGTGCCACCTTCAGCCCAGGGTCCAGGCTGGGACGGAAGTTGGTGCTCAGCTCGGTCAACCTGGGTCTCAGACACTCCACAACTTCGTCAAACATGGCTGGTTGCATCATCATGAAGTGCTGGAATGCACGAGGGTCTTCATTCCTCAGCTCCACCATCAGTTTGTCATACCGTCCAAACTCCACTCTTCTCCCGATCCATCTTCGGACCCAGACAGCTCTTGGACGTCTCCTTCTTCTCCTTGTGTAGAAAAGGTGAAACACTCTGAAGAGGGCTTGGTTCTGGTGTTGAATGATGGCGGCTACCAAAAGGAGTGTGCATTGATCCATGGTGGAGATCAATGGATGATGTTGAAGAGCAAGAGCAAGGCTGAAAAGGTCTGCACACCACGTCTGCTGGACTGAAAGTGAGATCCAGGTGATTTCCTCCCCCTTTTTATAGGAAATATCGGTCCTTCTGCATCCTCCAGACATCCTGCAGACATCCTAAATATCCAAGATACATCCCATATACAAATGTTGTTTCCGTTTTAATGCTTTCTATGCGAGACGCATCTGCTTTCATCCTTTCTATGTTCATGCTACTAACACTGTGTGGACGTTCCGCATCCATTTCACTTCCTCCCTCTTTCCGTTTTCTGCTAGAGCGGATGCGAGTTGTGCGGATGCGCAGCGGATGCCGAGCTGATACAGCGGACGTTTAAAGGATGACGACGGACTTAGAATGTTTGTTCCTTGTATGTGTCGCGGATGTAGAATGGACGCGGTGGAAAGTTCATCCGCTCAAAAAGTTTTGTGCAGCTGAAAACTTTTTGAGCAGATGAAATCTCAGTAGATGGATGCTGGACGGATAGAACGTATGAATCACGCATGCAGTGAGTCCAGAACGGATGTATCACGTTAACCAATGGATGGCAAGTGTTTCTCTCCATTTTACATCCTCTTTCCATCCGTTGCTGCAGTGTGACATGGGCTTTAACTGCTCCTGATGTTCAGAATGCAGGTATTCAAGGCATCAGTTGAGTGATTTTCAATACAATATCCTTAACTATGCTCTGTTCTTGAACTCTAAGGATTAAGTATGTCATTTAGAGAATTCCAATATTATTTGGAATATTACTTTGGTTGATGTCTTGTTTTACATCCTTCTGGAAGTTTTGCAGATGTTCAGATTCCAGATTCTACTATGCACTGAATAAGTAGAGAATAAATCCTGGAAATAAGTCCTGGAAAGTCTCTGATTTTTTGCAGAATAATATATTCCAGCGAAACTTTGTTCATTAACTAAATTAATTTAACCAGTTAAATCAAAATAGCTAAATTAATTCTACTTCTGAGAAATAATAAACACCTTTGCACTTTTTACAATATTCTTCAGCAAGTGGGGCAAATTTATGTGTATGAAAATACAAAATTCACTAAAATTTTTGCCTTGACTAAGATTTCAACTCTTGAACTCCTTTTTAGGAAAAGTTCAACACCGATAGGGTCTGTAGACCAGGGCTTCCCAAACTTGGCAACTTTAAAATGTGTTGACTTCACCTCCCAGAATTTCACAGCCAGCCCAAAATTGGGAACCCTTGCTCTAGACCAGGGGTCTCCGACTCAAACCCTGGCCACTTTAAGATTTGTGGACTTCAACTCCAGTGATGGGATTCAAATTTTTTTACTACTGGTTCTGTGGGTGTGGCTTGGTGGGCGTGACTTGGTAGGTATGGCAGGGGAAGGTTAGTGCAAAATCCCATTCCCTCATCACCCCGCTAACCTGCTTTCCAGCTCTGTTCTCCTATGCAGAGCAACCAAAGAAGATCCAGCTGATCAGTTGGGACTCAGGAGGCAGACAGGGGAAGGGCCAGTCAGAGGTGGTATTTGCTGCTTCTCTGGACTACTCAAAATTTCCGCTACCGATTTTCCAGAACTAGTCAGAACCTGCTGAATACCACCTCTATTCAACTTCCAGAATTCTGGGAGTTGAAATCTACAAATCTTAAAGTTGCCAAGGTTGGAGACCTCTTCTCTAGACAATGAATTGAGGTGAAGAAGTGTCATTTCCTCAAATTGTCCCTTTTGCTAATTCTAGATCCCAGTTGAATTATTGGCCATCATTATTTATTGGGCTATGTGGGCCATTCAATGTTCAGCTGAAGCCAGAGATGAAGAAGAATGAATTTTACTAAGGTGCCCATTTCCCAGCTTGTATGATGACAACTGATCTCATGTCTTTCCTTATTAACTTTTCGAATGTTTGCCATTTTATCACTTGATTGTGCAAGTTTATCTCTTACAGACCTTTTCACTGATTCCTTGGGAAACCCATGTGTTCCAAATAAGGACTATTTATTCTTTACTTGGGGAAGAGAATAATCAGCAATGGCAGACTGTATATTGTTTTATCAACAATCTTTCTCCCCTCCTTTACCGAGGTGTTCTTGTCCTTCCCCGTCCCTGAACATTTGTTATACTGTAATCCACTCTCTTTTACCAGAGTTTGTCTTTTGTGGTTGATATTTAGGGGAGATAAAATGTGTTCTGCCCACACCAAAAGAATTGGATATCGGCGATGTGTTTCAGAGTGAGAGTTGGAAGGATCTGGAAAATATAGGATGTCCTCTGGAATCTTTCTATAATTTGGGCTGTTTAAAGTCTCAGTGTATGTAAACAAAAGCATAATGACTGAACATGCAGCAATATTTGGAATTTCAACTATGGACAGATGGAAGTAGTTGTGCGTGATTCAGCCATTCAGTGTTACCTTTGGAAATTGGAAAAGTGAATAGAAAAGTCCAAGTCCAGGCAGTTGCTTCATTATACCTCCTTATTATAGGGTTAAAAATGGGATTTCCTTCTATTTCTCTCCAAATATTTGTTTTATTTTAAGGTGGTGGTGATTATGGAACAGCAAAGAGCCTAATGGAGAGTTAGTTCTTTTGGTGTTTCTCCAGATTACTATAATAATCCATATTTGTGGGGTGGGTGGTGTTTATAGGCATGTCCTCAAAAATATTGTAAACTCAGAATGAAGTTGATTTTGTGCATATCTATGCAATTCTATACATATCAGTATTCTCTTACATTCTCAGAAGAAAGCTGTATTGAGTATTAGGAATCCTTACTAACAAATAAGTGTGAGAAGAGCTGCATTCTGTGGGCAACATTAAAAATAATTATTTGAAAGGACTTCGAGGTAGCCCAATTGTAGTTGATCATTTTCTGAAACTTGTCCTCGATGTCGTTGTTCCTGCTGTTTCTACTTTACTTTTAAAACTGGATAAAGCTGTGATTATGTTTCGTTTTTTAAAATCATGGGTTTAGAATGGTGGTGTGCTGTTGTACTTATTTATTTTTATCATTCTGGTTGCTGTTTTAATTGTTGTAAATCACTCAGAACCAGACTTGTGACTTGAGTGACTATACAAATTTAACAAATGAACAAATAATTTTTTTTGGAAGAAATTAGACAGGGAATATAGCAAGAGAGCAATGCTGAGAGGAGCTTATGGAAGCAGGGTTTAGCCCCACCAAAATGCAGATGGGAAAGTAAATGTCAATTTTGGACATCTCTCTTTTTCTCTTGCTTTTTTGTTTAAATTGATGTAATTATGTCTTGGGTTTATAGTTTGATTCAATCAAAAGTGACTCTAAACTGTCATTCTTTCCTTCCCTTTTCCACACACATTTCCTAGTAGTTGGAAGAGACTCCTCAGACTCCTTAGGTCAGAACTGATTGCTTGCAGAGGGATTTTAAAGGAAGGCTAAAGGATTGCCTTTAGGGACCTTCAAAATGAATTATTATTCAATGAACCCTATTGTTCAGGTTCTCGAACCAGGCCAAACTGGTAGAATCTCACCCCTGTCTCTTACTATGTTATTGACTAATTATCAGTGAAACCTTTAATTAGTGGTTGGCTTCAGCTGAGATTACAGAAATAGTACATCTCCCAAATGCAAAATGGAGCCCCAAATGCAAAATGGAGCCCCATTTCAAAATGGCATCCCAGGTCATCTTCACCTTACAAGCACAATTGAGCCCAACATTTATGTTGCTAAGTGAGAAATTTATTAAGTGAATTTTGCTTATTTTACAACTTTTCTCAGCACATTTGTTAAGTGAATCACCGCAATTCTTAAATTAGTAACATGGTTGTTAAGTGAATCTGGTTTCCTAATTGACTTGCTTGTCCGAAAGTGGCAAAAGGGGATCACATGACTTCAAGATACTGAAACTTTTATAAACGTAAATCAGTGATCAACCAT
Organism: Laticauda colubrina; assembly: GCA_015471245.1. NCBI lineage: Eukaryota > Metazoa > Chordata > Lepidosauria > Squamata > Elapidae > Laticauda > Laticauda colubrina. The sequence continues at coordinate 40,152,030 of BLBF01000004.1, read as the reverse complement.
CTGAATGTAAATCAGTGCCACTGTAACTTTGTATTAAAGTGTGCATAGTGTGACTAGGTGAGACAACTCAGGAGCAAATACAGCACATGTTATTTGTATTTACATATAGTGGTTTATCCCTACAAAAGCATATATACATACAAGTACTTTGATACAGGCCTTGAACAAACAGCAATCAGACCCTGAGCCAGGCTACTTGCAGGACCATCAATCTCCAGTAGTTTCCAATTGTCCTATCAGATATGGCAGATTAAGATTAATCTAGGTCTGAGACTTCCGGTTTGCAGGACTTCGGCAGCACTAGGAATCTGCGATCGTGCGCGGTTTCTGCTTGCGCTCGCTGCTGGAGTGTCCTGAGCCAGCCAGCTTCGGGGCTAAAGCCACCCCGTAGAAGTGGCTGAAGATAGGGGAGACCTGGCAGGGTTTGAGAGGAGCCTCATCTCCTCTCTCCACTGGTTTAACTCCCTTTTCCGAAGGCGGTTAGAGCGGCAGTCAGAAATGGCCGCCACAAAGAAACACTCATCCGGAAAAGAATGTGCAGGAGGAAGCTAAGAGGTGAAAGTTTTTCCTGACTGGGATAAGAAGCAACATTCAAGATATCCTGGAATTTAAATTAAAAAAAAAGATACATCACTCCCAAAGAAGCTCTAGAGGCAGCGAATGAAAGTGAAAAGGGAAAGTTTGTTTTTTCTCACTCTCCTTATGGTGACAGCAGATGAATGAGAAATTGGAAAAACCCACTTTGGCATCAGCAGGTAATTAAACTGGAAAATTAAAGCCAAGGGAACAATAAAGATTTCTGATCACTGAAAAAACTTCTTTTTCTTTGCTGTAAGTGGGAAGAGAGAGAAAAAGAGTAAGAGTAAGATTTGGCTGGAGGAGACTGCTTGGAATCTAAAAGATTAAAACTAACTTGTAACAAGACTTCCAAAAGATATATTTTAATTGGAACTTTGTAACTGCAACCCCAGGAAGAGAAAGTGAAAAAAGAAGAAAGTGTTAAAACAAAACAGCTTATGTGTATTTGGACTAATTAGTGACTTTGGGACTCTTGGAAACTATATTTGAAGGATTAAAAACATTTGGGTGGTTGTTTAAAAAATTTCTACAATGGTATTACTGGTGGATGAACTGAAAATGGAATTCAAAAAATATAAAGAAGAGGAACAAGAAGGGAAGGGCTCTTTTGGCTCCATTTTTCATTTTTTAGAAATGGCGATTTCTACTTATGAGAAGCTACAAGAACAAGAAGATTGGGATAAAGAAAAGGCCATCTTTAATGAACAAGTAACTTTATCTAGGGAAGAAAAGGGAAAGGGGGAAAAGAGAATGGAGAATTTAAGACTCAAAAAAACAACCAGAAAAGGGAAAAATAAGGTGAAAAGTAGTTATAATGTTAGAAAGCAACAGAAAAGAGGAATACAGAAGAGGGAAATGAAGATGAAGAGACAAGGGGGTAAAAAGGGTAGAGTGAAGAAGCAAGGGAGGAAGGAAGGGAAGAGAAGCTACAAAGGTTTGAAACAAGATGTAAAGAAACAGGACTCACCCCATTGCCTGTTGCACCACTCCATTCAGAGTTGCTCAGGAAAGTCCCTCCAGTGCAGCGGGCTCAATGTGGTGGACCTGCACAGTTTTTGCCACCTCTTTGCCAGCCGGAATCAAGCTGGAGGGGCAGCTGGAGATTTCTCCCACCAGCAAAGAAGTGGTGGCTGGAGGCTTCTCCCGCTGCTTTTTGCCCATATGAAGGGCCTGAAGCAGCCACTTCTTTGCCAGCCACAACCGAGCCGGGAGCGGCAGCTGGAGGCTTCTCGCTCTGGCAAAGAGGTGGCGGCTGGAGGTTTCTTGGTGGGGAGGAGACACAGCAAGAATTGGCTGGGAGTCAGAAGGCAGTTCCTGCACCCTGCCTGTCCTTTTTTGGTTCCCCCCCTCCACATCGAAGTACCTGGGGCAGCTGTCTTCTGAGCAGCAGTGGAATGAAGGGAAGGGAGGCAGAAAAGTTCACCCAAGTCTTCTCCTCCTTCTCAGGTATACACAGAGTGTGTGCATCTTCATGGTGCCAGACGGACTCGCCCATGTGCCACCTCCTTGCAGAAGCCTCATGTGGGACCTGCTAGGAAACAGTGTTTGGGCTGCTGGCAAAGAAGCAGCAGCTAGAACTCGCTGCCCTGTTCTTTGTGCCAGGGTGCACCCCATTGCCTGCTGCACCAGAGTGGAAGTTCTTGCCCCAGCAAGTCCATCTGATGCAGCAGGCAATGGGGTGCACATACATGGCTGAGGCAAAGAACAGGGTGGTGATGGCAGGACTGAAGCTCCTTTTTGGTGCATTCAAAAAGCGGAGGTTGGTAGTTTTTGGCACAAGAAGCCTGAAGCTGCTGCCTCTTTTTTTCATCTCAAGAAGCCTCCAACCAGCCAACTTGGTTCCAGTTGGCAAAGAGACTGGGAGGCTTCTCAAAAGCTGGGAGCTGGGAGGCTTCTCAAAAGCTCATCAGCTGGGAGGCTTCTCAAAAGTGAAAAAAAGAGACAGCGGCTGCAGGCATCTTGCAGCAAGAGGGGGCTGGTGGGGAGATGCGGGCTGGGAGCTCTCAGCCCTAGCTTGCCTTCCGTGGCAGCCAGCCATGGGAGGAAGGTAAAGTCATGGCCACGGACATTGAAAGAGATGGTTGTAGGGGAGAAAGTGAGGAGATTAAGGGCCGGGGCCTCTCAAGGAGGGGAAACTGGGCGAGGTATCAATCTTAAGGGAGAGCGGTATCAAGCGGGTGGTGGCTCCGGGGCAAGGCCAGAGCTGGGGAATCACACGTTCCATGACCCAGCCAAGGCAGGCAGGGCTTCAGGCCTTCAGAGAATAGTGAATCCCTGGGGCCTCAGCCCCCAAGAAGACAAAGGGTAGCTGGGCAGCATGCATTGCTTACCTTTGATGAGTTGAGCTGACCGGGCATTGGCAAGGCAAATGGCGAGGCAATTAGCTGGGCCACATGGTGAAAGTAACATATATAGGGCGGGGTGGGCGGGGCGAGCATCGAGCAGCTGAAAGAGGTGAGCAAGCAGCAACCAGGTGACCATGTTGGGGGCATGGCCAGAAAGAAGTCGTTACTGGTTTGGCGACCCAGACCAAATCATTGTTACCAGTTCTCCCTAAAGGCACGGTCCCACTGGCCGATGGACGCAAAACGTATGCATAAAGGACACAATGGATGAGCAAAATTTCGGGGGTGGCTCCATCCGTTGTCATCCACTCTGAAAAGTGGTGAAAATTTGCACAAACAGAACGGAAAAGAACGGACGTGGGTAGTATGTAGCAAGGATGTTAAACGGATGTTCATCGGAAGCCTAGCGGATAAAAGCAGATGGAAGAGGATGACACCTCTGAAGGGGTTCCAGGGAGAATTTCGAAGCGGATGCATAGCGGAAGGGGCGGATGCATATCGAATGAAGCGGATGCATCAACGACGCCTATAGGAAACAAAAGGGATGCCGCATGGATCTATATCAGATGCAAAGCATTCACTGCGCATGCAGGGAGTATGAATTGCGTCAGCTCCGTGGTTATAAAAGGATGCAGCACGTATGCAGTCAGCATACAGGGGAAAGACGTGCTGCCAGATACATCTTGCAGGAACACCATCATCAGTCAGGCAAGAAGAGGAAGCCCGTGCCTACTCGTTCAAGCCCTGGCAAGGTGAAGAAGGCCAGAATCAGCATCCCACCCCCTGGCACTGATTCTGAAGCTGCTGCTACTGCTGCTGTGGTGGACCAGTCCCAAGGCCCTCAAAGCCCTGCTGCTGAAGGCCCTGCTGCTCAAGCCCCTGAAGGCCCTGCTGCTCAAGCCCCAGAAGGCCCTGCTGCTCAAGCCCGTGAAGGCCCTGCTGAAGCCCCTGCCAGAGGGAGGAACAGGCAAGGGAAGGAGAAGGGAGAGAGGAAACAGTACACCATTTCCGAGGAGTATGAGGATGAGGTGCTGGAATGGCTGAGGGAGAACGAGTACCTCTGGAGAAAGGGCCACAGACTCTATCGGGACACCAAGAAGAAGCAGGCAGCTTAGAGAGACATGGCAGAGAGCCTGGGGTACACTGCAGAAGTACTCCTTGGGTGGTGGAAGCACATGCACACCTGGTATGGCAAGCTACACCTCAAGAAATCTGGGCCACTTGCAAGCTCACTGACCGGGAGATGTATGTCATGGCCAAGTGCAGTTTCCTGGAGGGTGAGATCCGCCACCGAGGAGCAGCCCCTCTGAGACCCCTCTCCCTCAGATAGCCCACAGACAGCCAGTCCTCTTCCAGCCAGCTACCCTGTCCAGGCAGGTGTCTTCAGAGGGCCCCACAGCAGAGACTCCCCTGACAGCTGCACTCCCCATGCTGGTGGACTTGGAGGATCCCATGGAGGATGACGCCATGCTGTCACAAATGGAGAAAGAAGCAGCAGCCACCAGAGGCCAACCCACCCCCACCCCCAGCTTCAGAGGATGCAGGCAGAGAGGCAGAGTGGAGGGCCAGGACCACAGTGTGCTGCTGGAGATCAGGGACACAATGAAGACCAGCACAGAACCTCTCTCTGAGCTGGTCCACTCCAACATACCATCCTCGGACCGGAAGCCCTTCATCACCTACGTGAGCCAGACCCTGAGGGACCTGCCCGAGGCCCAGTACCAGGTGATGAAGCAGAAGATCACAGCACTTCTGCATAACCCTCAAGGCCCAGCTGAAGCTGCTCCGACCCACTCCAGGTTTGCTCCTCCACCCCAGGTGATGTCACAGCTCTTCCACGGCTTTCAACAGCCCCTCACCTACTAAGGTTACGACTACCAGGACTTCCCACAGCAGAAGCAGGACTTCCCAGTCCAGGCCCAGGTTCATCGGACACCACAGACACCACTCCTCACCCAGCTGCAGACCAGACAGCCCCACTACACTCCTGTCAACCCTTCCTCCACCCCACAGCCAAGCCCGTCAACGGACAATCTGTCATCAGTATTGGGCCTGACATCTCAAGTCCTTGATGAAGGGCCTCTCAACCTCATGGGACTGAGTCACCTCTCGGATAGCTTCCTGAACACACCACCACCTGTTGTACCCTTGGGGCCAAGCACCCCAATGGTGCCTCAGACCAGCACTCAAGCCACAGCCACCTCCACAGTCCCTGCCCGCTTAACAGCTGAGACCATGGACATGACTCAGAGTGACTGAGAATAGTGTCAGAGACTGAGTTGTTTACTTGTTAAGTTTATCTTTGCTTAAGACACTTTACTTGGTTCATTTTGCTTATTTAATACAGTCATAAAGTTTATCTAAGAAAGTTAATGAAGGTTATCTTTGCTTAAGACACTTAATACAGTTTACTTGGTTCATTTTGCTTTTTTAATAAAGTCATGAAGTTTACCTAAGAAAGTTAATGAAGGTTATCTTTGCTTAACACACTTAGTTTACTTGGTTCATTTTTTTTACTTAATAAAGTGTTGGTGAAAACTTTGAAAAAATGGTTCAGCCTTTGCATGCTTGTGGAATAGATAAGGATAGTTGTGGGATAGGTAAACCTCTAGTGCAAACATAGTGGGACTGTATGGTCCACCATCCCAGCGATCCAGATGATTTTCTCCCCCTTTTTATTGAAAATATCGGTTGTCCGCTATGGGGCCTTCTACATACTCTAGACATAGTGCAGACATCCAAAATATACGAGATACATCCCAGATACAAACGTTTTGTCCATTTTGAATACTTTATATACGAGATGCTTACGCTTACATCCTTTCTATTTCCATGCTACTGACATTGTGTGGACGTTCCGTGTACCTTTTGTTTCCTCCTTCTTTCTGTTTTCAGCTGCAGCGGATGTGAGTTGAGGGGATGGCCAGAGGATGCAGAGAGGATACAGCGGACGTTTTACGGATGATAACGGACATAGAACGTTTGTTGCCTGTATATGTCGCAGATGTACATCGTACACGGCGGAAAGTTCATCTGTTCACAAAGTTTTGTGCAGCTCAAAACTTCTTGCATGGATGAAATCACAGTGGACGGATGCTCGATGGATAGAGCATATGAAACAGGTATGCAATGAATACACAATGGATGCATAGAGTTTTCCAACGGATGGCAAACTTTTTTTTACATTTTACATCCTCTTTGCATCCATAAGTGCAGTGGGGCCGGGCCTTTATTGAGAGATAATGGGTAAAAATATAACTGAAAAAGGGATTCTGCAAAAGTACATAAGACTGTATTGCTGTATTTGTATTAGAAATAATATTAGAAAATTTGAAACAACATATGATTATAAAATGGGATAAAATATTCAATGTAATTTAATGAAAATCTTTTCTTTTTTGAATAAAATAAATGAAATGAAATATGAGCGAACTGAATTAAGAAGGAATGGGAACATTTTAAGTACATAATGTCTTAAAATATAAGTGAAACGGGGGGGGAAGTAACTATGCAAAATTTATAAGTGTTTCCATAGAAGCATGATACCTATTTGGAAAGGAATGTATAAAATGTTTAAGATTTAAATGCAACAACAGAAAAGAGGAATATGAAAGAGGGAAATGAAGATGAAGAGACAAGGGAGTAAAAAGGATAGATTGGAGAAGCAAGGGAGGAAGGAAGGGAAGAGAAGCTATAAAGGTTTGAAATATGCTGTAAAGAAACAGGCCTTATTTAGAGGTAATGGGTAAAAATATAACTGAAAGAGATTCTGTAAAAGTACACAAGACTGTATTGTTGTACTTGTATGAGAAATAATGTTAGAAAATTTGGAACAGCATATGATTATAAAATGGGATAAAATATTCAATGTAATTTAGTGAAAATCTCTTCTTTTTTGAACAAAATAAATGAAATGAAATGTGAGAGAATTGATTTAAGAAGGAATGGGAACATTTTAATTACACAATGTCTTAAAATATAAGTGAAATGGAGGGGAAATAACTTTGCAAAATTTAACTATGTAAAGCCCATGTCACACTGGCCAACGGATGCAAAAAGGACACAGCGGACGATCCGTTGTTATCCGCTCTCAAAAGGAGCGAAAATTTGCATAACCGGAGTGGATAACACGGGTGCGGGGAGGACGCAGGGCGGATGCAAAGCGGATGTGGAACGGAAGCCCAGCGGATGGAAGCAGATGGGAGCGGATGGGAGTGAGTGGCACATCCGCAGGGCTTCCGGGGGGCCTCAGCGAATCGGACGTGGAACGGAAAGAGCGGAAGCAGAGCGGATGCCGAACGGATGAAGCGGATGCAGAGTGGAAGCCTAGCGGATGCACAGCGGAAGCCTAACGGATGCCTGTCATTCACTGCGCATGCGGGGGATGCATTGCATCAGCCCCGCGGATATAATGGAAGCAGCTCGGAAGCAGGTCGCCATTCAGAGGAAAGACCTACTGCCAGACGGATTGGCTGCCTTGCCTGCCCTGCCTGCATGTCTGCCTGCCAGCCTCCCTGCCAGCCTTGTTGCCAGCCTCCCTGCCAACCTTGCTGCCAGCCTCCCTTCCAACCTTGCTGCCAGCCTCTCAGCCAGACTTGCTGCCAGCCTCTCTGCTAGACTTGCTGCCAGCCGGTGTGCCTGCCAGCCTTGCTGCCTGCCTTCCTACAAGCCTTGGTTCATGTCTGCCTGCAAGCCTTCCTGCCACCTTGGTTCATGTCTGCCTGCCAGCCTTCCTGCCAGCCTTGGTGCCTGCCTCCCTGCCAGCCTTCCTGCCAGCCTTGGTGCCTGCCTCCCTGCCAGCCTTTCTGCCAGCCTTGGTTCCTGCCAGCCTCCCTGCCAGCCAGCAACCCCACAACCATGCGGAAGAACAGCAAGCCTCAGCCATCTGCTGCCAGCCCTGGCAAGAGGGACAGGGCTACCATCCTGCCCCCTGGCCCTCACTCTGGTTCTGCTGGGGCTTCTGCAGCACGAGCTCACTCTTCTGGGGCTGGCGCTTCTGCTGCTTCTGCTTCTGGAGGAGCTGATGACAAGCACTCCAGCACCAGCCACCTCCACAGCACCTGCACCCTTCACCCCTGGGACTGAGCGACCAAGAGGAGTGCCAGAGACTCATTTTTGTCTTATAGCTTGTTGTTAATAAAGTTTATTTATGATTCACACACTTGCTTCATTTCTTTTTTTTTTAATAAAGTCTTGCTGGAAACTGTTAGAAATGGTTTAAGCCTTTGCATGCTTGTGCGATGGGTAAGGATAGCTTTGGGATGGGTTAGGATACCTGTGGTAAGGGTAATAGCTGTGGGATGGGTAAGGATAGCTTTGGGATGGGTTAGGATACCTGTGGTATGGGTAATAGCTGTGGGATGGGTTAGGATAGCTGTGGGATAGATAAACCTCCAGTGCAAGCATAGTGGGACTGTATGGTCCACCCTCCCAGGTGCCACACCTATGGCCCTTTCTTATCAATAATAATGTAATAATTATCCACACATGTCAACATAAACATAACTCTTTATGAAATGCCCTGTTCATTGTAGGCCAACCAAACATACATGGCCCAATCTCATCTGTGTACAGGCTGAAGGAAGCATCCATTAAGCATCTACCATCCTGTCTTGCCACTCCACTGCTCCAGCTGGGGAGTTGCACCAGTGTCTCAGGAGGTTGCGCTGCTTCTTCGCTTCATTTGAGGCTCTGTTGAGGCCTTGCACATCCTCAGTGTCGATCAAGTTTCGCCCTTGCCCCCATTCCCCAGGCTCCATGACCCCATTGGCTTGTTGGAGGTCCACGAGCCTGTTCTGCAAGACTGGGTAGCAGGTGCGCATGAGATTGTGCAGGATGCAGCAAGCTTCCATGATCCTCCTCATGGTCTCTGGGCAATGCTGCATGGTGGTGAGAAGTACCTGGAACCTGTTGGCCAGGATGCCAAAGGCGTTCTCCACCACCCGCCTTGCCCTGGACAGCCTGTAGTTGCAGATCCTCTCTTCACGGGTGAGGAGTCTGGAGGTGTAGGGCTTCATGAGGTAGGTTGTGAGGGAGAAGTTGTCATCCCCCACGATGAAGTAGGGCACATCTTGTGTGTCGTTAGGCAGGGGTTCTGGATCTGGGGAGCCCATGATGAGGTTGTGTTCCAGCCCCTCCTTGAGGTCACTGGCGTTGTATACCTGGGCATCTGAACATGAGCCGTTGCCTGAAGCATCGATGTACATGAACTTGTAGTCAGCATCAACCATGGCAAAGAGGATGATGCTGAAGAAGCCCTTGGAGTTGAAATAAGTGGACCCCGACTTGGCTGGAGATTTGTAGGCCACGTGCTTGCCATCTATGGCTCCAATGGTGTGTGGTAAGTTCCACTTCTGATACCACTCCTCTGCAACTTTCTTCCATCTTTCTTCAGTGGAGGGGTACTGGAGGAGCTCCTCCAGGTATTCTTCAATGATGGCCTGCACCACTTCTCTGACCACAGTGCTGATGGTGTTGGATGGCACACTCCAGCCGTTCTGCATGCTCTTGTAGGAGGTCCCTGAGGCCACGTGGCACAGAGTGAGTGCCACCTTGAGCCCAGGTTCCAGGCTGGGCCGGAAGCTGGTGTTTGCCTTGGTCAACCTGGGTCTCAGCCGCTGCACAACTTCGTCAAACATGGCTGGAGGCATCCTCATGAAGTTCTGGAATGCCCGAGTGTCTTCGCTCCTGAGCTCCACCCTCAGCTTGTTGTACAGTCCGTCCTCCGCTCTACTGGTGAACCATCTTCAGACCCAGACTCTTTTTGGGTGGCTCCTTTTCTTCTCGCAGTAGTGTTCACAGAGCCTTCAGATGGCTTCGCACTGTTGCAGAATGATGGTGGCTGCCAAAAGGACTTTGTTACAATCCACGGTGGACATGACTGGATGCTGTGGAAGAGGAAGAGGCAGATGAAGGCTGCAGAGGTCTGCACCGCTGGGCTGCTGTTCTGAAAGTGCGATGCAGGCGAGTTGCTCCCCCTTTTTATAGGCAGTATAGGTTTTCCGCTAGGCATCCTGTAGACATCCTTAATATCTGAGATAGGTCCCCTCTGCGAACGTTTTTTCCATTTTAAACACTTTGTTTCCGTGCTGTTTCCGCTAGGCATCCGTTCTGCATCCGTTCTGCGTCCGTTCCGCTTCCTCCCTGCATCTGTTTACCGCTGGAGCGGATGGAGTTGCGCGGGTGCGTAGCGGATGCCTAGCGGATATAGCGGTTGCGTAACGGATGCATAACGGATGCGTAGCAGATGCAGAACGGACGAACTGGATACATTTTCCACGCAAAAGTTTTCGGCAGCCCAAAACTTTTGGAGCGGATGAAACGTCCATAAACGGATGCTGGACAGATAGAGAGGAAGCAAAACGGAGGCAGTGAGTACAGAACGGATACATCGCGTTAACCAACGGATGGCAAGCTTTTTTGTCCGTTTTTACATCCTCTTTGCATCCATTGGTTCAGTGTGACATGGGCTTAAGTAACTATGCAAAAAGTGTTCCCATAGAAGTATGATACTTACTTGAAAAGGAAGGTATAAAATATTTAAGATTTAAATGAATATTAATTTTTAATGATAGAGTTCAATTGGTATAGATTGTTGTTTTAATTATATTATATATTTACATTTTTTTCTTTTTAAAAAAATATAGTGTGCAGCTTTAGAATGTCCTAAGCAGAATCCGAATGAAAGTTATGTATTATTTTAAGTGTTAAATTTAAGGGAAAGATATACTCCAATCAGTTAGCCATACTCCAATCAGTTATTACAAGAGAAATTTTGTGTTAATGAGAAAAGATAATAGACAGCTGAAACAGGACAAACAAATGATATAACTATAATGATTTAAATCGATGTGAAATAAATAAAATAGAATTAAGAGAGTGAAAAGAGGGGAGAAGCTATATAGAAAATGTAGAATGGTAATAAGATACAGAATAGTATATAAAAGTAAGCACGAACTTGAATTTATGTCTGTATGAAGAGATGTAACCCGAGATCAAGCTGCTTTCAAAAAAATATGTTTTATGTTTTTATGTTATGTGTTTTGTTTGTATATGTTTGTTTTTTAAAAATCGATAAAATTTTGCAAAAAAAAAAAAGATTAATCTAGGTCTATTCTCTGAAATGATGTCATTTCATGACATCCAGGGAGATGCGCCCTCTCTCTTTTTCATGGCATCTACACTTCAATAGTCTTCCTGATGAAATTCAGATGGCCCTGATCTTTTGAGTGTTCCAAAAGCCTACAATGACCTGGCATAGATTTTGCGGTACATCCAGGACATTAATGGAATTTGTTGTGTTTGCTGGTGTTGTGAATTGTTTTAAGGCCACCTGGATTATATAGTATTATGACTATTCCTGTATTCCATATTGATATATACTGGTTTTTATTTTCATTGTTTTTATTTATTGTTGTTAGCCACCCAGAATTATATGTTTAAGATGAATCACCATATAAATGTTATAAATAAATCCATGCCAATTTTATTCGCCATCTGATTTTTGAATCATGACCCAATTCAAAAATTGGGTGGATTTTTTGGTCATGACCTGATATGTTCGCAAGCAGAGGCATTCACAACCCAAGGTTACACTGTATGGTAATATATTTTAATATTCACAGTTGCTAGATGGCTTTGAACAACGAATAATTAATTAAGGTGGTTTTATACTCCTGTTGTCATTGTGCCACCATGAAAAAAGTGATAGGTAAGATTTGAATTAAATGTTTTGCTTATATAAATCATATATTGTATGTATAATTCAGGTGTAGATGTTTAAAAGTGAGATACCTTACTAGGATTTAACTAAGAGGTATTTGAAGTTTTGAGCTGCTCAAAACATTTTGAGCAGAAAATGTATCCAATGCGTCCGTTCTGCATCTGCAACGCATACGGGGAACATCCGTTCTACATCTGTCGTCATCTGTTACACGTCCGCTATACCCGCTAGGCATCCGCTGCGCATCCGTGCAACACAAATCCACTCCAGCAGAAAACGGACACAGGGAGGAAGCGAAACGGATGCGGAACGGACGCGCAGCGTGAGTAGCACAGATGGAGAAAGGATGAAAGCGGATGCAGCTCGCAAAGAAAGCATTTAAAACGGAAAAAACGTTCGCAGAAGGGACCTATCTCGGATATTAAGGATGTCTAGAGGATGCCTAGAGGATGCAAAAGGACACCTAGTGGAAAACCTATATTGCCTATAAAAAGGGGGAGGAACTCACCTGGATCTCACTTTCAGTCCAGTAGCCCTGCTGTGCAGATCTCTTCAGCCTTCATCTGGCTCTTGCTCTTCCACAGCATCCAGTCATCTCCACCATGGATCATAACACACTCCTTTTGGTAGCCACCATCGTTCTGCAACAGTGCGAAGCCATCTACAGGCTCTTTCAACTGTTCTATGGGAAGAAAAGGAGGTGGCCAAGAAGTGTCTAGGTCCGAAGATGGATCGCGAGAAGAGTAGAGTACGGACTGTACAACAAGCTGATGGTGGAGCTGAGGAACGAAGACCCTCGTGCATTCCAGAACTTCATGAGGATGCCACCAGCCGTGTTTGACGAAGTTGTGGAGCGGCTGAGACCCAGGTTGACCAAGGCAAACACCAACTTCCGGCCCAGCCTGGACCCTGGGCTCAAGGTGGCACTGACTCTGTGCCACGTGGCCTCAGGGACCACCTACAGGAGCATGCAGTACAGCTGGAGGGTGCCACACAACATCATCAGCATTGTGGTCAGAGAAGTGGTGCAGGCCATCATCGAAGAATACCTGGAGGAGCTCCTCCAGTGCCCCTTCACTGAAGAAGGCTGGTAGAAAGTTGCAGAGCAGTGGTACCAGAAGTGGAACTTCCCCCACACCATTGGAGCCATAGATGGGAAGCACGTGGCCTGCAAAGCTCCAGCCAAGTCGGGGTCCACTTATTACAACTACAAGGGCTTCTTCAGCATCATCCTCTTCGCCATGGTCGATGCTGACTACAAGTTCATGTACATCGATGCTTCAAGCAACGGGTCATCTTCAGATGCCCAGGTATACAACGCCAGTCACCTCAAGGAGGGGCTGAAAGGCAACCTCATCATGGGCTTCCCAGATCCAGACCCCCTGCCCAACGACACACAAGATGTGCCCTACTTCATCGTGGGGGATGACGCCTTCTCCCACAGAACCTACCTCATGAAGCTCCAGTTCCAGACTCCTCACCCGTGAATAGAGGGTCTTCAACTACAGGATGTCCAGGGCAAGGTGGGTGGTGGAGAACTTTGGCATCCTGGCCAACAGGTTCCAGGTACTTCTCACCACCATGCAGCATCGGCCAGAGACCGTGAGGAGGATCATGGAAGCTATCTGAATCCTGCACAATCTCATGCCCTCCCGCTACCCAGTGTTGCAGAACAGGCTTGTGGACTGTCAACAAGGCAATGGGGACATGGAGCCTGGGGAATGAAGGCAAGGGCGAATCCTGATAGACACTAAGGATGTGCAAGGCCCCAACAGAGCTTCACGTGAAGGGAAGAAGCAGCGCAACCTCCTGAGACACTGGTGCAACTCCCCAGCTGGAGCAGTGGAGTGGCAAGACAGGATGATAGATGATTAATGGACGCTTCCTTCAGCCTGTCTCATCACACTGATGAGATTGGGCCATGTATGTTGAGTGGCCCTACAATGAACAGGGCATTTAATAAAGAGTTGTGTTTATGTTGACATGTGTGGATGATTATTTACATTACTATTGATAATAAAGGGCCATAGGTGTGGCACCTGGGAGGGTGGACCATACAATCCCGCTATGCTTGCACTGGAGGTTTATCTATCCCACAGCTATTACCCATCCCAAAGATATCCCTGCCCATCCCACACGTATCCCTGCCCATCCCACAGCTATTACCCATCCCGCAGCTATTACCCATCTCACAGGTATCCCTGCCCATCCCACAGCTATTACCCATCCCACAGCTATTACCCATCCCAAAGATATCCCTGCCCATCCCACAGGTATCCCTGCCCATCCCACAGCTATTACCCATCCCACAGCTATTACCCATCCCACAGCTATTACCCATCCCACAGCTATTACCCATCCCACAGGTATCCCTGCCCATCCTACAACTATCCTTACCCATCCCACAAGCATGCAAAGGCTTAAACCATTTCTAAAGGTTTCCACCCCCAAGACTTTATTGACAAAAATAAAAGAAGCAAGTGTGTGAAGCAAAGATAATCTTTATTAATAACAAGCTGTAAAAGAAAAATAACCCAAGTCAAGTGTCCAAAGCAAAAATAAAGTCAACAGGTAGCCACCCAGTCTCTGGCACTCTTCTTGGTCACTAGGAGGCGTGCCCAGTCTCAGGGGTGAAGGGTCCAGGTGCTGTGGAGGTGGCTGCTGCTGGAGTGCTGGTCTGAAGCGCCACTGGGGTGCCTGGCCCTGAGAGGACAACAGGGGATGGTGTGTTGAGGAAGCTCTCAGACAGCTAGCTCAGCCCCATGATGTTGAGAGCCCCTTCCTCCATGACATGGGGTGTCAGCCCCAATACCGATGACAGATGTACTGAGGCCCAGCTTGGCTGTGGGGTGGAGGAAGGAGCAGTGTAGTGGGGCTGTCTGGTCTGCAGCTGGGTGAGGACTGTCATCGGTGGCATCTGTCGCGTGGGTGGCATCTGTGGCATGGCTAGCATCGTGGTGTCGCTGGCATCGGTGGCATCAGTGGCACCGTTGGCGTCTGATGTACCTGTGCCTGGGAAGGGCTGCCTGTGCTGCTGGACCTCCTGGTAGCCGTAGCCTTGGTAGGGGAGGGCCTGTGGAAAGCCTTGGAAGGGCACTGACATCACCTGGGGTGGAGGAGCAGGCCTGGACTGGGTAGGAGCAGGTTCAGCTTGGTCTGGAGGGTTGTGAAGAAGATCGGTGATCCTGTCCTTCACCACCTGGTACTGGGGTTCCGACATGTTCATGAGGGTCTGGTTGACATAGGTGAGGAAGGGCTTGCGGTTGGAGGATGGGGCGTCGGTGTGTACAAGCTGAGAGAGGAGATCTACACTGCTCCTGATGGTGTCTCTTATCTCCAGCAGGACAGTGTGGCTCGGCCCCTCCGGTCTGCCTCTCTGCCTTTCTGTGGAGGTGGAGCTGGGGGTGGATGCGGGTTGGGCTGTGGTGAAAGTGCCATCTCCTTTCTCCTACTGCACCAGGGGGTCCTCCATGCACTCCGCCATGGGTAGTACAGCTGTCGGGGGGGTCTCTATCATGGCACGCTCCACAGATACCTGCCTGGCCACAGGACCTGACTCTTTGCCAGAAGAGGACTGGCTCTCAGCAGGCTGCCTGAGAGAGAGGGTTGTGAGAGGGGTTGCTCCTCGGTGGTGGATCTCACCCTCCAGGAAGCTGCACTTGGGCATCACGTAGGTCTCTCTGTCCGTCAGCTTGACCACGGCCTGGCCAGATTTCTTGAGGTGCAGCTTCCCATACCAGGTGTGCATGTGCTTCCACCAGCCGAGAAGCACCTCCGAAGTGTAGCCCAGGCTCTCTGCCTTCTCTCTCCAAGCAGCCTGCTTCCTCTTGGTGTCTCGATAGAGCCTGTGTCCCTTCCACCAAAGATATTCATTCTCCCTCAGCCACTCCAGCATCTCCTCCTCATGTTCCTCTTCTATGGTGTATTGCCTCCTCTCCCGTTCACGTGTCTGCCTCTTCCTCCCTTTGGCAGGGCCATATGGGCCCTCATCAGAGGGGCTTCGAGGTTGTAGGGGCTGCTCCTCCACACCACCAGCACCAGCAGCAGCAACAACAACAGTAGCAGCAAAAGCAGGACCAGCAGGACCAGCAGCACCAGCAGGACCAGCAGCACCGGCAGCACCAGGAGCACGAGCAGGTCCAGGAGCACCAGCAGGACCAGGAGCAGGACCAGGAGCACCAGCAGGACCAAGAGCACCAGCAGGACCAGAAGGACCAAGAGCAGCGCCAGCAGAGTAATCACCAGCTAAAGCACCAGCACCAGGAGCAGCGCCAGCAGAGTAAGCACCAGCAGAAGCACCAGCACCAGGAGCAGCGCCAGCAGAGTAAGCACCAGCAGAAGCACCAGAACCAGGAGCAGCATCAGCAGAAGCACCACCACCAGAAGCAGCATCAGCAGAGTAAGCACCAGCAGAAGCACCACCACCAGAAGCAGCATCAGCAGAAGCACCACCACCAGAAGCAGCATCAGCAGAATCACCACCTCCAGAAGCAGCATCAGCAGAATCCCCAGCACCAGAAGAGCGAGCCCGGGCAGCAGAAGCCCCAGCAGAAGCAGAGTCAGGGCCAGGGGGTGGGAGGGTGGCCCTGTCCCTCTTGCCCGGGCTGGCAGCAGATGGCAGAGGCTTCCGTTTCTTCCCCATTGTTGTTGGGTTGCCGGCTGGCTGGCTGGCAAGCTGTGTCTGGAAGCAGGTCTTTCCTCTGAATGGTGACCTGCTTGCGAGTTGCTTCCCTTTATATCTGCGGGGCTGACGTAATGCATTCTCCCCGCATGCGCAGTGAACGCTAGGCATCCGCTAGGCATCTGCTAGGCATCTACTAGGCATCCTCTAGGCATCCGCTTCATCCGCTCTGCATCCGCTCTGCATCCGCTCTTTCCGTTACGCATCCACTTTGCTGGGCTACCCCGGAAACCTTGCAGATATGCCATCCACTTCCATCCGCTTCCATCTGCTAGGCTTCTGTGGAGCATCCGCTTTCCATCCGCCCTACGTCCTCCCCCCGTCCGTTCCTTTCCGTGTTGTCCGCTCTGGTTATGCAAATTCAGGGCACTTTTGAGAGCGGATAACAACGGATGGAACATTTTGCTCGTCCTCCATGTCCTTTTTACAAACATTTTGCATCTGTCGGCCAGTGTGACAGGGTCTTTAGGTGTAGAATATTCTGCTTGCATATAATTTCAGTGATGTCACTTTCTACCTTTATTATCCTATTCAAAAATATTGAGTATTCAGTCTAGAATCATATTGTAAGTTGTATGCTGAACTGTCTCCATGCTGTGTATAATTTCAAGATCTATAAATGAAATTCATATAGTTACTTAAGAAGTGAATCCAGGCATTGTACAACAATCAAATAAAAGCCACAATTATATAAACACAACCATTATAAAAATCTAAAAATATTATTAATTTAAACATATTAAAAAATAAAATATACAAAGCACAGGCACGGAGAAAGTAAATATATCAATAGTGGAGCCATCTTAAGATAGTATTGGTTTTCTTGGTCCCCCAAGCTGGGTGACATAACCAGGTTTTGAGAGATTTCCAGAACATTAACAGGGATGGAGGTAACCTGATAACTTCATGGAACCCCTTCTTAAGCCCATGTCACACAGCACCAACAGATGGAAAGAGGATGTAAAATGGAGAGAAACACTTGCCATCTGTTGGTTAACACGATGCATCCGTTCTGTACTCACTGCGTCCGTTTTTCATACTCTCTATCCGTCCAGCATCCGTCTACTGAGATTTCATCTGCTCAAAAAGTTTTGAGCTGCACAAAACTTTTTGAGTGGATAAAATATCCAACGCGTCCGTTCTACATCCGTGACACATACGGGGAACATCCATTATACGTCCGTCGTCATCCGTTACACGTCCGCTATATCCGCTAGGCATCCATTGCGCATCCACGCAACTCACATCTGCTCCAGTGGAAAACGGACACAGAGAGTAAGCGAAACGGACGTGGAATGGACACGCAGCGTGAGTAGCACGGACGTAGAAAGGATGAAAGTGGATGCAGCTCGCATATAAAGCATTAAAACAGAAAAAACATTCATATAGGGGATGTATCTCGGATATTTAGGATGTCTGGAGGATGCCTGGAGTATGTGGAAGGACACCTAGCGGAAAAATGACATTTCCTATAAAAAGGGGAAGAAATCACCTGGATCTCACTTTCAGTTCAGCAGCCCTGCTGTGCAGACCTCTTCAGCCTTGATACTGCTCTTGCTCTTCCACAGCATCCAGTCATCTCCACCATGGATCGTTGCACACTCCCTTTGGTCGCCGCCATCTTTCTACAACAGTGTGAAGCCCTCTACAGGCTCTTTCACCTGTTCTACAGGAAGAAAAGGAGGCGTCGAAGAAGTGTCTGGGTCCGAAGATGGATCGCGAGAAGAGCTGAGTATGGACTGTACAACAAGCTGATGGTGGAGCTGAGGAACGAAGACACTCGTGCATTCCAGCACTTCATGAGGATGCCACCAGCCATGTTTGACGAAGTTGTGGAGCGGCTGAGACCCAGGTTGACCAAGGCAAACACCAACTTCCGTCCCAGCCCGGACCCTGGGCTGAAGGTGGCACTGACTCTGCGCCACCTGGCCTCAGGGACCACCTACAGGAACATGCAGTACGCCTGGAGGGTGCCACACAACACCATCAGCATTGTGATCAGAGAAGTGGTGCAGAACAGGCTTGTGGACCACCAACAAGGCAATGGAGACATGGAGCCTGGTGAATGGAGGCAAGGGTAAAACCTGATAGATACTGTGGATGTGCAAGGCCCCAACAGAGCTTCATGTGAAGGGAAGAAGCAGCACAACGTCCTGAAACACTGGTGCAACTCCTCAGCTGGAGCAGTGGAGTGGCAAGACAGGATGGTAGATGCTTAATGGATGCTTCCTTCAGCCTGTCTCATCACACTGATGAGATTGTGCCATGTATGTTGAGTGGCCCTACAATGAACAGGGCATTTGATAAAGAGTTGTGTTTATGTTGAAATGTGTTGATGAATGATTAAATTGTTATTGATAATAAAGGACCATAGGTGTGGCACCTGGGAGGGTGAACCATACAGTCCCACTATGCTTGCACTGGAGGTTTATCTATCCCAAAGCTATTACCCATCCCACAGGTAATCCTGCCCATCCCACTGCTATCCTTACCCATCCCACAAGCATGCAAAGGCTTAAACCATTTCTAAAAGTTTCCACCAAGACTTTATTGAGTAAAAGAACTGAACCAAGTATGTGAAGCAAAGATAAACTTTATTAATAACAAACTGTAAAAGCAAAATGACCCAAGTAAGGTGTCCCAAGCAAAGATAAAATCAACAGGTAGCAACCCGGTCTCTGGCACTCTTCTCAGTCACTCTGAGGCGTGCCCATAGTCTCAGGGGTGAAGGGTCCAGGTACTGTGGAGGTGGCAGTGGCTGGAGGGCTGGTCTGAGGCGCCATTGGGGTGCCTGGCCCCGAGAGGATAACAGGGGATGGTGTGTGGAGGAAGCTCTCAGAGAGCTGGCTCAGTCCTGTGATGTTGAGAGCCCCTTCCTCCATGACATGGGGTGTCAGTCCCAATACTGATGACAGATGTTCTGAGGCCAGGCTTGGCTGTGGGGTGGAGGAAGGAGGAGTGTAGTGGGGCTGTCTGGTCTGCAGGTGAGCGAGGTGAGGCGTGGGTGGCATCTGTGGCATGGGTGGCATCTGTGGCGTGGGTGGCATCGGTCGGGTCGGTGGCATCGGTGGCATCTGTGGCGTCTGTGGCATCGGTGACATCAGTGGCACCTGTGGCGTGCGATGAACCTGTGCCAGAACTGGGAAGGGCTGCCTGTGCTGCTGGAACTCCTGATAGCCATAGCCTTGGTAGGTGAGGGCCTGTGGAAAGCCTTGGAAGAGCTGTGACATCACCTGGGGTGGAGGAGCAGACCTGGACTGGGTCAGAGCAGGTTCAGCTGGGCCAGGAGGGTTGTGCAGAAGACCTGTGATCCTCTCCTTGATCACCTGGTACTGTGATTCGTACATGTCCATGAGGGTCTGGTTGACGTAGGTGAGGAAGGGCTTTCTGTGAGAGGATGTTATGTCGGTGTGTACCAGCTGAGAGAGGAGACCTACGCTGCTTTTGATGGTGTCCCTGATCTCCAGCAGGACAGTGTGGCCCTGTCCCTCCGGTCTGCCTCTCTGCCTGCTTTCTGTGGAGGTGTAGCTGGGGGTGGGGGTGGGTTGGTGTCTGGTGGCAGCGGCCTCTTGCTCCAACTGCATCAGGGGGTCCTCCACACGTTCCGCCATGGGGAGTGCAGCTGTCGGGGGGGTCTCCGTCGTTTCAAAAGTTTCAAAACGTCTTTGCTTCCTGCAAAGAATGTTTGCTTCACAGCTGGCTTTTATCTTCTTGAAGGAGGGGCCATTACCTTGCAGCCTTACTCCTGAGTTGCCTGTACTGTTGCAGCTGCTCTTTCTTGCAAGCAATCCTGCGCGTACACGTACTTGGCACAGGCTCCCCGGGAACCTTATTGCTTGCTGCCAGCCCCCACAATCTCTGAAGGTAGCAGTCTACTCCCTTATGGTCCTGGTTCCTCATCTGAGTCCTCACTCTCCTCAGCCATCCATACCTGCTGCCGGTTAACCACAGCACCCACAGGCCAGATCTAAGCACTGGATCCTGCCCATGGGCCTTGAGTTTGATACCTCTGATTTACATGAACAAATCTATATGTTCATGTGTGGTCCTATTATTATTGAATGAATCCGTTGAGTATTTTTTTTTCCAATAGCAGGCATCTGGACATGTCTTCTAGGAGTGATACACTGCTGGATTTGTATTTCAAGCATAAGGGCCAGGTAATGGAATTCTTTACCCATCTTACTAGTGACTATTCCAAGGTCATATATCTCCCGTATATAAGTTTTAATGGATTTAATACAAGGTTCCATACCTTTAGCATTTTGGAAAGTATCCTATTTCTTTGTGGAACGATAAACGTTCATTCCTTTTCCAAATGTTCTTAAACATAATCCTCCAGAAACAGTTATAGGTGAAATTCTTCTCTTATCTCTTGTTCATTCTTAATGTATCTTGGCTGCATTTCATTTGGGATGTTGCTTTGCAAGACAGAAATATAATACTATCATTTTGAATCTTTAACACCAGTTCTTTGGACAGAAACAACCTCATACAGTTTGCACCCACCCCCAGCTGAAATTCTAACCCACAAGTGGTTATAACTAAAATCACTGAATGATATTCCGAGGATATAAATGGAATAAAAAGCAGAAAACAGATGCCATACTAATCCTTCAATTAGGCAACACTGTTGGTAAAGCTTTACAGTTACTGTACATTCATTGCTTTGCCTTCTTTGTTGAGCTTAGATCATGCTGAGCTACAGCCATAAAATTAAAATAAAGGAGACTTTTGTACTAAAGTGTGTCCTAAATAGAAATTCAAATTTCAGGAAAAGGAACTTTTTATGGCTTCTGCTTCCAATCCGCAATATTGTTTTCTGAAATTCTTTTGTTGTTGGCTAATTTAGAATTGGCAGGACAGATAATGAAGCAGGAAGAATGAAGGGAAGTGAATGAATGCAAAAATCTTCAAATTTTAAAAAGTTATCTCCATTAATTATTTGCAGCATCAGGGGTCTTTCCCCAATTTGCAGTTGTGAGCCCAAGCAGCAGGCATGGTCTCCAGAACTCAGCTAACAAAGGGGTTGCTTTGGCTGGGAAAGCTTTATACTCTTCAGGTTTTCTCTCCCACTCCACTCCGAGAATTGGTTAGCTAAGGCATCAGCAAGGGAAAGTTACATATTAATGAAGATTAAGTGTCTAGCAGGCACTGGGAACCCTCTACAACAAAAGAAGGAAATAATTATCTAATTGGGGCTAAGAAAGAATAAATAGGGACGCTTAGCTGTTTAAGCAGCCTTTCTTCCAGGTGTTAACTGAAGATATAGGTTGACCATAGAACTATTGGCTACCATAAATGTAAAGAAGAAATAAAATAGAATTGCAGAATTTTGGAGGGAGGGAGTTGAAGGTTGGGTCATTGAGGGAGCTGCCATGAATGCATGGCAATGTGTGGATAGGTCCAAGACAACCAAATAGATTTGCTAGAACAAAATTACTGTTGATCTGATTTGAATTAAATTACAGTGGTATCTTGGTACTCAACTGCTTTGAAACTCATCAAATTTAGTACTCAATGCAT
Source organism: Laticauda colubrina (assembly GCA_015471245.1). Taxonomy (NCBI): domain Eukaryota; kingdom Metazoa; phylum Chordata; class Lepidosauria; order Squamata; family Elapidae; genus Laticauda; species Laticauda colubrina. Next base: position 40,130,177 of record BLBF01000004.1, on the reverse strand, counting down.
TTTGACATGAACATTTTGTCCCAATACTCATCATTTGTTTGGTACTCAATGCACAACCTAGAACTTGTCAGCTACCTTGTGACTCACTACATTATTTGTTCTGGGGAAAACTTTGTTTGATACTCATTGTTTTTAGTACTCATCACATTTCCTGGAACCAATTAATGATGAATAGTGAGATACCACTCTTGTTGGAATTTAAAATTAATATGATCGTTCTCACCATATTAAGAATCAGAGGTTGGGTGTCTTTTCAGTAGGAATTGATGCCAGCTTGATGATCAGATTAGCATCACTTGGTAGAATGAAGTATTGCTGGATTAAAGGAGAAGGATATCTAATGGCACAAAGGAACCTATTTATACTGCCAGAAGCCAAAGGAATTTTCCAATGTACTCTTATTTGCAGGTTGACCTTTTACTTTCAGACAGTGCCAGTGTAACTTCATTGTTTTCTCTGCACATGGCTTAGAGTCATCAAACACCATTATTTCAGAATGTATCAGGATTCTCATCCCATCTCTCCATACTGTGGGAATGTTAATTATGTGCCCATTTTAAATCAACAAGCTTATTATACAGTAACCAAGATTAGAATTTGATATTCAAAAGTGACACGATTCAATAAAAGATTCAACCATCAATTCTAACGGGAAAAAATAAAACTTTAGCTGCTTCGTTTTGGGGGAAAAATTGAAGGGAGTAACAGAAATGGTAAATTTCAGACAGGTAGCTTCAATGATTGAAATATATCTCAGTAACTCTTTCAAGGCTCAGGAAAGGACAATGCAGCAATCTCCAAAAGGAAGAGCAAAGAATCTGTAAAGAAATTGTGGTTAACAAATATAAGTGTCCTACTCCAATGGAAAAATTAAACACTTCCATTATTTTAAAAATGATCTCTTACTATACTCAAAAGCAAAGCCAAACTCTCCTTTCTCTAATTGTGGCAGAGCAATTTGTTGGACCTAACCAACTGATTGGCTGCAGACGACCCATCAAAGTATTCATCCCATTCCTGAAGTCTGTATTTATTGTACATCTATGGAAGGAAAGCTGCAACAATGTTTGAACCTCGGCAAAGGCAAACAGCATCAGAAAGGTGCACCAAATCTCCAAATTGCATGTGAATTTCTCCAAAGCCTTTGAAAGCTCCCGATCTTATGCTACACTTCAAGTTGATTTAAAGATCCTGTTCAAAGGTTTGAGTCAATGGCATGACTTGATTTGATCAACTGAAAGTCCCATCATTCCTGTAACTTTCTCAAAATAAGTAGGTGCATTAGGTTTGGTTTTTATATGAAGTCATGCATCGACTTATGACTGCAATGGAATATTCCCACTACTGGTGTAAGCAGTGAGGGAGGTAAAGCATCACCTGACCGGATCCATTTTTATGACATTTTTTTCTGTGGTGGCCATAAAGTATAAAATCTATTATTCACTCTTGCCCATTTTTGCTCTTCCCCCCAAAAGAAATAAATGCTACTTTTTGGCAAAAATGTCATAAAACACAGCCCTGTGGCCATGGGATGCAGCTGTGACATGCAGTAGGAGCATCAGGACTTTGGAACCAGGTTGTAAGTATCTTCGGGAGGGGGGGAGTCCATTGTAACTTTGAGCAGTCATTAAGTGACCAGTCATAAATCAGGGACAACCTATATAAGAGCCATGGTGGCGCAGTGCTTAGAATGCAGTACTACTTCTGCTGCCTGCCAGCTGCCTGCAATTTGGCAGTTTGAATCTCACTAGGCTCAAAGTCAGCTCAGCCTTCCCTCCTTCTAAGGTTGGTAAAATGAGGACCCAGATTGTTGGGGGCAATAGGCTGACTCTGTAAACCACTTAGAGAGGGCTGTAAAAGCATTGTCAAGCAGTATATAAGTCTAAGTGCTATTGCTAAAAGATCAAGTTGTTTAAATCAAGTTCAATTTTCAGGATGGTTGCAAGAGAATAGCACTCTGAATTGGAAAATGTTTTGGATTGTGCTCTTTTGTAAGCATTTGTGGACTGCTTCAAACAAGTAGAAAGGTGTGCAGTGGTGATACTGGCTGTGACTGAGCAAAATTCTTACTTCCGTCCCAATGGTGCGATTCAACCAGTGTTAACAACCGGTTCGGTGAGCGTGCAGCAAAGCACAGGAAAATGGGCGGGGCGGGTGGGCAGGGCCAAATGATCATTGGAACTACCTGTTCAACTTTTTGACAGAAGACATGATTTAATCTTAGACAAAGGCACGTCTAAGTAAGTAGATAGAAACGACAAAAAGTTTTTCATATATGCAAAGAATTGTCTGGAAGATGTTTTGGAAGAGGTTGAATGAATAAATCAGTCACGCAGAGGGTGCGAACATTCAAAAGGATAGGTGCTATCTATTCAGCAGAGCCTCTATTCTCTTTGGGATACTCATTTGTTACTTGTGGCTTTGTCTTACTAGCTGTAGACTGGTTTGACCTCTCGAACTGGGTTGATCAGCCTTGTGCTCCCAATCCTTCAATGCAAGACATCATTGGCAGGCTTTTCCAATCCCCCCACTCTTCCTTGGGACTTTCACTTCCTCGAGAAGAAAGTGCTCTTAAATCCATGCAACCCTGCTGGTTGTAACAGTGGAACCCAACTGTGTGGGGAATCAAACAGCTATCTTTCATGTGCAACAGGCTGTGTGCAAGTCGCACTTTGGAATAATGTGAGTTATAGGTCTCACCTCTTTTAATGAGTAAATGCAATTTTTGAAACTTTTAACACCTCTTTCCCAACTTAATCTTTTCTTCCTTTCCCATGCCCCCTTCTTCCTTCCTCATCATAAAAAAAGAATATGGATTATACATTACAATTTTCCTCCTACCTATGACTTTTTTTTCCTTTTTTAAAAAAATAAATAAATAAATGTAGGAATCCTGTTGTTAAATATAACACGAAACTCTTATGTACTAACTTCCAAGCTTCTGGGCAGATTTAAGGAACCAATAATAAAACCACCCTCTGAACAGCCTCATTATTAAATGAAATACTTTAACAAAGTGTAAATTAGAACTTTCTTTCATCCAATAAATTTTGGCTCATTGTCTATTTTTACAAATAGAAGCCCTAAGGGCTGGCTTAGGGAAAATGATCCCATTGCAAATTAAATAGGTCAAAGCCTGTATAAAATCTTTTTGCCATTTTTAAAAAATTCAAAATGTCTATATGGGACAGATAGCACTAAAATGAAATGCAATTATTTGTTCTAGAAATTATCTGGACCACGTTCTTCCCATAAAACTATTGCTCTATGATGTGTAGCTGGACTTCATTTCAGTACTTTTGATTTATAGTTTGGGTTTGGTTTAGTTTGAGGGGGTGGAAACTGGGGAGCACTAAGCAGGGTCCATTAAAGCTGCCAGCTAGAGCAAATTTTCAGAGGTTATTAATTCTTAGAGATTCTTAAGCCAATGACCTGAGAAATGTTCAATGCAAGAAAAATATGCTCCAATAAAGATCTTTTTCTACTTGTATATACCACACACACAAAAACCCCACCTCCTGTAAATGTGTGTTTACTCCAAAAAGACAAACCTAAAAAATAGTTTAATCAGAACTTAGTAGGCCTTTCATTCCACCCACATCCCCCTGTTTCTCTAAACAGGAATGGCAAATGAAAATCCATGTAAGGAAATTGAATGAATCTCTCTGTCTGTCTGTCTGTCTGTCTGTCTGTCTGTCTGTCTGTCTGTCT
>BLBF01000004.1:40090231-40126456 GCA_015471245.1 Laticauda colubrina | reverse complement strand
TCTGTCTGTCTGTCTGTCTGTCTGTCTGTCTGTCTGTCTGTCTGTCTGTCTTTTTTAAAAAATGCAACTTATATCATGATGACAATTTTATTATATCATCACACCTTCTTCCAAGAATTCCATGATAGTTTTATGTGACCTGGATCCTATTCTCACACCAGCCCATTGAGATAGCAAAAGCTGTGGAAAAGTGTTGATGTAAAACTTACTTAGTGGCTGTGGGGAAAATTGAACACAAGAGCAACTCTGCTGAATCAGACCAAAAGGTCAATCAGGTTTAGCATGAAATTTCCTACAGTGGTCAATGAGATGCCTCATGGAAAACTCACCATTGAAGTATGAGAGCATTTCATCCTCTCCTAATGTTCTTCCCAGTGACCAATATTCAAAGAAACATTGTCTCTGATCCTGGATGTAGTATCTATCATGATTAATAGCCATTGATAGCTTTTCCCCCAAGGATTTGTGTAATAGGCCTGTAAAAAACACTTGATGAATGAGCAAAGAATCTCCAGATCTGTTTTTCAAAGCAGCTACAACTATTCCAAAGCCAGATATTTCACAGCTCTCCTGAAGTTATCTGTTCCTGCATCTTGTTGTTTTTAGTTGCAAAGTCATGTCCCACTCATCGCAACCCCATGGACAATGCTCCTCCAGGCCTTCCTGTCCTCTACCATCTCCTGGAGTCTATTTAAGCTCAGGCTGACTGCTTCAATGACTCCATCCAGCCACCTCATTCTCTTTCTTCTTTTGCCCTCAATCGTTCCCAGCATTGGGCTCTACTCCAGTGAGTCCTTCCTTCTCAAGAGGTGGCCAAAGTATTTGAGTTTCATCTTCAGGAACAGTCAGGATTGATCTCCTCTAGGACTGACCAGTTTGATTACCTTGCAATCCAAGGGACTTGCAGGAGTCTTCTCCAGCACTGTAGTTCAACGGCCTCAATTCTTTGGTGCTCAGTCTTTCTTATGGCCAATCTTTCAGCCAAACATTGCAACTGGAAAAACCATAGCCTTGACTATGCACACTTAATATCTGCATCTTAATATTTGCTTTAATGCCTATCCCGATGGAAGAAGTGCCTTCTTTGCAAACAAAAGGTCTCCTTGGGTAATCTTGCAATTCCATACACCAATTTGCCTTGAAAGCCCTATATCAAAAATCATCATATCTGACTTATTACTAACAATACTTTACTGTCAGTGATGGAATTCAGCCAGTTCGCACCACTTTGGGATTGTTAACTTTCTGAGCAATTTGGCAAACTGGTTGTTGGAAGAAATCATTAGGGTGGAGAACCAGTTGTTAAATTATTTGAATCCCACCACTGTTTACTGTATAGCTTGTCTACTGACACATGAACAGAGTCTTCCTGTTTCAGAAACAGCATTACATTTGAATCCTGGGATGGCTTGGAAAAGAAATTTAGGGATTGCTACCAGAAGAGGTTTCCTCTCAGAGTTTCAGGTGGCTATTTTAGTTTGTATTTCATTTTTTCTAAATATAAAACAAAATTGGAGGAAGGTAAGTTCTTGGAATTACCACAAATATTTTAAGTAGTTTCAGATTAGAAGGGAGAACTTGTTAAATCTTTTAAACTTGTTTTGAATCTGGTAGTACCCATCGACTGACATTTTCTCGCCAATTTGCTCCAAGAGATATGCTTCATAAAGATTCAAAAGCAGAAAGTAAACATTGATTATCTACTGAATAAAAGTATCAAAATCGTATTGCTGAGTAACACTTATGAAATATTTTTGACCTTCCAGTGGATTTTGCCTTTGTGATGAAAATGAATAAATAAGTTGCTGTCATCATGTTTAGAATATCTATGCATGAGTCAAGCTACTGAGATTGTTTCCAAGAATTTTCATATGTGTTCATTATTAAGTTTTGTCCATTCCATTCACCTTTGACTCTGCATTTAATTTCAACAATGCAATGTCTGGCAAAATCCTATTGACTATAATATCTGTTTAACAAAGGTCCTAGCAGATTATTCAAGTCCCCCCCCCCCCCAAGATACCAAAACAAAACAATAACCTATAAGGTAACTATGGAACAATCTATTGAGGATTGTAATTCCCCAAACAACTGATCCAACTTTTTTTTTTTGTCACCATCAGCTTCCCTTGTACTTCCCTAATGGTAAAATTGGCTCATCTCCCCCTTTCTCACCCAGCTCCACACTCTAGTTATTTAGAAGAACTTTTATCCCAAGGTTAAAATAAACAAGAGAGGGAGAAAAAAAAAATCTTGATTCCTTAAGGGCTTTTCTTCAGTACTACTCATTTTTCAGAGTTCTTCTTTCACTATATGAACTAATTATAATTTGAAGGTAAATAGAAATATCATTAAATAGCCAACTGAGAATTGATAACATTTTTAAAGCCAATTTCATATGGCTTTGGGCACTTTCACAGGAGGATTTTGCACTAGTTTTAAGGCACTCTGGACTACTCAACCAGCTATGAGCCAATTTCCATCACAACGGTGGCATGTTTAAAAGTGCAGTAAAATGATTCCATGCTTTAAACCACTGAAGCTTTATGGGACTTGTGGGTGGCCTGTTTCCTCACCAAGTGTCCTGGGCTTCTATCCTTGAAAAAATAAAAAGTGGTTTAGTGCTTTTTAGGTCTTCTGTACAACCAAATCCCGGATTAGTTGTTTGTTTATTGCATTCAATCAAATAATTGCACACAAAATGAAGGGACAAACCTGTACAGGTGGGTATTTGCAACAATTTATTTTATTCCCCTTTGTGTGAAGTGGAGAGTGAGGGGAATTTTGTTACTGTAGAACCTATGACAACTTGGGATTTTTGTTCTTTGTTCTTAGAGTTTTGACGTCAGCAGATCTGAAGACAGTCAAATGATCTTGGAACATCTCTAGACTATTGCTGAGTGAGTGGGAGAAGAAGTGATACTTTGGAACTTCTTGAAAAATATTCACACTCACTCAGAAATCCAATTTATATATATATGTGGGGGGGCAGAGAGAGAGAGAGAGAGGTCTTTATTTTTTCTTTTACCTGATATTTGCAGCACCTTAATATCCTGAACTAAAACAAAAGATACACATTTCACACACATTTCATTCATATACACACAATCTCTCTCTCTCTCTCTCTCTCACACACACACACACATACACACACACCTCTAAACAGAAAAATCCTGAGCTTCTGCCCTATAAGTTGAAAACATTTTCATTCTTAGAATTAAAGTAAAATTCCTTTTTTTTTTCCTCCTTTGAAAATCCATTCTGAAAAGAGAATCCCTTGATTCTTCAGGATCAAGGTTTATGTGAAAGGTCTAGATGGAGGATGTAAGTGTTTGGCTTTCTTTTAATGTCTGCAACATAGTTTGAATGCATCAATGATCTTTCACACATCATAGTATTTATATTTCTTTTTCTTTAATTAATAAAGCAACATTCCACTCCTAAGAACAAACCATTCAAAATGTCCCTTCAGTATATTAAAACAATATATTAAGGAACATCAGGCATTTGATTTCTTTATCCTAAGCAAAACTACATGTAATATTTAATGCATAATGTGAAATTTGGTATGGAGTGATTTTTTTTCTCAAAACGAAGGATCTATAGAGAAAAGAGAACTAGACTACAAGGTCTAGGAAAGAAGATCATTTCTTGCAACCCAACTTTCTTTCTTAAAAATGTCTCCCAGTAAGACAAGAAAAACAAAATGGCAATCTATGATGCTTTGCTTCCTTAAGCCCATGTCACACTGCCCAACGGATGCAAAAAGGACACAACGGCTGAGCAAAATGTTCCATCCGTTGTTATCCGCTCTCAAAAGGGGCAAAAATTTGCACAACTGGAGCGGGGAGGACGCAGGGCGGATATAAAAGCGGATGCGGAACGGAAGCCCAGTGGATGGAAGCGGATGAGAGCGGATGGCGCGTCTGCTAGGCTTCCGGGGGACCTCAGCAAAGCGGACGCGGAACGGATACAGCAGATGCACAGCGGACGCCGAACGGATGAAGCGGATGCACAGCGGAAGCCTAATGGATGCCTGGCATTAATTGCGCATGCGGGGAGAATGCATTGCGTCAGCCCTGCGGATATAACGGAAGCAGCTCGGAAGCAGGTCGCCAGAGGAAAGACCTGCTGCCGGATGGATTGGCTGCCTTGCCTGCCCTGCCTGCATGTCTGCCTGCCAGCCTTGCTGCCAGCCTTGCTACCAGCCTTGCTGCCAGCCTCCCTGCCAGCCTTGCTGCCAGCTTGCCTGCAAGCCTTGCTGCCAGCCAGTCTGCCTGCCAGCCTTGCTGCCTGCCTTCCTGCCAGCCTTGGTTGCATGTCTGCCTGCCAGCCTTGGTGCCTGCCTGCCTGCCAACCTTCCTGCCAGCCTTGGTGCCTGCCTGCCTGCCAGCCTTCCTGCCAGCCTTGCTGCCTGCCTGCCTGCCAGCCTTCCTGCCAGCCTTGGTGCCTGCCTGCCTGCCAGCCTTCCTGCCAGCCTTGGTGCCTGCCTGCCTGCCAGCCTTCCTGCCTGCCTTGGTGCCAGCTTCCCTGCCAGCCTTCCTGCCCGCTTTGGTTCCTGCCAGCCTCCCTGCCAGCCAGCAACCCCACAACCATGCGGAAGCACAGCAAGCCATCTACTGCCAGCCCTGGCAAGAGGGACAGGGCTACCATCCCGCCCCCTGGCCCTCACTTTGGTTCTCCTGGGGCTTCTGCAGCACGGGCTCGCTCTTCTGGGGCTGGCGCTTCTGCTGCTTCTGCTTCTGGAGGAGCTGATGACAAGCACTCCAGCACCAGCCACCTCCACAGCACCTGCACCGTTCACCCCTGGGACTGAGCGACCAAGAGGAGTGCCAGAGACACTTTTTTGTCTTATAGCTTGTTGTTAGTAAAGTCTATTTATGATTCACACACTTGCTTCATTTCTTTTTTTTTTAATAAAGTCTTGCTGGAAACTTTTAGAAATGGTTTAAGCCTTTGCATGCTTGTGCGATGGGTAAGGATAGCTTTGGGATGGGTAAGGATACCTGTGGGATTGGTAATAGCTGTGGGATGGGTTAGGATAGCAGTGGGATAGATAAACCTCCAGTGCAAGCATAGTGGGACTGTATGGTCCACCCTCCCAGGTGCCACACCTATGGCCCTTTATTATCAATAATAATGCAATAATTATCCACACATGTCAACATAAACACAACTCTTTATTAAACGCCCTGTTCATTGTAGGCCAACCAAACATACATGGCCCAATTTCATCCGTGTGATGAGACAGGCTGAAGGAAGCATCCATTAAGCATCTACCATCCTGTCTTGCCACTCCACTGCTCCAGCTGGGGAGTTGCACCAGTGTCTCAGGAGGTTGCGCTGCTTCTTTGCTTCATGTGAGCCTCTTTTGGGGCCTTGCACATCCTCAGTGTCGATCAGGTTTCGCCCTTGCCTCCATTCCCCAGGCTCCATGTCCCCATTGCCTTGTTGGAGGTCCTTGAGCCTGTTCTGCAAGACTGGGTAGTGGGTGTGCATGAGATTGTGCAGGATGCAGCAAGCTTCCATGATCCTCCTGACGGTCTCTGGGCAATGCTGCATGGTGGTGAGAAGTACCTGGAACCTGTTGGCCAGGATGCCAAAGGCGTTCTCCACCACCCGCCTTGCCCTGGACAGCCTGTAGTTGAAGATCCTCTCTTCACGGGTGAGGAGTCTGGAGGTGTAGGGCTTCATGAGGTAGGTTGGGAGGGAGAAGGTGTCATCCCCCATGATGAAGTAGGGCACATCTTGTGTGTCGTTGGGCAGGGGGTCTGGATCTGGGAAGCCCACGATGAGGTTGCCTTCCAGCTCCTCCTTGAGGTGACTGGCGTTGTATACCTGGGCATCTGAAGATGAGCCGTTGCCTGAAGCATCGATGTACATGAACTTGTAGTTAGCATTGACCATGGCGAAGAGGATGATGCTGAAGAAGCCCTTGGAGTTGAAATAAGTGTTCCACTTCTGATACCACTGCTCTGCAACTTTCTTCCATCCTTCTTCAGTGGAGGGGTATGGAGGAGCTCCTCCTTGTATTCTTCGATGATGGCCTGCACCACTTCTCTGACCACAATCCTGATGGTGCTGTGTGGCACCCTCCAGCCGTACTGCATGCTCCTGTAGGTGGTCCCTGAGGCCAGGTGGCGCAGAGTGAGTGCCACCTTGAGCCCAGGGTCCAGGCTGGGCCGGAAGCTGGTGTTTGGCTTGGTCAACCTGGGTGTCAGCCCCTGCACAAGTTCGTCAAACATAGCTGGAGGAATCCTCATGAAGTTCTGGAATGCCTGAGTGTCTTCGCTCCTGAGCTCCACCATCAGCTTGTTGTACAGTCCGTCCTCTGCTCTTCTGGCGAACCATCTTCGGATCCAGACTCTTTTTGGGTGGCTCCTTTTCTTCTTGCAGTAGAGTTCACAGAGCCTGCAGATGGCTTCGCACTGTTGCAGAACGATGGTGGCTGCTAAAAGGACTTTGTTACAATCCACGGTGGACATGACTGGATGCTGTGGAAGAGGAAGAGCCAGATGAAGGCTGCAGAGGTCTGCACCGCTGGGCTGCTGTTCTGAAAGTGCGATGCAGGCGAGTTGCTCCCCCTTTTTATAGGCAGTATAGGTTTTCCGCTAGGCATCCTCTAGACATCCTTAATATCCGTGATAGGTCCCCTCTGCGAACGTTTTTTCCGCTTTAAACGCTTTGTTTCCGTGCTGCATCTGTTCTGCATCCATTCTGCATCCGTTCCGCTTCCTCCCTGCGTCTGGGCGGATGCGAGTTGCGCGGATGCGTAGCGGATGCCTAGCGGATATAACGGATGCGTAACAGATGCCTAGCGGATGCGTAGCGGATGCAGAACGGATGAACTGGATACATTTTCCGCGCAAAAGTTTTGGTCAGCCCAAAACCTTTGGAGCGGATGAAACGTCCATAAACGGATGCTGGACAGATAGAGAGGAAACCAAACGGAGGCAGTAAGTACATCACGTTTTCGAACGGATGGCAAGGTTTTTTGTCCGTTTTACATCCTCTTTGCATCCGTTGGTTCAGTGTGACATGGGCTTCATATGGTAATTATGCCATTTAGACAAAAACAGGCCAAATTTAAGGAATTGATCAAACTCATAGGAATTTTTTTTCTACAAAACCTTCCTATAAAATTGTAAAGTAAACTTTTAACAGGACCAATTCCAGCTGGTATGAAATGTGTTTCATATTTTAACTTGTTATTTATTACTCCTATTTGTATATCACCCTTTAAAAAAACAGGCAGATGATGCCACTAAAACTTCAGTGGAATCACAATAATGACAGTAGAGAGAAAAAAGCAAACTGTACAATACTATACTTCCATGAAACATATATATATATATATATATAAGATTTAGCCAGGCATTGATTTATAAAATTAAAAAAAAAAAATTAGTGTAATACACCATATTTTAGGGATATGGTATTCACATTCAGAATTTCCCCATTGAAAAGTTCCTTTCATATTACTCTGTGATGTATTTTATTTACAGTAATGATGAGATGAAATCGAATATGGAGGATTTGTATAATGTTCCTGAAGATACCCAGAATTCAAACTGTTTATAGTTCTGTATTCTAATACAATATTCTGATTTTGGCTTGAAAACTAGTCAAGCATTCCAGATATTTTAAAATGGGTATTATATGTTCCATAATTATTGTTCTTATCACCATCCTTGGCAGCTAAGGATGATGTTACCAGATGATATGTGAGTTCACCAGTGTAATATTTCTCCATTCTTTTTTTTTTCTGTTTTACTGTAACTTGGTATTTCAGTCTGCTTAACAGTGATTGTGCACCATCTGGAACTGCATCTTTTGATTCGTCTTATATAATTATTTATTGTAGTTGTTGTTTTGGGTTCTGTTTGTGGAACTTTAAATAGGTCTAGAACATTTGATTCAATTAATAAAACAATTTTACAACAATCAAGAAGCAATTATCAGAAGGATGTATGGAAGTGCACATTTGTTCAAGATTGGAAAAATTGCAGGGCTAAATTCTATGTTCATTTCTATTCCATATACATGTAGCGGCAATTTTGATGAAGTTTTATTTAGATGACTCATAAACTGGAAAACAAACTGGTTGATGGAATATTGGCAGTCTAAAATATGCAGACACCACCACTCTACTGGCAATAAATGGTTTTTACTGCCCTGCTCCAAAATATCTGGATTGAAACTAACATCAAGACGACTAGAGTAATGACAAAAGCTGGACATCAAATGAAAAATTGACAACAAAGACATTGAATCCCTCCAGAACTTTTTTTTTATCAACTGAAACTCGACACTGGAGTTGAAATTAAGTGTACAATATTATTTGAATGCATTGCACTGACTAGCATGCTGAAGGTACAGAAAAGCAAGATTTTGAACACAAAATATTTCACAGTATTTGGAACAGTCCACTTCAAAATGTGAGACAATTGTTTCATTCCTGGGACAAAATGCATTTGAGACATGTACACGCCCCCATGCCATTCATTACACAGAGCAAACTTTAATTTTACAGTTCTCAACCATGATATTATGGAAAATCCTCTCCGTATCATAGGGATTTTCCCAATCTCATCAACTTTAAGATGCATGGACTTCCACTCCCATAATTCTGCAGTCACGCACCTCAAAGTTGATAAGGTTAGAAAACACTACACAATCACAATGTGGATTAAGGAAAGCTCTCCTCAACACAAACTAACTTGTGCACGATTTGCTTCAAGGAAAAGTATTAATTCTTCATTGTTCTGTATGGGGATGAATTTTCATATGGAACATAGGTCAGGTTAGAAGCATTAAACTTCTTCTTATATACTGGGTATGCTCAGCAGGTGGAAGCACCAGGCTGGCTTTATTGGGCATTTATTTAAGCACAATTGGGCACAGGTAATACTTGGAAGGCAGAACACCAAAGAATGCCAAAGTATAGACTACACTAGTATTTCCAAAAGGTATTTATGTAGTCTTATGAATCACCTGAGATAAGGGATCAGTCTACATTGGAAAATAATATAAACATGTCTTAAATCAGAATTTATTTCCATTTAGACCTGGGGCAAGTTTTATGAGATGGTGCTGATTCCTATAAATTGGCTATGTTTTTTAATGTAAAACCAGTTGAAAGAAGGCAATTGCAGATCGCTTCCATATTGTTGCTATATTGTACAAAGTGATTTGGGGGGGGGGGGGGGAGAAACTCAACTCTCATCTCCATTGCTGAAGTCTAGGTTGAAGGCATTTCCTATACTAAGGATAATACAAGACTTCATATACTTTTGGCATGTTAAAAAAAATGTCAAATTTGCCCTACTCCGGTATGGTGTGATCTTGAGGCCTATTAGGGGATGTCCCCCAAAACCCTCTTAAGGGTCCACAAAAATCAAGTTTATTGAAAAATAATACAACATTAAAATCTCATCAAAAATCATGAAAGCTAGTAGTAAAATGCACCAGTTTTCATCTTTATGTTATTTTTTATTTTAGAAAAAAACATTTATTTGACATTTAAAAGACAAATCAACATATATATATACATACACATATATACATTTTACAGCATATATTGAGCAATGCTAAAAAAAATTTTTTTTATCATTGACACGATCTGCCTTGTTACAATAACTCCTTTGTTCTTTTAATGTTTTAATTTCTCTCTATATTTTATGATTAAATGCACCTCGTCTGTCATTTCCATAACTTATCCAAATATCAAATATTACCTTTTCTTTAACCAATCATACCAAATGTTCCATATTTCATAATAGTCACTATCTTGTTTATTTTTTTAACAATTTGGTTAGGCTATCCATTCATGTATTTTTTTAATTATCATATCTTCCGAAGGAATGGAAGACAGTTTCCAGTTTTGTGCATAGGTTAGTTTGGCCGCAGTTATGATGTGCAAAATTAAATATTGATATTTTTCCTCCATGTTTAAATCCATCACACTTAGCAGAAAGGTTTTGGGTTCAAGTTTTAAATTTTGTTTTGTTATATTTAAAATCCAATTTTTAATATTTCTCCAAAATTTCTGAGCACATGGGCAAGTCCACCACATGTGAAAATAGGTTCCTTGTGCGTAGTTACATTTCCATATGCAAAATATTGATAAATATTACCCATACAAATACATGTTCTTTTGGGATCCTTCATAATTTTTAAAAATGGGAAGAGGTTCTTCAGAGAGAGAGAAAAAGTTAAAGAAACATCGTCCCAGTCAAATCCAGATTTGTCCAATCTGATATATTCAATATGTCCTGGAATGAACTCCCATAATTCCCTTTAAAAAAAAAAAAAAAGTCAAATTGTATTGGAAAGACAAGACATTGCAGAACACTGGTCAAAAGTTCTTAAAAGCCAAACCGTATTTTCTTCCCCTTGTTCTTAATTTAAAACTTTTTAAAAAATTACAAAAAACCATTCCTAACAGTTTTACAATTGCCAGAATTTTACAGACATTTATGAACGCTGTAGAGATGGCGATGCCTATGTTTGGGATCCCCAGCCATCACGCCCAGTTGTACAAAAATGAACCGTACCAGTGGACAAAACCCAAAATATTAGGAAAACTAAACACCAAAGCCTTTTTCTTCAGCCAGGGTGAAGGGAACGAAAGGAGGAGAAACGCCGGTGAACCTAACTCTCTCACAATCGACTTTCCCCCCCCCCCCCCCCTGAAATCCTTCACGGCCACAGAGAAGAGAGAGGCCTCGGGACGATGAAAGGGTCGTATTTTTCTTCTCCGGAGAGCACATTAGGGAGTCCCGGTGTTAAGTCTACCGCGACTATTCAGACATTCCCACCATGAGGTTAAGAAATTAACCCAGGCGGATCCCTCTTGGGCCATCTCGTCACGAGGAAACAAAAGCGGTGGGTGGGTTTCTCTCCCCCTCCCCCCCCCCCCCCCCCCCCACAATATAAGGTGGCCGGAGGGAAGCGGGGCTACTCAGCCTTCACCAGGGGGAAAAAAAATAAAATTAAAAAGGCGTCCCTTTTTGGGGAGGACCTCGCTCTCTCCCCCTTCCACGCTATGGGGAGAGCCGGCCGCGAAAGCGAGGGGCGGCTCAGGAGAAGAGTAAAAAACCTCTTTCGTGACAAGCTGGAAGCGCGTCGAGCTTTGTCACTCGGCGTGATTTCGCGCCTGGGTTGGGGCGCTGCGGCCTGGCTAGAATTTTGGGGAGAGGAAAAGGCGGTGCGTGTGCGCGTCTCTGTGTTGGAGTTCAAAGTTTTCTGGCGAAGAAGGCGGCGGGGGCTGAGGAAGGAAGAGAAGAAGGGCAAAGCCGAGCCTGGGTCGCTTTGTGTCCTCCCTCCGGGAAGCCCGAGCGAGCGGACGGCCCAGAAGAGGGTGCCATAGCTCGCCGCTTCGCCCGCGCCTCGCGGGACCGGACCCGGCGACATGGCCCTATAAGGCAACTTCGGAAGAAAGCTCGGCCGCCCCTTTCCCCGTTTTCTCCCGTGCTGGCCGCTCCGGAGGGAAGCCGCGTCGAGCCAATTAGGTCTGAGGGGATCCGAGAGAAAAAGAAGGAAAAGAAGAGGCGGTGTGCGTGTTTTGTGTGTGTGGCACTGTATAGCAGCGGTGAAAATACATACACAAAACACTTTCGCTGTGAGAAAACGAACGACCTTTTTTTTTTATCAGGAACAGGATAAGGTTGCTTTTTCTTTCTTTCTTTTTCTCTCTCCCTCTCTCTCCCTTCCTTTCCCCCGACTGGCGGTCGGGTCCCACCGGGGTTTGGGGTATGAGATATTTCTGTATCTACCTCGAGGTTCCTCCTGAGCTTTTACATAATCAAATCAATACAGCTATGATTCACCCTCTGGCAAAGCGCTGCTCTTTGCAAGTTGCCGCCGCCGCCGCTTCTTCTAGCGACTGAGGAGGAAAATAAATAAGGAAGGGGGGGGGGAGGGAGGGAAAGGGGGGGGGCGCCGCCTGAAAGAAACTTATTACAGATCCGCAAACATTGATTTGTTTGGAGTTTAGACGTATACTTTCGCAAAATCCCAAGGCGTCTGGAAGGAGAGGAGGAGGAGGAGGAGGAGGAGGGAGTGGAGAGGGTAGGTAGAAGATGGAAAGAAGCGGCGGTCGTCACCGGAGGAGGCCTGGGTTGGCGCGCGTTTTGGGGCGGACGGAGGGATGAAGAGGCAGCAGTGGGGAAGGGCGGCGGGGCGAGGCGGTGTCCGCGGACGGCGAAACCTGTCGCCCTTCCCGGGTTGAGGGAATTCGTCCCACTTGAGATCCTCCAGCGGCCTGAGAGGTTCAGCCGAAAGCCACCGAGCTTCAGGACCGGGGGGCCGTTCCGCACGAAGGAGCGCTCTTGTCTGCCTCGCAGGGCGACCCCGTCTCTCCCCTCCAACCTAAAATTTAGGCGGCTACTTTTGCGCGCGACTCTCTCGCCTCTTTGAGAGGCTTCCCTCGTTTCTTCTTGTTTCGTCCCAGCTTTTCTGTGGGAACGCTGGGCTGTTTTTAGCTTCTCAGCCTGGAGTGTGTGGACACAGCAGCTCAATTAACAAATAGGAACAATTATCCTGAAGATTCTAGTGGCTTGAACATCGTCACTTTTGTGGCTCAGAGTCCTACTTCATTTAAAAAAAAAAAAACCACACACACACACACACGCTATAACTTTGTTTTACACCAGGCATCTTGCATCTGACAAGCTTGATCTTTATAGACTTTAGCCTTATTCTTCTTTACAAACAAACAAACAAACAAAAAAAGAGAGATTGAGTTTCTACATTGACCCCTAGGCACCTTTAGGGAAAAAAAAAAAAAAAGCTTCACCAAACTCATCCTCCTGCTTTCTTTGAAATTGAATTCACCTGCCCATAAAAGAATAAGACAAAAGTGAATGATTCAAATGTCAGTGAATATTGAATCCATAACAGTGAATCAGATGGTTAAAAAACACCTAGCCCTCCCCCCACCCCCAAATATTTACTTCTTGCATGAAGAGGATGAATGTCCAGGAGAGCCTTTTCTCAGCAATGAAGAAATGTTGGGAGAAACAGTGCACTGTATGCAAACTGAGGTTCAGCAGTCCAGTATTTCACCTTCAGACAAAATATACAAGGGATTAAATCCTCATTAGAACCTGAGATATTGGAGCTATTTCTGCAGGCTTTTGTTTCTTAGGAGCCAACAACTCTGTCTAAGGATCTGGCACACTTTCACATAACTGTAGTTCCGAAAGCCAGAATCTAGAAAGCAGTAGCAAGAGCTGTTAACAAAAACAAAACAAAAACTTAAAAGAGTGGAATCTTAATCTTTTCCTTCTGGGTTTTCCTTTCTGAATTCTTTTTTTTTTTTGGGGGGGGGGTCTTCTATCTTGTCTAGTTACGTTATTTTTCAGAAGTTTACTCTTTCTCCTATCAGCATCTTCACCACCCTTTTTAATTTCAACCCCCATTTTGGGGGCTTGCTGGTACAGAAATTGAACTTGTACAGCACATTGTGACATCTCTAAGGATGCTGTTATCTTATTTTCCCTCGGGTGACATTTCTATCATGCTTCAAAAAGAAAGAACGACAACAAATTAATCTTTAATTGGAAACACATAGACACATGGCCATTATAGATATATATATATGTGCAAATATATATTTGCATTGTTTTAATCAATTGGATCACTTGGGACTACTCTTAGTTGTTCAGAGTACAACTTTACCTGTATACCTGTTCATGTCCTAGTGTTCAGTTTCCGAGATGTAAAATGGGATTAATAATCTTTACCACCGGTGAGTGAATATAGTCAAGTTTAATTAATGTTTTCAAAGCACATGGAGGTCTTTTGATGGAAGATGCTTAAAAATTGCTAAGTAAGTCCAATGATCCCTGAGGCTTTATTATTATGAGAGAAAGAGAGAGAGAGCACTCTCAGCATGATGTGATTTTTAACCTTCTCTTTTAATCCTCCGTTTTGTATTACTTATTTTTCACATAAGCATACATACTGAACATACTGAAAAAGATCAGCATAGAGAATGGAGTGTCACTGTGTTTTCCATGCATGAACCAAGATAGACATGTCTCCAAGCAATATCTAGTGAAAACGAGTTGTTGTTTTTTTAAAATGTGGCTTTATTCCTACTCAGAATATTCCCACTGGCTGAAGAGGGGAAACAATTCTCAATAATTGTCCCTCCTTTTGTAACCTCGGTGCTATCTTGCCCACTTCCATGCAGAATTCCCAAGCCCACTGAAGTTGGTAAATGTGAAAGCTTTAGGGAAAGAAGTGAATTAATGAAAATCATCTCCTTTTTTTAATCAGGGAGATTCCGTTGCTAGACTGAACAAAATGAGCTGTTGCTTCTGTAGGAAGCTTATGGTGGTTTCCATCAGTGGATAACAGGAGAAATGGATGAGCAGGATTGATTCAGAAAGACCAGTTAAGAAATAATATGCTTAATGAAGTCCAAATCCTGTGTTGTCCACAGATTCACCAGTTTGGAAATGTTAAAATTCAATATACTGTTGTAGTTGTTGTACTAATAATAGTAATAATAGCAATATCAGTCTCAATTCTCATTTTCATTTTCTTGGTTTTAACATTTTGGAGGAGGTTTTGATTTGTTTGTAAACTGGGTCATATATACCTACTTCATAAAGCATTTTATCTATTTAAAATTACTTTTACATTATGTTCTCTACTTATTTGTATTTCTATAGACCCCTAATTTGCATGTCAGTTTGGATTGCTTTAGCTATTAGAGAGAGTGAAAAGAAATCTACTTAATGGCAAACCATTAGTATGACATGAAGTGTGAGCATAGGCTAGTTTGCTTGTATGTTTTTGCAATCTTAACTTAATTCACCAAGTTAAATGAGCTCTTAAGATCTGCTTTATGTGAATTCCTGAAAAATAGACACATGGTTTCCCACAATTTTGAAATGAGAACAATATAAGTCAAAGGAAGTCTTGATACATTATAAAACAAAACAAAACATACCTTCCTCTGATTCTTTGTCATGAAACACTGGAGCAAACAAAATTCAGATTGTATCCTTATGAATGTACTTTATTGCCTTCCTTCTGCTATCTTATCCTTCCAAAAATACTATATAATGTCCTATGTCACTGTAAGTTGGTTTCCTCTGTATTTAAGCCCATATTTTAAAATTATGATTTAAAAAGAAGATTTTTGGTATATATCTAAACATTGGATTTCTAACCCCTAAAAGTGGTTTATTGCTATTATTGTAATTTTAATTCTAAAAGCATTTTAGGATTAACATTTACTTATTTCCCCACTCTTCTACATTGTTTAGTCAGTGCCTCATGACAGCTGAATGGAATGTGACTTTACTAAAAATATTCCCACTTATGCATGCAGTCCTTTTAGCAGTATTTGGGTATTCTCATCTCCAACCACATTTTTTAAAAAATAAATTCTACTGTGTAAGGGTCTATGCATTTAGTAAATGTAATTAGCCACAGTGATGCTTGTAAAGTTTCTTTAGTGTTTAATTAAATAAAAGATTGGAATATATAACAACTAGTAGGGCAGAACTGATGAAGAATGAAAACACATAGTTCTTATAAAGTTAATAAGGTGCATAGACTGACTATGTAAGCCAGGGGATCATGTGAAGCAGCCAGTATTTCAAAACAAATCAACCTTTTTCCCCAGCGGTATTTTTCCTTTGTTTTTGAGATTAAAAGGGAAATCTATAATGTGCATGCTTCAAATACAACCCTTACATCTGGGAGCCCGTGGCAATAACTCATCACAGTAGGAAAATTTAGGATAGAGGTAGCGAAGATAGTAGGAGAAATGGAGTTTTTGGCAGAACTCTAGCAAATGAAACCAGGAGCTATCCCAGCCTCTGGAGAATTGATTTTCCCAACTTGAAGTAAACACCTTCAATAGCTGAGTTAGAAACTTATATTTTAATAATGTTTTTTCTAGGGTAGAATAGAACAGAACAGAATAGAATAGTTTATTGGCCAAGTGTGATTGGATACACAAGGAATTTGTCTTGATGCAAATGCTCTCAGTGAACATAAAAGAAAAGATACGTTCGTCAAGAGTCAAGGATCATAAAGTACAACACTTAATAATAGTCATAGGGTACAATAAGCAATCGAATCATACTAGGAAACAGTATCAATCGTAAGGATACAAGCGACAAGTTATAGTCATATAGTCACATGTGGGAGGGGATGGGTGATAAGGAGTTATTAAAAGATTAATGGTAATAGTAATGCAGACTGTGTAAATAACTGGACAATGTTGAGGTTGAGGGCTCATGGTCTCTTCCTGTGTTAATATTCCTAATTCTGTTTCTATAATTTTTTTTAGTTTTGGTCACTGAAAATCCTGAGCACAGTATTGATTTTCCAAGATCATTATCTCCCCCCCTCTTTTTTTTTTTAAGTTTAGCAAAGGACTATGAACTCTTACTGACGGACTAAAGGTTTGACACAATACTTAAAGGAGTAAGACATTAGCGCTTGTTTAAGAATGTTCATCCTGAAATCAAAAGAAATTGTTCTTATGGGTTTGGTACACTTGTGCACTAGCCTTTTATAAACACATTGGACAAAATAATAATCTGAGATCAGATGTCCTGATATTTATGTTCAATCAATTTTGGAATGACCCAGTTTAAACAGGAGCCATAGTGCTGGGAAATATTGTAATTAACATACCTACTATGCAGTGACTGATGGATTCATTGCTGTTATATCCCACCACAATCTAGTAATTCTTGGCAGCTTACATGATGTATTGTATAGAAAGAAAATTTAAAACATTCACCAGTATGATTAAAATAACAAATTAACTATCAGTCATAACCCCCTCCCCAACAAATACATAATATAAGAAATTAAAGTAGAACAACAAAATTAAAATAAAAGAAATAAAAAGAGTAAAACAAGGCACATTATCTGAATTGAAATGTTCATGCTGAACCAGATTTTCTTTTAACATTTTCCTGAAAACCAACAAAAGGGATATTAAATAAATCCTAAAAGCAAAATTTAGATTTTTTTTCTTAAAAAACCTGTCTTTTGGTATTTGTCTCATATTTTGCAAGTGTAAAATAATTTTGGATAAAAGTTAAAAGGCAATTTTCACCTTTTTTCCACTTCTTAGAGTTTCAAAAAATCCTCCTTGCTTGGTCACATCTTTTTCTAGCAAAAGTTACCTGACTGCTATTTTGTCCAAGAAAAAAAGTTTAGGAGAAAGAAAAGTCTTTTTTTAAAAAAAATTAAGTTGAAAACCAATGCAAACTGAAGTGAGAAGAAAAGAAGAAATCAAAAAGAAAGTTAAAAGTGCAAGAAAGATAGAAAAGAAGAAAACGGTAATGAAAGAAAACATAGAAATAAGTAGCTTCCAATCATCTTTATAGCAGTTATAAATACAATTATAAGTTAACCTCGTAATTACTCTGTGGTTACAACATAACTCTTCTTTCTATAATCTATCCTGTCTAATCATCAAAACCATAAATCCTAGGTTCAATTTTTGCTGTTTCACTCAAGATGTCTCTTGGAGGTTTCCAGTCAACAATAAACGTAGATACTGTCTTTTCACTGATCAAAGAAATCAAGGGGGAAAACAGTCCTGATTAAGACAACCTTGCTTTACCAGCCCCTGAATTTCCATAAATATTATTTAAATACTATTTAATTGCCACACCCTGAACTTCATAACCATTGAGAATTGGAGAGAAATAAAAAGTTCAATATAGCTCTGATTTAAGTCCTTTGACATCTTTGAGCGAGTACAACTACCATTCAGAAGAAGAAGACCATGTAGAGTGAAAGGTTAACTCTTTGAATATTGGGAAGTGGATCTCTAATGATGTCTGGTCCTAAATTATAATGCATTTAAAGGAGTATTTTTTGGCTGTGAAGAAGGCATAGGTTTCCCATTAATTTATTAAAAACTTTGGCTGAACCCGTGGTGCTGTAGGAAAAGTGCAACAGGGACGATAAACCAGGAAGTGCCTGATGATGAAGTTGTGACCTCACCTATACATTTTGTTTGGCTTGCAGCAAATTACGTTCTTTCTTCAGGCATCCCTCCTCACATTTCTGATACATAAATACAATACTGAACTATCTCAATAGATAATGTAACTGGAATTTTCTCGGCCACTTAGCAAAACCCTACAAATGCTACATGTTGATACCCGTTCTACTGCTGAAAACCTTTGATGTTAGAGATCAACACAAGTTATAAAGACTTTCACCCACCTCCCTCTTCCCCCAGGCAAGTATGGATATATATATCTTTCCTGTATTATTCTTTGAGAGCTGGTAAATGACAGATTTATGATTGGATAAGAATGCATAGATAAAGATTCTGTTTGTAATTTAATTTGGCCCTTCTGGATGACATTCCAGTCCACAACTTAAGAAAGCACACATACTTGGACTGAATGCCATAGTGAATAAAAAAGATTTTGTTTGGTTAAATCCAAGAGGTTTGGCCTATATAGGTTGAAGACAACTTTTTAAAAAAATGTCAAATATATACATAATGAAAACCCCGTATTAAACCTGGAGAGTGCATTATTTAACGTGTGCCATTCCTATACTTTATTATCTGACTTCCAAAATGTAGCATACTTTTGTCCAAGACATTTGTCCACATGTAATTCATACTTTGGATCAATCACTTGTCTTATATTACTTTCCACATATTCAAATAGGTATCTTGAAGCAAATGTTTCATCACTTACTTGATGATATACCTGTCTTTACTACTTGTTAAAACTGGCCTGATTTCATATTAAGCACTCAAGACAAATTCCCCTTGACATGAAAGGATTTAGCTGCTTTCTCCACAGCAAACAAAGGCATACAGATGACTGATGTGAGGACATGTATCTGTTTGCCCCCATGCATAATCAAACCAGAAGCTATCCCCTCCCTCCCACCCCCCAAAACCAGTAATGCTAACTTGAGACTCTAAATTCCATGGGAATAGATAGATATATAAGACAGTAAAATAGCAAAAGGAAAGCACCACTTTAAAAAAAAAACTAATAAAAATTTTCATTGGAAGAAAATGAAATTTACTTTCTATCCACTCAGAAAAACAAACAAACAAACCAACAACCTTGGAACTATATCCTGATGTTTACATTGTATATGTATAAGATGTATGTGTTTGTGATCACAATCCTCAAAACACTTCTTTCCAACTCTCTTCCCTACAGCATAAAAATCAAATCCAAAGTCTATCTTGCAAAGTTTGAAAGTTTAAATACAACTTCCAGATATCTCTCATTTTAAGTTACCCCGGCAATCTACAAAAGTTGTGCTTTATTCTTTCACTTTGTGCCCCTGAAAAATATGAGTGGCCATTATTTCAAAATTGTGCAATGCCACAATAGCTTGCATGGCATAGGCTCCTGATCTATTTAAGGTCCTTTGTATACATTGATATGTGTGTGTACGCTCACAACTGAAGAATAGAAGCAGAGGCAAGGACCGTTTTCATTTCATTTCATTTCATTCAAAAATCTTGTTATTGGTTCTGTTGTGATAGCCAGTTATGCCAGAGAATACAATTCAACATTGATCGATATCATATTAGCTTTACAGACAAATTCTGGATGTTGCAAAGTTTTGTTGTCCACTTACTTGATTAAAAAATGTGTATATTTACTTATTTGGTAAATTTATTTGCTGCTTATCTATTAATTACATAATATAGTTTATTAATGGCCCATTCAATTCCAGTTTTCCAAATCCAGTTCTGAAAGTTGTACCCCAACATCTGGAGGTATCAGTTTGAAAAAGGCTAACCAGCCTTGTGAGATTATGGACCCTAACAGTGTTACTGCTCATTAGTGCTTTTGTAGTCTAACTAAGAACAACTCCAGTGCTCCCTACAAGTTGTACACAAAACCAAATACACATTGCACTTCAGATGAAAAGAATAATTTGTCTACCCAATTGGTCAGAAGTTCTTCAAAAAGAATAAATAATAGGAATACAAGCACTGTGCTATTTGTTTTGCCAGGGTAGGCTGAAACGTATGCATTCTTAATTATTGTTAATAAAAAAAGTTCACCATCTTGTAGGAAAACATGAAACTGAGTAGAAAAATCTCCTATGTTCTTCAACCTTTTCCTGTCTGAATTTGCCAGCTGTTGGTAACATACACAGATTTCCCTCTGAGCTACAAATTGGGGTAAAGGGTTAACTATAGTGCTTGAATTGTACTAGTTTCAGCCAACACAAAGAATGAAAATCTACCAATAAAGTATAACACAAAGAACAAAGAAACAGAGAAGGGATTGGTTGAAATGTATTTTGCTCTCTGGGTGTCCAAGTCTTTTCCAGTAAGCACTGAAACTCTCTTTTCTTTTTCTGATGTAATGAGCAGAAGAAGAATAAACAACCTGCCATGTTTCCTTTCTTCCCTCTTCCAATAGCTAAGACTTGCTCAGTTGCAGTGATACCAAAATGGTTACAGCACTTCCAATGTAGTCAAAAGCATATCCTGTTTTTGTTTTCCAGGGCTTATGGTAAGATAATTCTTTTAAGCTCCACATTATTTAGAGTTTTAAAAGCAAGCACTTTAAATTGCACCCAGAGGCAGGCTGAGAGTCTGTGCATCTGTTTAAGCATTGGCAAGATATGTGTAGCCATATTTTGAGCTAACTACAGCATCTGAACTTTCTTTGGAACAGCATCATGTGCAATGCATTAGCATGGTCTGTTATGGAAACCATCATGACATAGATAAGAGCATCTCAACTATTTCTATTCTGGAAGAATCCCATCCACAGAAAGTGAATGGGTCTCCCCTAATGAAGCTATCCTCCCACTGACACACCCCAACAACAAACTTATAGTGGGGGAGACTGTTCACCTTGTTCAGCATCTGAACAGTATGTTAAGAGCAGTCTGTGTAAGCCTGGCAGATACCCTAGAATTCTTCATTATATTCCGTCAATGCGGACCAAGCCAACAGCATTGGCCACTGTCCGATCTGAGCCTCAGAATTTCAAGGACGTTCCACAAAAACAAGCAAATCTGTTCACTATGATGGAATCAAACAGTTGAGGAATTTAAGATGTCCAAGGATTTGAACTTCCTCAATTGCTTTTGAATTTTGCTCTCCTCTTCCTCTCTTTTTCACAAAATTCTTCAAATACCAGCAAATGTATTTGGAGCAGCCCCAAACATCTTGGGCTCTGCTTTATTCTATTAGAGATAGAGTAGTTATTCGGCCTGAATGGGTACTCTGAAGTCAGCTTTTATTTTTGCCCATTCTCGACCTTTGCAAAAATATGCTAAAATGAATTCAGTCCAAGAAACTATATTGTATATAAAATGAATGACAGCTCCTAGCATCACCCAGAAAATCCAACCTTTGTTTGTTTAACATTTTTTTTTAAAAAAGATGTGGGGGTAGAAGTTATCGAGTTATAGATGAGTTTCTTGACCACCACCCAAAAAATAACAAATAGAGTAAAAATAATGGTACCATATTCCCTGATAAACTTGTGCCAGAAAAGCTCTTGGGGATCAGGAGGGCTTCCCCTCCCCACTTTTTGTCAGTCCCCAGCTTTTACCAATTTAAATTCTTGGCAGCGAATTAAAAAAGAAATGCAGAAGGTATTTGAAACTGCAATCCCTCAGGTACTAAATCTGTTTCCTGGCAATAGATGAATGTTGCTGGAGTTAAAACCGAGCAGCACCACAGCACCAGAACTCCATTGCTGTTCATATTTATACTTAAAAGACAAATATGTCATTCTTTCATTATTCTGTTACATGGGCCACTTTCCCCCCTTACATCTCCTCACCCCACTCCCAGCCCTCCATGCCTCTGACAATAATAAAAGTTGGAGAGACTTGTGGCAGTGGCTGGGGCCAATTTCTTTCCTCAGCTAAGCAGGATGCCATTTTCCATCTTGGGTTTTTAACCATAGTCACGTCCGAGACATCCAACCTGCTCCACATTTTAACTCCATGTGCTGGGGTAGGGCCAGATGGTGTATCTTCCCTTAGCCCCTTCTGAAGATTATTGAGAGCTGAAGAGGCTCCGCTGACACCGTAGGATGTTTAGATCCAAATCTTCAATCTGTTCAGGATAGCAGTAGCAATAGCACTTAGACTTATATACCGCTTCACAGTGCTTTTACAGCCCTCTCTAAGCGGTTTACAGAGTCAGCATATTGTCCCTAACAATTTGGGTCCTCCTTTTACCTACCTCAGTAGGATGGAAGGCTGAGTCAACCTTGAGCCTGGTGAGATTCGAACTGGCAAATTTCAGGCAGCCAACAGTCAGCAGAAGTAGCCTGCAGTACTGTACTCTAACTGTACCATCGTGGCTCATGTTAAAATGTTAAGGTTGTTAAAAAATAATTACTGGACTGCTTCCCACATCTCAGCTGGGGCAAAAAGGTCATAGAAGGTGGACAAGAATTCTGTTTAAGGACAGCCCTATTTTTTTTCATGTGAATGTTTTATAACTCCATCCAAATGTAGTTTTTGTGGACAAAAAAATAGTGAATGCAGTGACATAATACTGGAGATGTAGCAACAAGCCTAGATTTGCAGCTAAAATTCTGTTTGTTAGTTTTGTGGTATATTTATCCCTCAGCTTGGCTAGACTTTCAATGGTTTAAATCAGGGGTCGCCAACCTTTGGGACCTCATAATTTTACATCCTGTGGACCAGAGACCCTGGGAAAATCCCAATAAAACTCTGCAGGAAAATTCCCCACCCCGTTTTCCTTCTGATCAATCACTTTTTATTTGGTATCGCAGGATACCGTCTCCAGTTCTGTTCTCGGGTGAGGAGGGGAGAGAGAGACTTTTGGCTTCATGCAAGGAAAGTAGCAGAAGCAGTAGAAGTCTTTCTTTCTCTCTCCCAAATTCCACCAGAAATGAGCCTTTGTGAAACTTGTCATGCTGGCGCAGCCTCTTGGAGCAGGAGACCTTGCAGGGTCCCAAAGACTAATTCCTGGCAGAGTTTGGGGGCGAGAAAGAAAGTCTTTTGCTGCTTTCCTTGCATGCAGCCAAAAGCAGAAGAAGAAAGAAGCAGAAAGAAGCAGCCTGGTGGCCAGGTGAGGTGCATGGGGTGAGTGGGGCAAGTCCCCTCCCTTCGCCCTTTTTCCCCTCCCCTCACTACCTCATGTTGTTTGCAATGCAAGCGACGCAAGCCTTGTATTCCCGCAGGCCATGTGTGCGCCACAGCCATGTGTTCCCACACAGCCTGAATTAATTGCTTTGTGGAGTGCTTTGGGGATGACGTTTCTCTATGGGCCACCAAAATTTTCACGTGGACCACCAGTGGTCCCCGGCCCACTGGTTGGCAACCACTGGTTTAAATCATAAGTGCCAAATCTTTTTTTTACAAAAAATAAAGTTACCATCAATCCAAACTCTCCACAGGTTGGATTTATTTGTAAGCTACAATTTTGCACTGTTCCATAGCCAGAGTACTTTGGTGATTTCCAAAAGAAAGGCTTTAAAAAGATATAAAATGCATAAAGTGAATAAAACGGTATAAAATCCAAACAGATATAATCACAAAATAAAAATGGCAACAGGATCTAAACCTGGTGCCAGTATATTTTTTAGAATGAAAATGGGGAAAAAAGGGTTCTGAACTTTGATCTAAGGAATGTGAAGACAAGATTTGATGGTTACTTTAACAATGATGTTGTTAAGGCCCGGTCCCACTGGCCGACGGACGCAAAACGTATGCATAAAGGACACAGCGGATGAGCAAAATTTCGGGGGTGGCTCCATCCGTTGTCATCCGCTCCAAAAAGTGGCGAAAATTTGCATAAACAGAACGGAAAAGAATGGAAAAGAACAGACGTGGGTAGTATGTAGCGGGGATGTTAAACGGATGTTCATAGGAAGCCTAGCGGATGAAAGCGGATGGAAGCAGATGACACCTCTGAAGGGGTTCCGAGGGAGAATTTCGAAGTGGACGCATAGCGGATTAAGCGGATGCATCATGTACGCCTAAAGGAAAGAAAGGGTATGCTGCGCGGATGTATATCAGATGCAAATGCATTCTTTCTATTTCCGTGCTACTAATGATGTATAGACATTCCATGTACCCTTTCTTTCCTCCCTCTTTCCATTTTCAGCTGCAGTGGATGTGAGTTGCGAGGATGCCCAGAGGATGCAGAGAGGATACAGCGGACATTTAATGGATGATAAACAGACATAGAACGTTTGTTGCTCGTATGTCGTGGATTTACATCGTACATGGCAGAAAGTTCATCCATTCACAAAGTTTTGTGCAGCTCAAAACTTCTTGCACGGATGAAGTGCAGATGCTCAATGGATAGAGCGTATGAAACACGTATGCAATGTGTACACAACGGATGCATAGCGTTTTCCAATGGATGGCAAGCTTTTTTAATGTTTTACATCCTCTTTGCATTCGTAAGTGCAGTGGGACAGGGCCTTAACTACAGAGAATGTAAGATGGCATCTGCTGGAGTAGACCAAACACCCTCTCTAAGCTGGTATTCAGCTCCCATGGAGGTGAGTCAGATGTCAATAGGAATATTGGAAGCACCTGACAGCAATGCGATCCTGCACATTATTCTTAGTAACTGGCATTCTGAGACGTATAACTGCTTAGGGAGTTAAAGCACTGTAAAGAGGTATATAAGTCTTAAGAGCTATTGCTATATTGCTGTATTTTATATTCCTTTGATATTTGAATGTCCTGTTCTGAATCTTTCTCAGTTCTATGCTTTTTGTACTGTTTTGTAGTACAACAATAAAACTCTTGCATTGTATAACAATTATATAAAGTATAAAAAGGTATTATAGTGGTAGCTTAGTCTGTATTCCTTTCTGCTTACAACAGTGTGTTTAGTGAACATTTAACACTACAATGCCACTGGGGAAAAAAAAGGCTTATGACCATTTTTCATACTTACTATTGCAGCATCCTTATGGTCATGTGTTTAAACACCAGACGCTTGGCAACTGACTCATATTTATGATGGCTGCAGTGTCCCAAGGTCATGTGATCATCTTTTACTACCTTCTGACAAGCAAAGTCAATGGGGAAGCCAGATTCACTTAACAGTCCTGTTACTAAGTTTACACTGCAGTGATTCACTCAACAATTGTGGCAAGGAAGATCATAAAATGGGGGAAAAAAACCTCACTTAAGGCCCTGTCACACTGCCCAACGGATGCAAAACGGACACAACGGACAAGCAAAATGTTCCATCCGTTGTTATCCGCTCTCAAAAGGGGCAAAAATTTGCATAACCAGAGCGGATAACACGGACAGGGGGAGGACGCAGGGCGGATGGAAAGTGGATGTGGAACGGAAGCCCAGCGGATGAGAGCGGATGGCACATCCGCTAGGCTTCTGGGGGGGCTCAGCAAAGCGGATGCGGAACGGAAAGAGCGGATGCAGAGTGGACGCCGATCGGATGAAGCGGATGCACAGCGGATGCACAGCGGATGAAGCGGATGCAGAGCAGAAGCCTAGCGGATGCACAGCGGAAGCCTAACGGATGTCGAGCGTTAATTGCGCATGAGGGAGGGATGCATTGCGTAAGCCACACGGATATAAAGGGAAGCAGCTCGCACGTGGCCAGCATTCGGAGGAAAGACCTGCTGCCGGATACATCGAGTCCTTCCCTGCCCTGACTTGCTGCCAGCCTGCCTCCAAGTCTCCTGGCCAGCCTCCCTGCCAGCCTTGCTTTCTGCCTGCCTGCCAGCCTTGCTGCCAGCCTGCCTTCCAACCTCCCTGCCAGCCAGTCTGCCTGCCAGCCTTGGTGCCTGCCAGCCTGCCTGCCTTCCTGCCAGGCTTCCTGCCAGCCTTCCTACCAGGCTTTCTGTCAGCCTTCCTGCCAGCCTTGGTGCATACAAGCCTCCCTGCCAGCCTCCCTGCCAGCCAGCAACCCCACAACCATGGGGAAGAAGCGAAAGCCTCAGCAACCTGCCGCCATCCCTGCCAAGAGGGACAGGGCCACCCTCCCGCCCCCTGTCCCTGACTCTGCTTCTCCTGGGGCTTCTGCTGCTCGGGCTCGCTCTTCTGGTGCTGGAGCTTCTGCTGAAGCTACTCCTGGCGGTGGTGCTTCTGCTGCTGCGTACTCTGCTGAAGCTGCTCCTGGTCCTGCTGGTCCTGCTGGCCCTGCTCGTGCTCCTGGACTTGCTCGTACTGCTCGTACTGCTGGTTCTCCTGGTCTTGCTCGTCCTGCTCGTGCTCCTGGTCCTGCTCGTGCTCCTGGTCTTGCTGGCGCTGCTGGTGCTTACTCTGCTGCTGCTGATCCTGGTGCTGCTGGTGCTGCTGGTGCTGATCCTGCTGCTGCTGCTAATGATGGTCCTGCTGCTGCTGCTGCTGATGATGATTATGATCCTGCTGGTGATGATGATGATGATGATGATCCTGCTGGTGCTGCTGCTGCTGGTGGTGTTGAGGAGCAGCCCCTACCACCTTGGAGCCCCTCTGATGAGGGCCCATCTGGTCCTGCCAAAGGGAGGAAGAGGCGTATGCGGGGACGGGAGAGGAGGCAATACTTCATTGAGGAGGAACACGAGGATGAGGTGCTGGAGTGGCTGAGAGAGAATGACTATCTGTGGCGGAAGGGACACCGGCTGTACAGGGACACCAAAAGGAAGCAGGCTGCTTGGAGAGAGAGGGCGGAGAGTATGGGTTACACTTCGGAGGTGCTCCTTGGCTGGTGGAAACATATGCACACCTGGTACGGGAAGCTGCACCTGAAGAAATCTGGCCAGGCCACGGTTAAGCTGACGAACAGAGAGACCTACGTCATGGCCAGGTGCAGCTCCCTGGAGGGTGAGATCCGCTACCGAGGAGCACCAGGAGCCCCTCTCACAACCCTCTCTCTCCGGCAGCCTGCTGAGACCCAGTCCTCTTCCGGCCGAGAGTCAGTCCCTGTCTCCAGGCAGGTTTCTGTGGAGCGTGCCACGGCGGAGAACCCGCGGACAGGTGTTGTAACCGTGGTGGAGCGCATGGAGGACTCCCTGGTGGGGTGGGAGAAAGGAGACATCGAGTCCACCACAGTCGTACCCGCATCCACCACCACCCCAGCTCCACCTCTACAGAAAGGCAGAGAGCCAGACAGCAGGAGGGGCAGAGCCACACTGTCCTGCTGGAGATCAGGGACACCATCCGCACCAGTATAGATCTCCTTTCTCAGCTGGTCAACACCAACTCCTCATCCTCCAACCGCAAGCCCTTCCTCACCTATGTCAACCAGACCCTCAGGAACATGGAGGAAGCCCAGTACCAGATGGTGAAGGACCGAATCACCGAGCTGCTTCACAGCTCTCCAGATCCAGAGGATCCTGCTCCCACCCAGCCCAGGTCTGCTCCTCCACCCCAGGTGATGTCCCTTCCATTCCAAGGCTTTCCACAGCCCCTCACCTATCAGGGCTACGGCTACCAGGAGGTCCAGCAGCACAGGCAGCAGACCTTCCCAGTCCAGGCACAGAGTCATCGGGCGACACCGTTGCCACCGGTTCCACTGATGCCACCGATGCCACCCACGCCAATGAAGCCACCGACGACAGCGATGCCACCAATGCCAGTCCTCACCCAGCTGCAGACCAGACAGCCCCACTACACTACTCCTTCCTCCACCCCACAGCCAAGCCCGGCCTCAGTACATCTCTCATCAGTACTGGGGCTGAAACCCCATGGCATGGAAGAAGGACCTCTCAGCATCACGGGTCTGAGCCAGCTATCTGAGAGCTTTCTCAACACACTGTCACCTGTTGTCCTCTTGGGGCCAGGCACCCCAGTGGGGCTTCAGACCAGCACTGCAGCAGCAACCACCTCCACAGCACCTGGACTCTTCACCCCTGAGACTGGGCACACCTCCGAGTGACCGTGAAGACTGCCAGAGACTGGGTGTGGACTTTATTTGGACACTTGACTTGGGTCTTTTTCCTTTTACAGCTTGTTGTTCAATAAAGTTTATCTTTGCTTCACACACTTGTTTCTTCTTTTTTTTTTTTTAATAAAGTCTTGGTGGAAACTTTTAGAATTGGTCTAAGTCTTTGCATGCTTGTGGGATGGGTTAAGATAGCAATGGGATGGGCAGGGATACCTTTGGGATGGGAAATAGCTGTGGGATAGATAAACCTCCAGTGCAAGCATAGTGGGACTGTATGGTCCACCCTCCCAGGTGCCACACCTTTGACCCTTTTTTATCAATAACAATGTAATCAATCATCCACACATGTCAACACAAACACAACTCTTTATTAAATGCCCTGTTCATTGTAGGCCCACCCAACATACATGGTCCAATCTCATCTGTGTGATGAGACAGGCTGAAGGAAGCATCCATTAATCATCTATCATACTGTCTTGCCACTCCACTGCTCCAGCTGGGAAGTTGCACCAGTGTTTCAGGAGGTTGCGCTGCTTCTTCCCTTCACGTGAGGCTCTGTTGGGGCGTTGCACATCCTCAGTGTCTATTAGGTTTTGCCCTTGCCTCCATTCCCCAGGCTCCATGTCCCCATTGCCTTGTTGGAGGTCCACGAGCCTGTTCTGCAAGACTGTGTAGCGGGTGCGCATGAGATTGTGCAGGATGCAGCAAGCTTCCACGATCCTCCTGACGGTCTCTGGGCGATGCTGCATGGTGGTGAGAAGTACCTGGAACCTGTTGGCCAGGATGCTAAAGGCGTTCTTCACCACCCGCCTTGCCCTGGACAGCCTGTAGTTGAAGATTCTCTCTTCACGGGTGAGGTATTTGGAGGTGTAGGGCTTCATGAGGTAGGTTGTGAGGGAGAAGGCGTCATCCCCCACGATGAAGTAGGGCACATCTTTCTTGTCATTGGGCAGGGGGTCTGGATCTGGGAAGCCCATGATGAGGTTGTGTTCCAGCCCCTCCTTGAGGTCACTGGCGTTGTATACCTGGGCATCTGAACATGAGCCGTTGCCTGAAGCATCGATGTACATGAACTTGTAGTCAGCATCAACCACGGCGAAGAGGACGATGCTGAAGAAGCCCTTGTAGTTGAAATAAGTGGACCCTGACTTGGGTGCTGCTTTGCAGGCCATGTGCTTGCCATCTATGGCTCCAACGGTGTGTGGGAAGTTCCACTTCTGATACCACTCCTCTGCAACTTTCTTCCATCCTTCTTCAGTGGAGGGGCACTGGAGGAGCTCCTCCTTGTATTCTTCGATGATGGCCTGCACCACTTCTCTGACCACAATGCTGATGGTGTTGGGTGGCACCCTCCAGCCATACTGCATGCTCCTGTAGGTGGTCCCTGAGGCCAGGTGGCGCAGAGTGAGTGCCACCTTGAGCCCAGGTTCCAGGCTGGGCCGGAAGTTGGTGTTTGCCTTGGTCAACCTGGGTGTCAGCCGCTGCACAACTTCGTCAAACATGGCTGGAGGCATCCTCATGAAGTTCTGTAATGCCCGAGTGTCTTCGTTCCTGAGCTCCACCATCAGCTTGTTGTACAGTCCATACTCTGCTCTTCTCCTGATCCATCTTCGGACCCAGACGCTTCTCAGCTGCCTCTTTTTCTTCCCGTAGTAGAGTTCACAGAGCCTGTAGATAGCTTCGCACTGTTGCAGAAGGATGGTGGCTGCCAAAAGGACTGTGTTACGATCCACGGTGGACATGACTGGATGCTGTGGAAGAGCAAGAGTCAGATGAAGGCTGAAGAGGACCTTCGGAAAATACATTGGCCCTCCCCCCCCTTCTTTCTGACAGCCGCTTAAAAGCCTCTTGCCTATCACCCTCTTGGGCAAAGCAGGTGAGCCATTTCCTCCTTTCAGCAGTCCATGAAAGTACATCTATAGTACATAAATAATAAAGTCAAAAAAAAAGGTGAACAACATTTTTACAGAACTACAGATAAATTGAGACTGGGTGTGAGAAGGAATGACTGGGAGGGGAGGGGCCAGATGAGGCACCCTTTGACATGAGTTACATTGAATTGGTGATGCCCACCCAGTCACATGACCACCAAGCCACACCAGCCAGTCACATGACCAAGCCACGCCAACAGTCATGTGACTACCAAGCCACACCCAATCAGCAAGCCATGCTTCCCAGTCACATGACCACCAAGCCACCCCCACAAATTAAGCCACACCCACAGAACCAGTTGCTAAGAAATTTGAATCCCACCCCTGCTTGTCCCCCTCAAATACTTGAATACAGCTATCATGTCACCCCTAGTCCTTCTTTTCTCGAGACTAGTCATATCCAATTGCTGCTACCATTCTTCATATGTTTTTGTCTCCAGGCCTTTCTTCATTTTAGTTGCTCTTCTTTGCACTTTTTCCAAAGTCTCAACATCTTTTTTGTAATGCCACCAAAACTAGATGCAATATTCCAGGTGTGGCCTTATTAAGGATTTAATAAAGTGGTACTAACACTTCATGTGATTTTGATTGTACGCCTCTATTTATGAGTTCAGGTGGCTTGGCCAAAATGTTCAGGAGGGGTGATCTTGATGAAACACATTTGGCTGCCTGAAGGTACACCTAGCAATCAGATCTTGCTTAAGCTTGTGCTTCTTCCGTAATTGACTCTTGCTTATTGATTAAGACGTTGATGAGCCCTAGCATTTTGTGATGATAATGCAGTTGAGAATGGACATCCTTTCCCTGCAGCGTCTTCTCACTCGCTGTACTCCTGTCACCACGTTAGCTTTAATGGATAAAGCTGTCATCCCAAAAGCAAGAATGTCTTGAAGGCACAAAGACGAAATTAACTGTTCAATAATTTATGGAACATGGAAAGGAACAACTTCACCCTACAACTTCAGTTGATTGCTCTAAGTGTTTTGGCTGCACTTGTCTTTTCTGCATGAAGTCAGGAGGAAGAGGATTTCATCTATCTAGTCAGGAGCCTCCAAGCTGCCTTCACACTTGATACTATAATGAGCCTTTTTGCTTACTGCATGTAATGGTTTTATTATTTTTTTCTCTTTAGGGTTTGGAAGCCATGTCATGATTTCCATCGGACCACTTCAGAGTAAGGTAAGAAAGTTGCGGGAAGCAGATTCCAGGTAAAACCAGCTCAAGTCAAGCATTATTATCCAGTTATTATCAGTGTTTTGATAGAGTAGGTGGGGAAGGGCTAAGTGTACCAATAAAAAGAACCATCCATCTAACATTCTCATGCCTGTCTTTTCCTTGATGGGAACTCAGGATATTAAAGGAGCAAAAAGGAGTACATAAAATTTCTCATTGACATGGTCCACTTTGCTGTCAGACACTGATCTTTGGTACCCATGAGCTATGGACAAAATGATACGCAGTGCTGTTATCTAAAGTTCTCAAATGCAAATCAAAGGTCTTGTTCAGGTGACAGTGTAGTTTAGGAGTAACCTTCGCTTACATTGCAATAGTCTTAGTTACATCAGATTCATATTCCCCAGCCATTGCTACTGAGCTTAGGGGGAAAATTTGTCCCAAATCCAGACACTGACAAAGCTATTGCGAGGCCTGAGTTATAATCGCCCAAGCATTTTGTAGATGGCAGGAACAGAAGATGGTCAAAATTTTGATCTCATAAAACATGGGTGTCAAACTTGCTGTGTCACATTGCTGTCACGTGATGTTTCCCATTTGCTAAGCTGAGCTGGGCGTGGTCTGCCCGTGATGCATCTGGCCCATGGGCTGCCAGTTTGACACCCCTATCATAAAAAATCAACACAGGCTCACCAAAAAGAATAAAAGATCCACCATTTCTTGGCAGATCGTAAGCCTTTAATTCATATTGGAAATGGCAACATTTGCTTAGTCTTTATGATTCCGGATATTTCCACAACTCTTTGTGTCTTCAATGAAATTTGACATCAGAGACAATCAACTAAACATGTTGTGGAATATTCTATAAGTCATGGTTAACTAGATTTCATTGAAACATGAGAGAAAATTTCCTGATTTTAATATCTGAATAAAAATGGAATAATTTATCTATGCAGACAAAGGTTTTCCATCTTTGGAGTTTTTTTAAAGAAGAAACTGGAATCCTCCTGTCGTGGATGGTTTGTCTTGTTTTCCGCTTTATTGCAGAATTGGACTAAGTGATTTTTCTGGTTCCTTCCAACTCTACATTTCAGTGATGGTGTTCAAATAAAGTTGCCACCGGTTTGGTAGGCGTGGCTTGGTGGCCGTGCTTTGCATGTATGCACGCACTTTGCGTGCACACACGCACCAAACACGCACTTTGTGCAGATGCAGAGGCGTTCTAAGTTGCCTCCTGCAAGCCTGCAAGATGGTGGTTGTTGTAGCAGCTGCCGTGTGGCGCAATTCTGCACCACACAAAGCAGCTGCGCTTTGAATTCTGGCCATAAAAGTGAGTATGGAAGCCTGGGTGGGCAGGCGGGCCAACCACAGAGCAGCGAAGAGAACTGGTTCAGTCTCCACTGCTCATTGCCGCTACTGGCTCTCCAGAACCGGGCAGAACTGGTTGAATACCACCAGTGCTGCTCAAGTTGAGCTCAACTCAAAGGAACACCATGACATTTTCTGCTAGTGGTACAGTAATGGTTTCAATTCCTACTGGGATCTTTTCTTGATTATAATCTAATCTATAGTTTTAGGATTTCCTGGTAGTCTCCCATCCAAATTTTAACCAGGTTCAGCTTTGTTTAATTGTAACAATAATGATTCACCTTCATCTCTGTGTGGTTGGACTACTGCTGTGTGCTGAACATAGGGCTGCCCCTGAAGACCAGCCAGCAGTTTCAATTAGTTCAGGATGTAGAGGCACGTTTAGTTGCTGACCCTTTCTCACATGTGAGGTCCATTTCTGTAAGGTCTGCTTCATGATGGTTTATAGATGCTGCTTTGAAATTGATCATGGTCAGCTACATGCTTCTGTCTGTGTTGGCACACAAGGTATATCCAATAGAAGGAACATTTACGCTAGCAACAGCATGCATCAAAGTGGCTATGGAGAAATGTCATAAGAAAGATCTCCTGGAATGAAGGCAAGCTAGCTCAGCAACTCAAATGGGGATCTGAAAGATAGGAAAAAAAATACAGGTTATCAGATTATCAATTGGGAGTTGGGAAGCTTTGCTTGCATTTTCCATATATCAAGACTGCCAGCAAACTAGAAGAACAACTGAATGACTGACAAATCTTTATTCCAATCACAATTCTTTGGATTAAGACATGGAGCTTAGATAAAAGATCTACTCTTTGTCAGTCGCATTTCACCTGTGCATGAATATCTGAACACTTAAGTAGCAGGAAAGAAAAAGGCCTTGCTTGTATTCTTAAGCCTTCCCAATTCCTTTTCCTTTCCACTGATCCTCATTCTTTTAGGGAATAATTTCTCCAATATTCCAGGTCTATTCCTGAAACCTTTCCCTTACTATTCAAACATGCTCATTCACAGGCTGGCCCTTCCTCTGGAAATCAAGGATCCATGTGATCTGATCCTGTATATGATATCATCTTTACCCTCTCCTCCATCATCATGGAGAAAACCCACCCATCATTTCCGAACTAGTAATTTATAGTATCCCTCAGCCATCACTGCAGCAAGATAAAGCCATTTTTTGTGGGTAATATATAATCCCAGCTAGATTGGATGATGCCATAAATTGCTACTGGATAAATGCTAATTAAGAAGGAGGCGATGGAATAGCTGCAGAGATGTCTTAATTGGTTATGCTAGGATCCTCCATCTTGAAGCACTTTAAGTTTCATTTATCAGCATGGCAATTTATTAGTCAGGTAGGTGTCTTGTTAGAACCTAGTTAATAGAAGCAAATTTCCTCTCCACATTTTAGAGAGTTTGAAAACAGCCCACCCATGCTGTCTATCCCTCATATATGTTCCTTAGTGAATGACTGCTGCTGAAACTAGAGCCTCTCTTTTATGCCTCCTACATGGCTGTCTGGTAGAGTTCTTTTCATATGTTCTTCTCCAATCACATTAAATTCTACCACGAGTGCTTCTGTCTGTTTTCTAAAATTATGAGTATTGGCTGCGTTGTCCATGCTTGGCCACAAAAAATATTTATGCATGGCGCACTTGTTTTCAGTCCACTGAAGAAGATATTTGGATAGAAATTGCCACACTTGAATAATGTCACAATTTTGGCCAAAGACAGTTAAGTGTCTTATATACACAAATTCCATCAGGTAACCTTTCAGTCACAGCCTTAACATTGATTTCTCTTATAGTTAGGAGGACCATTGGGATTCTTCCTTTTTATTTGCTATCAAAAGAGCTTAATTTTTGGTGGCAATTGTAATTTAACACATTTGGAAAAACGCGAGGTTGGTGAAATTTACATTTGGCTTTGCTGGAAGCTTAGTTTCTTTGAAGTATCAGGTAGATCTGAATTACAAAATATTTACCCTTATGCCAGAAAAAAAATATCTCACTCGATTCTTAGTATCTGGATAAAGTGTCAAGTAACATCTTCTCATAAAATATTTTGAAATAAGAATATCTGCTTAAAGAAGGAAGATTCCCTGCCCTCTCACATGCAATATATATATATTTGTTATATATATTTGTTATATATATATTTGTTATATATATATAAAACACAGTAAGATATATATAACTACTCAAAGAAAGCTTGCTTTTTCTTCCACTCTCACAATAGGGTAAGGATTTGGGGGCCAGAAATCTGGGGTCCCACCCAGTATAAAGAAAGGATCATAACATGTAATCAGTCAATCTTATTATGTTTTGAAATAAGTAAAACAACATACATTTCCACCTAAAAAGGGGAGCATTGCTAAGTTTTAGAAGGCCCTTCCTTCCTTCCTCCTCCTCCCTCCCTTTTCCTTTGGGGGAAATGGGTACTTTGCTCATGTATCAACTTGGTTCCTTGTTTATGTTGTTATTTGAGGGCTGTCACAGATGAGTTACAGACAGGGGTGGGCTGCTGGAGGTTCGCAAGTGTTCAAGAGAGCCCCTAGCTAAGTTTCTGCACAGTTGGGAGAACCCCCAAATCCCACTCCTGGCTGGCCAAACCCCTCCCAGGAGTCCGCATGTAGCCCATTTTGGATACAGGTAAGGTAAGTGCACGTGTGGATGATCAGGGAGGGCAAAAAATGGGCCTCCCGGAAGTTCAGGAAGGTCAGAAATGGGCCTGTTTCTGACTTCCTCTGGAGCCTGGGGAGGCCATTTTTGCCCTCCTGGAGGCTTGAGAAAAACCTCCAGAGCCTGGGGAGGGCAAACAACCCCCCCCCCCGTCATGCAGGAGGGCAACTCGGCCATGCCCGCCCAGCAACCGGGCAGAGAATCCTTTGCTAACATTTTTGAATCTCACCCCTGGTTACAGAATGCATGCATCAAAAAGGAGACCAAGAACAGAAAGAGGAAACGCCAACATCCAATTGCTAATTCAACCTTTGAGCTGCAAAATCCACCAAAAAGAACAAGAGCTGTCAGTGCAGTGAGATTAACTGTAGGTCAGAGGTCCACAACCCATAACATTTTAAACAAAATGTTAAAAAGTTATGATATTTATGTAGTTATTTACCAGTCGCATCTAAATTATATTAAAGTAACTAAAATAGCTTGACAATCCCCGGGACATGGCACAACTTTTGAGCACCCCTTAACATTTGGAAATTGAAAATTGAAAAATTTGACATGCCCTTATGGGCCAAGAAGCCACACAGATGGTTCTGATTTCCAATGGGAATGTTGAAAGATCAAATACAGGTAGCCCTCGACATACGAGCACAATTGAACCCAAAACTACTGTTGTTAAGTGAGACATTTGTTAAGCGAACTTTGCCCCATTTTACGACTTTTCTTGCCACGGTTATTGTTAAGCGAATCACTGCCATTGTTAAGTTAGCAACGTGGTTGTTAAGCGAATCTGGCTTCCTTGTTGACTTGTCTTGTCAGAAGGTCGCAAAATGACCCTGGGACACTGCAAAAGTCATAAATATGAACCAGTTGCCAAGCATCTGAATTTGGATCGCGTGGTCATAGGGATGTTGCAAAGGTCAAAACTATGAAAAACAGTCATAAGTCACATGTTTGAGTGCCGTTGTAACTAAACAAACTAAACAAACTGTTTAATAGACAAACTGTTATAAGTCAAACTGTTTTATGAGTATGTACAACACCCATCCTCGCATAGCTCTTCTAACTTATCTATCTTTTTTCCCCCAATGGTTCAGATAAAGCATACCTAATTTTGGTTTATAATACAAGCATATAGGTTCCCATCCAGCTAGCTTTGCCAGCTGATGCAGCCAATGTACCAAATAGAATAGAATAGAATAGAATAGAATAGAATAGAATAGAATAGAA
>BLBF01000004.1:40055624-40084996 GCA_015471245.1 Laticauda colubrina | reverse complement strand
GGAAGGAAGGAAGGAAGGAAGGAAGGAAGGAAGGAAGGAAGGAAGGAAGGAAGGAAGGAAGGAAGGAAGGAATTTTCTACAATAAATATCTTTTCTGAGGAAAGTGGTCATTGTTACATATCTACCTCTTCTAAGAAATAGAGGCAGGCCTGAAACCTTGCCTTTGCTGAATATTGAACATAACATGGAACATGCACAGACATGCATACATTATGCTTTTGCTGAATTCTGTGTTCTAAAACTCGAGAACAGACCCCAGCTGGATTAAATAAGTGTCTCAGAGAAACCACTTAGAACAAGAGTATGTAATTTTCCAGGGCCCAGGAGTTGTATCCGACCTATGAGTAGCTGTTCTCCAATAATGCATAGAGCCAGAAGAAAGTCATGGGTGGGGTCAGAATGAGCTTTGATTTGATTTAATAAAATACAGTAAATAGAATAACTTACATAATTACATACAATTAGTGTAATTTACTTTCTGTGTACTTAATCATTTTATTTTTCTTTCCTTCACTGGCAGTCCAACAGCTGAACGCGTCAGTATCTCCTCACATTCCTACCTAACATCAAAAGTAGTTCACAGTAAACAATTAAAGTCTATCCAATTAATCAGTGACTAAGGGAAAAAATATGCTAATGTTCTTCATAATACCTCACCCAGGGGTATTATTGATACTACATGGGAAGCAGCTTTGAAAAAGTTCATATTTGTAAATTATATAAATCAGCAGTGGGTAAACAATTTTCTGCCAAATCGAATGTTTGCTTTAAAAGAACAAGCGGCATGCCAAGAGAGAATAAAGATGAAACAAGGTATGCATAAAGTCAGTCCAAAGTTAGTGGGGCCTTCTCACTTCTCTTCCAGACCAAAGAGTAAGGAGAGGCAGATTATTGATTATTTTGAAAGAAACATTTTAAGTCTGGCTAAGACTGGATAAAATTTGGCAGAGGATCAGAAGAGCTAGTTTGGTGTAGTGATTAAACCAGGAGACTGTGAGTTCTAGTCCCACATTAGGTTCAAAGCCAACAGAGGGACCTGGGCCTCTTTCTTGGCTCTAGGGAGGAAGCAAACCATTTCAGACATCTTGTCAAGAAATTTCCAGGACTGGTCCAGGCAGTTACAAAGGGCCAAGGCTGATTCAAAGGCCCACAGGGCACCAAATCTAGATAACAATGATCTTGAAGACCACCAGGTGGGTGAAAAGTGTTCCCTGCATATCTCTTTGTGGTCATCTAGTGCAGGGCTTCCCAAAGTTGGCAACTTTAAGAGGTGTGGACTTCGACTCCCAGAATTCCCCAGCCAGCGTGGGAGCCCTTAATCTCATGGTCATTCAGATTTTTGCAGCCAGGTTACCCCTGGTTCAATGTAGATTTTCTATTTATTTTTTAGACATGATAGAACTATAGAACCAACTTATGCCTTATTTATGAAAACATCCTCCATCAATATATTTTCTACAGTCCAGCATGATAGCGATAGCCTTTGCTCTAAGAACCTTCAGGGGAAATTTCCCACCCAGGGTTGAAATCTTTACATTTCCCAGTCCCGATGGCATCACTATCTCCAATCTATAAGTAACATAAAGCTTCATAAAATAAATGTCAAGGAGTGCTGACTTTCTGCAAAAATTGCCCTTATTCCTCTGCTGTATTTCTGTGCTGTTTGTGAGTTGCTTTAATATTTCTGAGTGGCCTAATCTAACTGAAGATTTCTCAGTCTTCTGAGGTTCTAATTTCTCGAGAAACAGATCTGACACGATCTTGATTTCCTTCAATAACTTTCCCCTTCCTCTTGGGAAATTTATGTCTGCTTTGGATTTTCATCTCAGATCTTTTGTGAACAAGAAGAAGGTAAAAGATATATGTAATTTCTGCCCCCGCCATCCCCACCTCTTTTGGTCAATAAATTTCTCTGGGCATCTTGAACAATTCTTGTTGCCACTTCCATTGACCTCATATTTCTCATATTAGGGGCTTGAAAACATTTTAACCTAGGTGAACATCCTGTTCCTTACCATTAATTTTCTGAGTTATTATAGGCGTGTAGTTTTTTTCCAGTATTTTATGAGAAATGTTAGTTTTGTATACAGTATGTGTGTGTGTGTATGTGGTGTGTGTACACACACACTTTTTCACTATTTCAGCACTGTAGATGGCACTGTTCCCTCTGATGAAGTCCTTCTGAATCCTCCTGTACAAGAAGGATGCTCAGACTAACCATGGTGCTTTCTTGAAAAGATGAAGAACTAAGTTCTTGAACCCTTTGTATTCAGGAAAAAAAAAAAAAAAAACCTCCAGAGATGTTTTGAACTAATTTTCAAACACTATACCTTGATAAAACTGCTGCATCCAGTTTTGGTCACCACATTACAAAAAAAGATGTTGAGACTTTGATAAAAGGGCAAAGAAGAGCAACTAAGATGATTAAAGTCCTGGAGACTAAAACATATGAAGAACGGTTGCAGGATTTGGGTTTGTCTAGTCTAGAGAAAAGAAAGACTGGGGGGATGGAATGGAGATGGGACGGGACATGATGGCAGTGTTCCAGTATCCAGAGAGAAGCAATCTGGAATTGAGGAGAAACTACAACAGTCAGGACAACCAGTGGGACAGCTGGCCTTCAGATGTTGTGGATGCTTCATCACTGGAGGTTTTTAAGAAGAGACTGGACAGTCACTCATCTGAAATGCTACAGGATATCTCCTGCTTGAACAGGGTGCTGGAGTAGTTAGGTCCCTTCCAGCTCTATTCTGATTCTAAATTCTAGCCATGATTTATTTTTTCTTCTTTTATTCCTTTACATTTCTGGTATCCTAACTGTCACAGCCTATTCTAACAAGCCCTTTATCAATTGTCAGTGTAGCCCATAATGTTTCCCATGACAGAGAAATGGGGAGGGCCAGGGTAGGTGTGCATGTGTTTGTATATCTATGTGATGCTACAGCAGTCATTTTACTTTTATACTATATTATTTAACTATACAAGTGAAATGTAATTTGAAGATTTAACTGACAAAATTATTTTGATATTACTTATTTGCTATTCTTTGAAAGCTTTTTTTTTCATTGCGGACTTTCACCTGCGCATGGTCAGAGACCTGTCCCTGATTTAGGCACGCACAATAATTTTCCCAATATAGACTATAAAACTTTTGCCCTTTAGTTTGTTTGTCTCTTTCTCATTCCAGTTTTGTCACGATTGACTAGAACCAGCCTGAGACCAATCGTTTCAAAACAGGTAATAATTATCTCCATGTGGAATTTATTTACAAAACCATTTATTATTCATCTGACTCACGTTGGTTGTTTTTTGGCAATAAAATGGTAAATCTGTGATGGAAGCAAATAGAAAGAGAAGAAGATCATTATATAAGCTGTCACCTCCTGGGCAACCATCTATATCAACAGCACCAGGATCAATATCCAGGAAGATAACCAAAGCCTTTCTGAATCAGAGTGAAGTCCATTGCAGCCCAGTTTTCTTTTTTTCTATCTGGCCAACCAGAGACCTCTGGGAAGTACTGCAGTCAGAGGTGAATCCAATAGTCCTCCCATGTGGTTGTCCCACTAACTAGATTCTTCAAGAAATAAGGAATATCAGCTCCTTCATGTCTCTTTATTCTCTCCTCCTCATAACTAATGCAACACAATGCGTCATGGGACACAAGCAAGGTATACAGTTTTTCACCTGACTTACATTATTGAGTAGCGTAAACAGAGAAATATACTACCTAGCTATGTTAGCCGATGGAAGGAGGACTTTTCCAGCAAAGGGAAGAATAGGATTTCATAAAACCAGTAGCAAAAGTTACCTATCTTTTCACCACCAATGCAGAGTTCCTTTTCTGGACTCTTGCCCATAAAAGAGGGTCACCCATTAAGTATTTATTTATACTTATTTATTAAATGTTTATGCTGGCCATCTGCCCTATAAGGTGACTCTGGTCAGATTTCTTTAATGAACCAGCAAGTCAGTGACACAGAGCAGTGGTGGTATTCATTTTTTTTACTACTGGTTCTGTGGGTGTGGCTTGGTGCTCATGGTGTGGCTTGTTGGGTGTAGCATGGCTTGGTGGGCGTGGCAGGGGAAGAATACTGTAAAATCTCCATTCCCTCCCCACCCCACTAACCTGCTTTCCAGCTCCATTCTCCTGTGCAGGGCACAAAAGAAGCTGGGACTCCAATCAGCTGGGACTCGGGAGGCAATAAATAGATGGGGGCAGGGCCAACCAGAGGTGGTATTTACCAGTTCGCCAAACTACTCAAAATTTCCATGACCGGTTCTCCAGAACCTGTCAGAACTGGCTGAATACCATCTCTGACACAGAGATTAGAGCTTGGGCCCATTTGCTGAAGCAGATTTATTATTTGGGACCAGCTATCCCTTGTCATCTTAACTTACCTGATGTGGCTGTATGTGGCCAAGAGAAAATGAGGAGAAGAGGATGAAAATTAAGCAACCTGTTTGAGCTGGTTGGAATTCAATAACAAGCAATAGCAATAGTGCATAGACTTATATATTGCTTCATAGTGCTTTTTACAGTCCTCTCTAAGCAGTTTAGAAAGTCAGCATATTGCCCCCAACAATCTGGGTCCCCAACAATCTCATTTTGCTGACCTTGGAAAGATGGAAGGCTGAGTCAACCCTGAGCCAGTGAGATTGAACTGCCAGCAATTGGCAGAATTAGCCAGCAATTCTGCATTCTGCCCAGTGCACTACCACATATAATAACAAGGTAGGTTATTAGACAAAATCAATAATATGGGCTGTTGCCTATTT
This sequence comes from Laticauda colubrina, assembly GCA_015471245.1. Taxonomy (NCBI): domain Eukaryota; kingdom Metazoa; phylum Chordata; class Lepidosauria; order Squamata; family Elapidae; genus Laticauda; species Laticauda colubrina. Next base: position 40,080,217 of record BLBF01000004.1, on the reverse strand, counting down.
TGGAATATTTAGTTTAACCAGGTTCCCCCCAAATCATGAGGGCGACATGGGTAATCACACAATTTTTCTCTGATTGGCTTGACAACCGCTTTCTGCATCAAGTGTATCTCAACTCCAAGAATCTATCCTTCAGCATCTTCCTGGACCTGGAAATGGCCTTCTTGCCATCAACATCTCCTTCATCCCCAAAGTTTAATATTGACTTATAGTTACTATACAGTACCTTCAAGATGAAGTTGAATTTCATGGAAAACAATCCTTCTCTATCAGTCAGAAATTGCTACGGGAGGTTCACTGGAAACATTTGTGGCATTCCTTAGACAGATCAAATTCCATACTGTACGCGGAATGCAGTAAGGAAAAAAATGTGACCAGGTTTAGTCCACTTCTAGTACTACTATGTGGCTTTACTCACTCTTTACAAACTCTGGGCTGCCACAATTGGTGACCAGTTTCCAATTAATGCAGGCATAGAAAAGGCCTCATGCAGAAGATAATACTAGGCACATAGCAGTGCAAAGCATACAACTTATGTAAATACACATAGTGCTTGGGTTAGCTGTGAAACACTAAAGTAACAATCCACACATTGATTTCAATTTTATTTCACTGACTTCAATGAAATCTATATCCAAGTCTAGATGATATTAATTTGATATATTCCTTTTTTCTTTTTCTTGTAACTCTCACCAGCCAGGTGTGTGAAATACTGTTTTCTCATATTTTATATTTGATCCTAAATATTTGTGCCTTTCCATCTGCCGCTTGCTCAGATTCACATAAAGTCACCGCAGCACTTGTTTTGCCCTGATCCTCTTTTCTTGCTGTTGATAAGCCTCATCAGTGTAGTGCAGCCAGCCCAGCCCTTAACCCATAAACAAGCATGCTGATTTATTTTCTGTCTAGCAGAACACTCATTGCTTTCATCTAAAATATTTATCGCTGTATAAATAATTACAAGTGGAGAAAGCATTTCCCACCAATTTCCCAAGCTCTCATTCTGATATAGAGTTAATACCAGTGATGCTCCAATCTGGCTAAAGAAACTGAAAAGCCCAGTCTGATAGAAAGTGCACACTGTGTAACTGACTGAAAGCAGTGCAAATTTAGTAAGGAGTACTTTACCAGTTCCATAAACTGGACTTCAAGCTACCTCTGCTTCACTGGGTCAGTGCCTTGAGTCCAGTAGGGCTCATTCTCAAGCTCTTCGGCTAGATTTTGTCAATGCAGCTTTGCGATAAAATAGAATTAACTCCTATGGTCATGTTTCTGGTATGCCCTACAAGGCCAACATCAATATTGCAAATCTGAAAGTACATTCCTCTCCCCCCCCCTCCTTTACAGCCCAAGAAACTAGGGAGGGTTGCGTTTCTTGCCCTGCTCATTATCCAGCTGATCTTATCTGACCATTCCCTTGGCAGCGTCGTTTTTTTTCTAGTCTGGCAAAGTCATCCCCACATCTCATTATACACTACCTGAAATGAAAATGAAGCTGTCAAAAGAATGGCCCATTCCAACTTTTTGCATGAACGGAGAAACTTAATGAAGTCACATGAGAACTTGGGGGAGGTGGGGTGTTCCACCATGGTCAAAAGGGAAGCATTTCTCTGGATGAACATCCAGTGGACTTATTGATAGTCTGAGATGACTACATGGGAAGTAACTGAACCTAACTGAGGGAACAGATTCTCAACCTAAATAATCACTATTGTGAAGGAGGTCCTAATTTCAGTGGAGCTTGCTTTGGGTAAATAAGAATCAAGGCAATGCCTCACTTCTGAGCTCTGCTAAGTCGAAAAGCCAAGAGTGTGCATACAACCGAAGCCCTGGCTTTCAAAGTAACACCATGAGTAATTAAAGAAGAAAGATGAGTGATAGGATGATGCTGACATTGAAAACAACCCCAGAGTCACAGCTTGTGTTTCAGGGACAATTTCTCACTTCTGCTGCTGGGATTCAATTACAAAGCGCCCCCTTCTCTGGACCCTTGATGATGATTTAAAAATAGTGAGCCACCGCATCCTAGCATGAGATAGACGTAATGTCTGAATATTGCCTTTTCAGCACCTGGTATCTGCTGAGGTAGGCATTTATACAGGGCCGGTGTGATCAGATGCAATTCTGGACGTATTAACCTCCTAAGGCATCATATTACACTGTAAGCAAGTGGTGGTACCATAGCTAAACAGTGTTTTCAATCTTTAAAATAGAATATGGGAGCGAAAAGGCAAAGTGTACACCTTAAATTTAAAAGTTGGGCAAGAGTGTGATAGGAGAAAGCTCAAGGTTGTATTTAATTTTTTTGGCTCTAATGTACTCCTTTGGTTAGATTTCACTCTTGATTATAAGCACACATAATGAAGTACGTGGCCAAATGCTTCCATTTTATTTGGTGTGTGAAATCTAAGAAGAATGTTTTAAACAAGAGGTTTCGTTATAAGAAAACAATATAGCAAGATTCAGAAGCAACTTATAGAAGAGACAGAAATATTTTGATTGACGCTGGACTGCATCCTTGTGGTTGTGAGGGAAATGGATTCCCAGTAACATTTTTTGTTGGTAGTTGTTATTGTTGTTGTTGTTAATCTGAAGTAAAAGGAGGTTATAGTGTTATCAGAGAATAAGCTACTTGGCTTTTTTTTTTTTTTTTTTACTTTTATTCTTTTCTTAAAACATTGAATATTATTTTGGGATTATATAAATTTTGATGAACTTCTCAATGACTTTCTAAAACAATGCCATTAAAATAAAAGAACTGAGGCCATTACAGAAACTTTTAGTAGGATGTGCACTTTTTAAAAGACGTTCTTTGCATTATTCAAAGCTTTCTCAAAGCATCTCTTTGAAGTAATGTTGAGAAGTGAAGTGATCCTTACTTCTAAAGTTCAGAGTGGAACAGCTGCCCTACTTTGCTTTAAACCAATAAAAGTGACTGCTGGGGATATTTAAGGGCTTGTGCACATCTGCAGAAACTACTCTTATTGAATCAGTGGCCAAGTAAGTTGAATCAGTACTTCTTTCTCTCATATGAAAAGAGGTACTTCTGTGAGAAAGATCAGGTATGATCTGCATAGGCTAAGTGACAAGGGAAAGCCAACATTAAATAGATATGTTTTCCAAAACAAACCAGTTTTGGAGTCTGTCATTCACAAGTACACGCAGTCCTCAATTTACAACAGTTCATTTTGTGACCTTTTGAAGTTACAATGGCACTGAAAAAAGTGACTTATGACCGGTTTTCGTACTTACAACCATTGCAGCATCGTGATAGTCACATAATAATGTGTTTATCATTTGACTCCTATTTATGATGGTTGCAACATCCCAGGGTCATGTGATCCCCTTTTGTGACCTTCTGATCAGAAAAGTCAAAGAGAAAGCCAGATTCACTTAACAACCGTGTTACTAACTTATCAACTGCAGTGAATCACTTAAAAACTGTGGCAAAAAAGATCGTAAAATGGGGCAAGATTCATTTACCAACCATCTCACTTAACAACAGAAATGTTGGGTTCAATTTTGGTCGTAAGTCAAAGGCTACTTGTATAGATACTACTGCAGAAGAAGTCTTCCTCTGTTTCAACAGACAGAAAAATGTACGTATCCTGAAAATCATTGAGACACCCAAGACGAGTGGGGCTGGTTTAAATGGAAACATTTCATGAAGTAAAACAGATTTCAATCTCTTTATTATTTTGTACATTAATGTTTTTTTATAATAGCCATTAACGGATTGTACTCGACCAGGAATGAATGACGTGGCTTTAAAGATTTGTTTATAGAAAAGATATGAGAAGAAAATTTTTTTGTGCTTTTAGTGAAAGTGATAAGCTGAGGTGTTAAAATTGAATAAACTTGCAATGGGATTTCTGAGAAGATAAAGAGACAATGATATGTAATTTGTGGGACATTGTTTGAAGGGATTAATAGCAATAGCACTTAGACTTATATACTGTTTTATTGTACTTTCTAGCCCTCTCTAAGTGGTTTACAGAGTCATTGCCCCCAACAATCTGGGTCCTCAAAAGATCAAGATTAAAGATCAAGATTTTCAATATGTTGTTTCTGGTACCTTATAACGGAAGGGTTTTTTTTTTTTGTTTATTACCTTTGAATAACAAGGTTTTAAAGATTTATTTGTAGATATCAGATAAGATTTCAAAATAATTTTGTGGTATTTTTAAAGAAAATGATAAGTTACTGTGAAAGGAAAGCAAAGGAATTTAAAATCGGTTTGCTTGTTTAAGGTTTCTGTGTTTGTGTATGTATATGGTTATAAATTAAAGGCCCTGTCACACTGGCCGACGGATGCAAAATGTTTGTAAAAAGGACACAGCGGACGAGAAAAATGTTCCATCCGTTGTTATCCGCTCTCAAAAGGGGCAAAAATTTGCATAACCAGAGCGGACAACACGGAAAGGAACGGACGGGGCGAGGACGCAGGGCAGATGGAAAGCGGATGGAAAGTGGAAGCCTAGCGGATGAAAGTGGATGAGAGCGGATGGCACACCCGCAAGGCTTCCGGGGGGCCGCAGAAAAGCGGACGCGCAACGGATACAGCAGATGCAGAGCGGACGCCAAGCGGATGAAGCGGATGCACAGCGGAAGCCTAGAGGATGCCTAGTGGAAGCCTAGCGGATGCCTAGCGTTCACTGTGCATGCGGGGAGGATGCATTGTGTCAGCTCCGCAGATATAAAGGGAAGCAGCTCGGAAGCAGGTCACTATTCAGAGGAAAGACCTGCTTCCAGACACATCAACTGCCTTACCAGCCTGCCCTGCCTGCATGCCTACCTGCCAGCCTTGCTGCCTGCCTTGCTGCCTGCCTTCCTGCCAGCCTGCCTGCCGGCCTGCCTGACAGCCTGCCTGACAGCCTCCCTGCCTGCCTGCCTGCCTGCCAGCCTTGCTGCCTGCCTGCCTGCCAGCCTACCTGCCAGCCAGCAACCCCACAACCATGGGGAAGAAGAGAAAGCCTCAGCCATCTGCTGCCAGCCATGGCAAGAGGGACAGGGCCACCCTCCCACCCCCTGACCTTTACTCTGCTTCTGCTGGGGCTTCTGTAGCACGGGCTCGCTCTTCTGGGGCTGGGGCTTCTGCTGCTTCTGCTTCTGGAGGAGCTGCTGCTGCTGCTTATGGAGGTGGTGCTTCTGCTCATGCTTACTCTGCTGATGCTGCTTCTGGTGGTGGTGCTTCTGCTGATGCTGTTTCTGGAGGAGCTGATGCTGCTGCTTATGGCGGTGGTGCTTCTGCTCATGCTTACTCTGCTGATGCTGCTTCTGGCGGTGGTGCTTCTGCTGGTGCTTACTCTGCTGAAGCTGCTCCTCATCCTGCTGGTCCTGCTGGTCCTGCTCGTGCTCCTGGTCTTGCCCGTCCTGCTGGTCCTGCTCATGGTCCTGGTCCTGCTTGTGCTTCTGGTGCTGCTGGTGCTGCTGGCACTGCTGGTGCTTACTCTGCTGCTGCTGATCCTGGTCCTGCTGGTCCTGCTGCTGCTGATCCTGGTCCTGCTAGGGCTGCTGGGGCTGCTGGGGCTGCTGGCGCTGCTGGGGCTTACTCTGCTGCTGCTCATCCTGGTGCTGCTGGTGCTGCTGCTACTGCTGCTGTTCCTGCTGCTGGTGTGGAGGATGAGCCCCTACAACCTGAAAGCCCCTCTGATGAGGGCCCATGTGGTCCTGCCAAAGGGAGGAAGAGGCATATGCGAGAATGGGAGAGGAGGCAATACTCCATCGAGGAGAAACATGAGGCTGAGGTGCTGGAGTGGCTGAGAGAGAATGAGTATCTATGGCAGAAGGGACACAGGCTCTACATGGACACCAAAAGGAATCAGGCTGCTTGAAGAGAGAAGGCAGAGAGCCTGGGCTACACTTCGGAGGTGCTCCTCAGCTGGTGGAAGCACATGCACACCTGGTACGGGAAGCTGCACCTCAAGAAATCTGGCCAGGCCGCGGTCAAACTGATGGACAGAGAGACCTATATGATGGCCAAGTGCAGCTTCCTGGAGGGTGAGATCCACCGAGGAGCAGCCCCTCTCACAACCCTCTCTCTCCGGCAGCCTGCTGAGAGGCAGTCCTCTTCCGGCCGAGAGTCAGCTCCTGTCTCCATGCAGGTGTCTGTGGAGCATCCCATGGCGGAGAACCCCCTAACAGCTGTTCTAACCATGGCAGAGCATGTGCAGGACTCCCTGGTGCAGTGGGAGAAAGGAGACGGCACTTCCACCACAGTCCAACCTGCATCCAACCCCAGCTCCACCTTCACGGAAAGGCAGAGAGCCAGACAGGAGGGACAGAGCCACACTGTCCTGCTGGAGATAAGAGACACCATCAGAAGCAGCATAGATCTCCTCTCTCAGCTGGTCCACACTGACTCCTCATCCTCCAACCGCAAGCCCTTCCTCACCTATGTCAACCAGACCCTCACGGACATGGCGGAACCCCAGTACCAGGTGGTGAAGGACAGGATCACCGATCTGCTTCACAACCCTCCAGATCCAGATGAACCTTCTCCCACCCAGTCCAGGTTTGCTCCTCCACCCCAGGTGATGTCCCTCCCATTCCAAGGCTTTCCACAGGCCCTCACCTACCAGGGCTACGGCTACCAGGAGGTCCAGCAGCACAGGCAGCAGCCCTTTCCAGTCCAGGCACAGGCTTACCGGATGCCACCGTTGCCACCGGTTCCACTGATGCCACCGGTGCCACCCACGCCACTGATGCCACCCACACCAGTCCTCACACAGCTGCAGACCAGACAGCCCCACTACACTGCTCCTTCCTCGACCCACAGCCAAGCCCGGCCTCAATACATCTGTCATTAGTATTGGGGCTGACACCCCATGGCATGAAGGAAGGAGCTCTCAACATCACGGGCTGAGCCAGCTGTCCGAGAGCTTCCTCAACACACCATCCCCTGTTGTCCTCTCAGGGCCAGGCACCCCAATGGCGCCTCAGACCAGCACTCCAGCAGCAGCCACCTCCACAGCACCTGGACCCTTCACCCCTGAGACTGGGCACACCTCTGAGTGACAGAGAAGAGTGCCAGAGACTGGCTGGCTACCTGCAGACTTTATTTGGATACTTGACTTGGGTCATTTTTCTTTTACAGATTGTTATTAATAAAGATTATCTTTGCTTCACACACTTGCTTCATTTGTTTTTGTAAATAAAGTCTTGGTGGAAACTTTTAGAAATGGTTTAAGCCTTTGCATGCTTGTAGGATGGGTAAGGACAGCAGTGGGGTGGGCAGGGGTACCTTTGGGATGGGTAATAGCTGTGGGATGGGCAGGGGTACCTTTGGGATGGGTTAAGATATCTGTGGGATGGGTTTAGATATCTGTGGGATGGGTTTAGATAGCTGTGGGATGGGTTGAGATAGCTGTGGGGATAGATAAACCTCCAGTGCAAGCATAGTGGGACTGTGCAAGCATAGTGGGACCCTCTCAGGTGCCACACCTTTGGCCCTTTATTATCAATAACAATTTAATCATTCACCCACACAGGTCAACATAAACAGAACTCTTTATTAAATGTCCTGTTCATTGTAGGCCCACCCAACATACATGGCCCAATCTCATCCGTGTGATGAGACAGGCTGAAGGAAGCATCCATTAATCATCTATCATCCTATCTTGCCACTCCACTGCTCCAGTTGGGGAGTTGCACCAGTGTCTCAGGAGGTTGCGCTGCTTCTTCCCGTCATGTGAAGCTCTGTTGGGGCCTTGCACATCCTCAGTGTCTATCAGGTTTTGCCCTTGCCTCCATTCCCCAGGCTCCATGTCCCCATTGCCTTGTTGGAGGTCCACGAGCCTGTTCTGCAAGACTGGGTAGCGGGTGCGCATGAGATTGTGCAGGATGCAGCAAGCTTCCACGATCCTCCTCATGGTTTCTGGGTGATGCTGCATGGTGATGAGAAGTACCTGGAACCTGTTGGCCAGGATGCCAAAGGCGTTCTCCACCACCTGCCTTGCCCTGGACAGCCTGTAGTTGAAGATCCTCTCTTCCCGAGTGAGGCATCTGGAGGTGTAGGGCTTCATGAGGTAGGTTCTGAGGGAGAAGGTGTCATTCCCCACGATGAAGTAGGGCACATCTTGTGTGTCATTGGACAGGGGGTCCGGATCTGGGAAGCCCATGATGAGGTTGCCTTCCAGCCCCTCCTTGAGGTGACTGGCGTTGTATACCTGGGCATCTGAACATGAGCCGTTGCCTGAAGCATCGATGTACATGAACTTGTAGTCAGCATCGACCATGGCGAAGAGGACGATGCTGAAGAAGCCCTTGTAGTTGAAATAAGTGGAACCCGACTTGGCTGGAGCTTTGCAGGCCACGTGCTTGCCATCTATGGCTCCAACGGTGTGTGGGAAGTTCCACTTCTGATACCACTCCTCTGCAACTTTCTTCCATCCTTCTTCAGTGAAGGGGCACTGGAGGAACTCCTCCAGGTATTCTTCGATGATGACCTGCACCACTTCTCTGATCACAATGCTGAGGGTGTGGTGTGGCACCCTCCAGCTGTACTGCATGCTCCTGTAGGTGGTCCCTGAGGCCAGGTGGCACAGAGTCAGTGCCACCTTGAGCCCAGGGTCCAGGCTGGACTGGAAGTTGGTGCTCTGCTTAGTCAACCTGGGTGTCAGCTGCTGCACAACTTCATCAAACATGGCTGGAGGCATCCTCATGAAGTTCTGGAATGCCCGAGGGTCTTCACTCCTCAGCTCCACTATCAGCTTGTTGTACAGTCCGTACTCTGCTCTTCTCCTGATCCATCTTCAGACCCAGACGCTTCTTGGCCGCCTCCTTTGCTTCCCATCACAGAGTTGAAAGAGCCTGTAGATGGTTTTGCACTGTTGTAGAACGATGGTGGCTACCAAAAGGACTGTGTTATGATCCATGGTGGACATGACTGGATGCTGTGGAAGAGCAAGATCCAGATGAAGGCTGCAGAGGTCTGCACAGCAGGGCTGCTGGTCTGAAAGTGAGATCCAGGTGAGTTGCTCCCTCTTTTTATAGGCAATATAGGTTTTCCACTATGTGTCCTTCTGCATCCTCTAGGCATCCTCTAGACATTCTTAATATCTGAGATAGGTTCCCTCTGCAAATGTTTTTCCCGTTTTAAATGCTTTGTTTGCGATCTGCATCCGCTTTCATCCTTTCTCCGTCCGTGCTACTAACGCTGCGCGTCCGTTCCGCATCCGTTCCGCTTCCTCCCTGTGTCCGCTTTCTGCTGGAGCGGATTTGAGTTGCGCGGATGCGCAGCAGATGCCTAGTGGATGTAGCGGACGCGTAACGGATGACGACGGATGTAGAACGGATGTTCCCCGTATGTGTAGCGGATGCAGAACGGACGCGTTGGATACATTTTCCGCTCAAAAAGTTTTGAGCAGCTCAAAACTTTTTGAGCAGATGAAATGTCAATAGACGGATTCTGGACGGATAGAGAGGATGAAAAACGGACGCAGTGAGTACAAAACGGAAGCATTGCGTTAACCAACGGATGGCAAGTGTTTTTCTCTGTTTTACATCCTCTTTCCATCCGTTGGTGCAGTGTGAAAAGGGCTTAATGAAATTGTATTTGTCTTGAAGGGAGAAGCCGTTTCTTTATATATCTTTTTTCTTTATATTTTTTCCTTTCCCCCTTTTTTTCCTCTCTGAACTTGTTCTTTTTTCTTTTATATTTTTCTTAGTTTGTATTAGTTTTTTAATCTTTATCTGTTTTTAATAACGTTTTTTAATCTTTGTAGTGTTTTTTTAAACTTTAATAAACATTATTAGAAAAAAGTTTGTCTACATTAGTGTGCACAAATTAATTTTAAAACACACTGATATTAATTTATCAGGACCCTGATTCTGGATCCGTAGCAGAAGTCTACTTAAGTGCAAAACAAGGCACTCCAGGCAATAATCTAGTTGTTGCATTCTGTACTAGTTATCATTCTGATGAAAGTGAATAAATGATTGTGGCCAGAGAAGCAGAGCTAAATAATATTGGTTTGTCAGACGGTTTTTTGCCCTAATTCATATTTGATATTATTTGAATAGGGTTGCTGTAAAACAATATTCTAAGTAGAGAATAGCTTGAAATATCAAAATAATTTGGTCTGACTATATCACCCTTGTGCAGCAACATAACTGGCTATTTTAATGTTTTAATCAATCAAGTCAAATTAGCCAAAACAAAACTTCTGCTTCTGCTTATTTTGCTGTGACAGCAAAATATGATCACAGAGTGAAACAAGATGGCATCCTTATGAAGTGTGTTCATCATGACCCTTTATTAGAAAAGCTTTGCTTCTTCTAATGTCTACATGGTCTTCATTTTCTTTTCTCCCCTGCAGATGTCTATCACAGTTGATACAAATAAATAAAAATGCAATCTCTTCAATTGCATAGTTATAATAAATCAAATCTCCAAGACCTGTGGAATAATGTATTACTTGGGTGATCGGGACTGAAAGGTATTATTCACTGGAACCCCCTTTTTCCTCCAAGAAAGCTGCATGAGAGGAGACTATTTTGTTTTTCTTTCCAAAATTGGGTGTGACAGTTTTGCCAGATGAACTTCACCAATGAGCAAGGGCTGAACCCTTTGTCTCCCTGAGGCCCAGTTTAGCCCATATGCTACATTACCTCTCTGCATGTCCGTGCTTTACTTTTTAAAACAAGACAAAAATATAACAAAGGGTCCCATTTCCAAAGTGCCAAAAACATCATTTACTTCTTTTTCTTCCATTTCCAACAGATTTTTATTAGATCTGTTTAAAAATAGATATATCTGCTTGGGCTGAGTGTCTTTATCTCCGAAGGAATGACATTTTTCACTTGCAACTACCAGAAATATTCATGGAAAGTTTTGTTTACGAAGAGTGAATAAGAACACCTCATTAATATAATGTCATCTAGGTAAATTCCATCGAGGGTCTTAATTAGAACAGTAACACCATCCCAAATACAAATACCACAAATACAAAGGAATTGTTCTAGCTTACAAAGAGAGTCAAATGAGGATTTCCAGGGAGAGTAGGATCTGTCTGACAGGGAAGAGCCAAATGAGAGAAACTAATTTCAATTTCTTCCCTATATTCTCATGATTGATAATATTGCACTTACACTCTTCCCCCCCTCCCCTTTGTTGACAGATAAATCAGATTCTTTGTTTATTAGAGAAGTTTGAAGGATGAAGCAGATAGGGTGTCTGCTGGAACGATAGGGGAGGAATTGACTTACTTTTGAGGCTGTGTAGAACCAGGTTGTCTTGATCTTCCATACACTGAGTCAACTTCTTTACCAATATATAGGAGTGGAGGAGCTGGTTTCACTCCAACTTGGACTCCAGTGTTGGAGAAGGTCAAATAAATGACAATTGCTTGACCTCTAATAAAAGCTGAACTGGAGAACATCCTAATTTTTATTGGATCTCTTACAGGCTTTTGCCATTAACAGTCATTATATTCTTATCATCAATGTGATGTTGGGAACAAGATTAGCCAAGCATGTCTAGACTTCTATACCTAAGCCACTATATTTGCGTACTTCAAAATCCCATTCCCTCCCCACCCCACTAACCTGCTTTCCAGGTCCATTCTCCTGTGCAGGGCAACAAAAAGAGACCCAGCCGATCAATTGGCAGAGAATAGATGGAGAGTAGATGGAGTCAGAGGTAGTATTTGCCAGTTCTCCGAACTACTCAAAATTTCCACTACTGGTTGTCCAGAACTGGTCAGAACCTGCTGAATACCACCTCTGCTCCTAACCCCATGCTGATTAACATCTACATAAAACTGCTGGTCGGGGTCACTTGAAACTCAAGTAGGATACCATTAGTATATTGATGTTATCCAGCTAGTTGTCATCAAACTCCGAGAAAAACTCATTTTTCCTGTATGTTGCCTAAGTTCAGTAATGGATGAGTGAGAATGTCCATGGAAATTCTCAGTCATCCAGGTCATGGTTGTCCCAAAGGTGCTTTTTCAAGAGGCAACTGGACTTTGTTTTTCCAAAACTAATTTGCCTTTTGAAAAAGAACCTTTGGGATGGGTGAGGATATGCAAACAGAAATTAAATCCAGACAAGATAGAGGTGTCACTGGTAAGTGGGAAAGTAAATTCCAGGACTAAAATTTAACTTGTGTTTAATGGAACTGTACTTGTCCTAGAAGAACATATGTATAGTTTAGGGAATGTTCCTTGAAGTTCAGCTGGCAGTAGTGAGGAAGGACATTTTTTTTTTCTTTTTTGTACAATTAAGGCTAATGTGCCAGCTGCCTGTCTTGTTTTGACGACTGCAATAAGTTGTCAAAGAAGTGGAAGAATATTCAGAAGTTGCATCTGGGGCAAAATGCTACAGTTGCTTGCTAACCTGGGCCAGACGTCAAGTTCACACATTGCTTTTACTGAAAGATCTGTACTGATTAATGATTGATAATTGGACACCACTGAAAATGTTGCTATGGCCCTTTAAAACCTGACAAGCTGAGGGACTATCCTTCCTCGTTCCAATATTGGAGGAGCTGCCACAAAAAAAGAGGCCAACCTATTTTCCAGTGCACCAGAAGGCAAGGCAAAAGTGGATGGAAAGCAATCAGGGAGAGAAACAGCCTAGGACTAAGGAGAAATTTCCTAACTGTGAGAACAATTAACCAGTGGAATGGCTTGCCTTCAGAAGTTGTGGGTGCTTAGACCCAGAACTTTTGGAAGTTTTAAAAAAGAGACTGAGAGCCACTTGCTTGGAATGGTATAGGATAGGAGTGGGATTCAAATTTTTTAACAACCGGTTCTGTGGGTGTGGCTAGGTGGGTATGGCCATGTGACTGGGTGGGCACGGTTTTTTTTTTTTTTTTTGCAACAACCCCCCCTCCTGTTTTTTGGGCCTTCTGGGCCTCAGGGAAATCTCAGGGGGGGGGGGCATTTTTGCTCCTAGGAAGTTTTCCTGGGGCCCAGGAAGGAAAAAAATGGAGCGTGTGTGTGTGTGTTTTTGTGTGTGTGTGTGTGTGTGTGTGTGTGTGTGCTGTGTCTCCCCCCTCTATTTTTTGGCTTTCTGAGCCCTTACTGCTCCTGGGCGAAGCAGTAAGACGATGAAGGGAATCCTGGCAGAGCTGATCATAGGAACAGCTGATGGTCGGAAGGGGAAAAAATACCTTGAGGAGTGACTGGGTAGGGAAGAACCCAGTAAGCGATGTTGGGCATGTGCATGATGTTGCATATGCACAATAAGGACTGATTGGGCATGGAGGGGAGGGTCAGGTGGAAAGGGGTGGGGTCAGCCGGGGGAACAATTTGCCGGTTCTTCGAACTGCGCAGAATTATAACAACCAGTTCTATAGAACTGGTTTGAACAGGTAGAATCCCACCCCGGTATAGGATTTCCTGATTGAGCAGGGGTTGGACGAGAAGACCTCCAAGGTCCCTTCCGTTATTCTGAACTTGTCTGGCCATTTAAATATGCAGGAGACGTCCTTTAGGAGTTGTGTCCAGGGTCAAAAAAAATTCATCTATTGGGCTGCAGGAGAAAAGCAGAAGAGAAGTCTAGGTTGATCCCAGCCTATAGAATGCCTCTTAGAGATGCCATTGGCTCCTACTTTCTCAGGATTTAGAAACACTGTAAACTTGCTTCTAAGGGTTAATTGATTTTAGCATTCCTTTTATGCTTTGGGTCTTTTATATTGTGTATTTAAATTATGTTAACCACCTGGAGTGCTTGTTTGAACAGAAAGGCAGGCTATTAATCAGCTAATCAACAAAAGAAAAAATACATTTGATTCACCAATTGCAAATCCCAAAGAACAAAGCATGTCCCGAAAAAGAGAACAAAAGAGGCTGCAGAATTTGTAGATGTTGGCTTTACTTACACACTTAGAAAAACTGAGATGCATTTCCACATAACCAACTGAGTCGCTATATGCTGGCTCAGACTGCTGCCAAATTATGCTTGGATTACACAGTCCTGCAAACCATTAATTGTTCTCTATAAAGTAGGGTTAGGCTAAGGGTTAGGTTACTTATTACTGCCAAATGTCCACATGAAGAATGAAGAGATTTTGCAGAACTGGAGAAAAATAATGCCCACCCACCTTCATTTGGTATGTCTGTGTTCTTTTTTTACTGTCAAAAGGAACCTGACCCAAGAAACCTGACAGACTAGGTTGAAAAGAAAGATTTGATCTAAAGTCATTTTCTGATTGCTGAGACTCAAGGGATACGTGCTGTCCTCACACGTCTAATTAATATACCTGCCTCTCTAAGTCATGAATGGAAAATCCCTGTTTTCCCAATGGAAGTAACAGGGAAGAGAACAGACAGAACACAGGGGTGGGATTCAATCGGTGTTACTACTGGTTTGGTGATTACGTTTTGTGGGTGTGCAGCATTTGAAAAGCCTCTTTTTCCCTCCTTTTTCAAATTCTGTTCTGCCACGCACAGCAGCTGAGATTGAAAAAGCAGGAAATAAAGGTCAGGTAAGAGCCCAGGCAGGCAGGTGGGCCAAACACCAGCAGATACAGAACCCGTTTGGTCTCTGCTGCTCTTCAGAGATACTGGTTCTATAGAGCTGGGCAGAGCTGGTAGCATCCCATCCCTGAAGGAACATCTCTTGTTGGTTGTTATCTCTTGGTCCAAGTTTGGAAGCAGATCACTGGTCTCTAACCTTTGATTTGGTTCCAAATGAAATCAATGTCAAATGAAGATTTAATATTCTTTTTAAGTGACATTGACTAAGGAAAACTTTGGATGAAACTTAATTTTTCCTGGACTGGGCCTAACATGCAGGGGTGGGGTTCTACCGGTTCAGACTGGTTCGAATGAACTGGTAGTACTGGTGATCATTTGCCCTCCTGTCCCTGCCCCAGTCTATCCTTCATTTCCATGTTTTGCAGCTGAGCTGATTTGTGTGGCACAGTGGACTGCCGCATCACCGGGGTTGCAGTAGAAGGTAAGTATTAGAGCTGAAAATGGGTGATTTTCAAACATGCGGGAAGAGCTCACCGAACTGGTTGTTACACCAGTTGAATCCCGCCCCTACTAACATGCTGCCTAATTACTTAAAACAAAACAAAACAAAACTCACAAAAATTGTCCTGTTTGAAAGACACACAAAATGGTGTTCTCCTGCAATAAAAATTAGAACTTAAGCAAATAAAAATATTTTGTTAATGTTTGCAATCTGCTGCGGAGGTTCTTCACCAGGCGGGCACCGATTCACCAGGGCAAGCTTTTCCAAGCAGGATGACCTGCAACTCTAATGGAAGATCTACCATCCGTCTCCCTGTGGCAGTTCTGCAATTAAGACTGACCCTAAGCCTCTTGTTATGAAAACCCCAGTCATTGCAACAGCTCTCTTGTTGTGTGACAGGTGTTTACAGCATTAACTTCCCCAGGCAAAGACCAGTAAAGTAAAATTAGTCATGTATGTAAATTATAATCACGCGGCACAGTTGTATGTGCTCATTTAGCCATTTTAACCGTGTGTGATGTTATCCTCTCGGCAAGACTAATCAGCATTAGCCGTAATGAGGTCAGTAAGTCAGTCAGGCATTATCATGGGATTTAATTGGGACACTGGTCTCTGCTGAAGTGAAAATTAATAACTTTTGTCAATGTTCTGGTGAAATGTTCTGTCTTATTAAACTACGAGGGTCAATTAGAAAGCATTATGTAATAAAGTCCCCAGCAGCAGAACTCAAATTGAGTTATACTGCAGTCATTATACCAGGGTGATTGCATCTGAAAATGGGAAACCAGAATACCATATGGAAGGGTCGGCTGATATTTATAGGCCTGGCATGTTAAGGCTTCCACAAGAAGGAAACAATTAAATGTAATATGCAAATAAATCAGAGTGCCATGTTTGCGTGCCAAGAGCTTCCTGCAGGCCACACGCCGTCAGATGTGACTAGGCAAAATGGCCCTGGTTTAATCAGCCTCATTTCGGTTCTCCAAAAGAGAGGCCATCCCCCTGGATCACTTGAGTGGTTGAAAATCTGGGACACACCTGGATGTCGGCAGCCCTGTGCATGGATGCTGGCAAATAAATAACCCTTGATTAGGTGGCTATTAAAGCCCAACACTGCTTTTTATTAAAGTGCCATTATAGTGGTACAACAAATTAACAAACTTTAAAGCATGTTTTTACAGCCGCCGATATTCCCTCAGCAATCATCTGTCTCGGTACTTCAAAATGGGCAGCATATTGTTAGGGACTGGAGGAAGCCTTTGCAGGCCGCGTGCGAGCAGCCGGCTTGTAAGGGCTTGAACTGTGACGAAAGCGGGCGACGAGGGCTTTTCTTCTGGGACTGTGACAAGCTCAGATGTCAGCCTTTGTTTTTCACCCCTCCTTCCTTTTTCTCTTCAAAGATGGGGGAGCGCAGGACAAGCAGGCAGAGGCAGAACTGCTGCTTAAGTTAAAACACAGGGCCTCCAGGTTTTACAGGGTTGGAAGGATTCATTGTTGTCGTCTCCGTTCAAAGGACCACACAGAAAGCACCTTTTCCTAGTTGACCGAGAGTTCTGCCATCCTCAGCAGATGTTGCCAAAGCCGAAAGCATCTCCCTGGGGATTTCTTGGGAGGGCTGGTGTTTTCCCCATGTCTTCCAGAGAGATAATGCTATTAAAAATTGCAGCAGGAGAGCCATTTTGGCGTAGTAGTTAAGGCAACAAGTTAGAAAGTGGGAGATTGCGAGTTCTAGTCCTGCCTGCCTTAAAGCATATTGGGTGACCTTGGACCAGATATTTTCTCTCAGTCCCAGGAAGAAGGCAATGGCAAACCTCTTCTGAGTCTCACCAGGAAAACTGCAGGGATTTGTCTAGGCAGTTACCAAGGCTTAACACGGACTCAGAAGCAAACGCACACAAAAGTAATAGCATAGCAGGCATTACCGTTTTAGCTAAAGCCAAGTCAAAACCCAGTGAAGCATTAGAAGCTGTGCCCTATTCTGCTTTGGAGACATTCAAATGGAGTGCAATTGTTTGCATGAGAGGCTTTTTCAACGTTATTTGGAACATTTTAATTTCCCACAGTGTTTGCTGTACTTCCTTGCAGAACTGCAGAAACCCAAAAGTGTCTTCAAAAATGCAGTTGTGGGGCGTTGGTGAGGGGGAAGAGATGTTTGAGGACTTTGAACTCTTGCAGATTTCAGAACAAGCTGGGCTGATCTGAGAGGGAGCAGGCAGAATGAATGAATGAATGAATCAATCAATAATAAAATCTCCATTGTCTGGATGAATATGGTTTTAGAGCTTGGTGAACTGCAGCTTTCACTCTTAGTTATTCTGAGGCAACAACAACAGAAAAAGTTCTCAGAACATGTTTTTTCAATCCATAATTTCCAGAGATAATACTTGCAAGAGATGCTGTGACAATGTTGGGGTGTGGTGGGGCGAGGGATTTATACTTCCAACCCTGCTAAGTAAGACCCGCTTCTCTTCAGAGCTTCTGTGTTCTATACTGTTGAAGCAGTCCCGATGCCAGCAGTCATGTAATTTACAATATTTAACTAAAAGTCAGCCCAAACTTGTGAGCAATTAGCTCCAATTCCCAATGCAGGAAATTTATTAGAAGATCCAGCAGAGCAAAGTCTGAAAGGGTCAGTGGCAGTCTGAAAACAAAACAAGGCAGAGTTCTCTAAAATGCTGAGGCGGAAAAGGGACAGATAATTGAAATGGAAAGAAGGGAATGAAATCAACAATTAATAAAAAAAATTGAATTTTTAGAAACTGTTAAAGCTCAGAATGACCCAAGAGTTGCCAGAGATGACAACACCACCACCAAAGCTTTTGGGGCATATTAAAAACAAACGGAACTCCAAAAAGGATATAAGTTCATTGCAAGGTAATGGGGGATGATGAGAAGGCAGGACTTCCCCTATTTTGCATCTGTTTTGCATCTATTTTACATTTCACGTTCTCTGAAATGTAATATGCAGTTCTAATTGCTCTTTGTTATGCCTTGGGTGAAGAGGGAACTGCAGTTTAGGATGGATAAAGAAGAGAACAAGAGAGAATTAATTTAAACTCAAGTTGACATTTCCAAGGCCAGGTGGATTACTAACCAAAGTTCTGAAGGAACTAATGAAGGCAATCACAAAAACCATTCTAGGTCATGACTCCAGGAGAACTGCAAGGTTCCAGAATACTAGAGGAGAGCAAATGTCATCCTCATCTTGAAAAAGGGGAAGAAGGAGAACCTGGCATCTAGACTTCCATATTCCATAATCAACAGATTATCAAGCAATATGCTGTCAGCACTTAGATAGGCAATGCTACAAGAGGCTGAAGACATTTATCTTCCAGTCTAATAAACTTTCTAGCTTAGAAGTCCAAGATACTCCTATAGACAGAATCTGCCTAGCCCTGAGCAATGTGTTTGATAGAGTTCTCATCAATGAAATGGTAAAATATAGGCTAGATATGATACCAGTTTTAGATGGATTTGTGTGGTTGGCTGAATGGCCACACTCAAATAATGCTCATTCAGTTTGGATGGAAGTATTGAATGAGATCCTAGAAACCCTGGAGTGTTTAACCTTTTTTTTAAAACCAAGGATTTGAATCTGAGAGTTAAGGGAAGACGTACAAAATCTACATGTGTCCCAAAATTGAAAAAGATGGATACTATTTTAAATACACATGAGAAGTTTAAAAAGGCTGAAATGAAAGGGGGGTATTTAAGGGGGAATTTCAACATCAGGGCAATTAAAATGTAAGGCACAAAAGGGGGGAGACTTGGCATTAGTTCTTCTGAAAGAGATCTTGGTGTAGTTGTTGACCACAAATGAACTAGTGGTGTCATGCAGCTGCTAAACACAAATAAACATCTTACAGCTGCCTTCCAATGATTTTCAGAATGCTTGTTTAGCATAAGAGTTAGTCATAGCAAAACCAGCCTGGAATATGGTTTTAGGGGTTTTAGATTGCACTTGTTTAAGCATGTGTGGATATGTCCCTTGACCAGAGGAATCGTCTGGGAAGGGAGAATAAATCTGTCATACAGATATTATCTAGAGGTCAAGTTCTTTGCTTTTTTAAAAGCATATTGATGCATCTATTTAAATGTGCAGTTTCAGATCAGATGAGTATATGTACAACTGATGTGGACTGAAATTAGAAAGCAGTACAGTTAAGTAAATCTCAAGTTGGCATTGCACGCTGCCCAGAGGCTACCATACAAGGAAAAATTATGCATTGTAAAGGCTGCTTGGAGGTGGGAGATACTTTCAATGTAATCTTCTGGATCCTATGCATGAACTGTGACTATGTAGGATAGGGGTATCAAACTCAAGGCCCATGGGGTGCTTAAATCTGGCCTGTGGGACCCACCTGGAAATAGCAAAGGAGTGGCCTGCGGTGTACCTGGCAGCCAAAATGGGGTGAGGGGAGGCCTGGGCAGCCTCCTGCAGCCTCCTAATGGATAAAATGGGGCACATGGGGGTATCCATCCTATCTCTCTCCCCCCCCCCCGCAGAGAACTAAATATAATGCTGATCTGGCCCTTGAAGAAATCCAGTTTGGCACCCCTGAGATAAGACAAATGTGGAGGAAGCTAACCACCAGATTGCAAGAATATAAGCAAGTGGTCAGATGAGGGGACCCAAACTCATTGATATCCCCTACATAGCTTTTTCTCTGGTAATATCACACTACTAACTAGAGCATACAAAACATTTGCGAGACATTTACTGATGAGCTTGAATATAGCTCATCAGTCTGGAACCCACATTACGTATCTGATATTAACACAGTTCAGAAAATCCAGAAATGTTTCACAAGAAGAGCTCTCCATTCCTCTATGTGTTGCAGAATACCTTATGCCACCAAACTTGAAATTCTAGACCTAGAAAACCTAGAACTACGCCGCCTTCGGTCTGATCTAAATATAGTATATAAAATCATACATTGCAATGTCCTACCTGTCAATGAATACTTCAGCTTCAACCATAACAATACAAGAGTACACAATAGATACAAACTCAAGGTTAACCACATCAAATTTGATTGCAGGAAATACGACTTCAGCAACAGAGTGGTCAATGTCTGGAATACTCTACCCGACTCCGTGGTTTCTTCCCCAAACCCCAAAAACTTTAATCTTAGATTGTCCACTATTGACTTCACCCCTTTCCTAAGAGGTCTGTAGGTTGTGTGCATAAGCGCACCAACGTGCCTACCGTCCCTGTCCTATTGATTCTTTTTATTTTTCTTATATGCATCCATTTCATGTGTTCATAGTTATGTGTTCATAACTATGTTGATACTTATACCTATTATCTTGTAAGCGATTGAAAAATCAAATAAATAAATAAAATAAAATAAATAAATAAATGCAGGTACAAAGACAGCCAGGGAAATGATTGAAGCCTGGGAAACGCGGCCCTGTCGGTTAACAGGAATGCTGATTTACCTCCAGTTTATCAAGTACTTAGGAGTGGAGGGCTTGGCAGCGCAAGGAAACGACATCCAGTTTCCACACCAATCAGACAGTAGGAAGGCCCCACATTAATACAATTTACAGAATAGACCAAAGCACGTATTCCAGTAGAGAGAGGTTCTCTAAAGAACCTCTGGTCCCGGTGACCGACCCAGATTCAATCTTGCAGTACAGTTAAGCCCTCAATCCAGGATCTACATCACAAGATGTGCACAAATAGGGCTCCCCAAAATGAGCATACCAATATTGAGGGGAAGTAAGCAGCTAATAAAAAGTGGGCATGATTTATTCTGCAGTAGCATAATGCTGGTCAACACAACCTCTTTCTTTGTTCCATATTTTTAAAAGGCACAGTCATGGCTCCACACATTCATTTCGTTATTCTTACTTTTAAAATGTTTCTATCTTCCCCCTAGTTAAAAGCCCATTCTCCTCAAGGAAACATACAAGCGTAGGTAAGCCCTGCTTGTATTTCTGCTGTCAGGATGGCCTCGTGACATAAGCAAGCATGACGGGTGACACATTTTGTTTTGTTTTGAGTTATCAGAGTTGGTAAATCAGTTTTGCTGGGCTGGGTTTCGAGAAACCGTTGGAAAATCAGGAATGAAAGGCTGGGCCAGAGAGAGGGGAAATACTAGGCCTGTGTTCACAGCTTATATAATACAATGCAGCTGTCTCAGGAGTAGAAGACCATTCAGCCACAGTTTGAAATTCCCGAACTGCATCACTGATTTACCCATCTGTAGATTCCTATCAAGTGTGCAAACATGAATCGCTCATAGAGGGAAATGTTTCCAAATGTGTGTAAAAGGAATTCTGCCAAGCCTACAGATAACTAAATATACAAAGGCTACCACAATGCAGAACTATCCAGATACATTTCATACACACACATATACATACATATCTTGGCCAGGATCCCACACACTCAGGGACACTATTCCATAAAGCCAAGGACATGATTTATCATTCGAAAGCAGCAAATTCTTGCATCATTAGGAACATTCCCAACTTAGGGAGAAGGCCTCCTAGCAGTGCGGTGTTAATTACTTTCAGATGGTAGTATCAACAGCATATTTGTATGCATAGATATACACTCCTATACACACACACTCTTATATGTACTGCAATGACCGATAAACACCCAGGTTCTCCCAGACATGACCTCTGTCCCACTTCCTCTCTGTCTTCGATGTGAGAGCTGCCGGGGCACTCAAGTCCCACATTGGGGTTCAACCTTGGTTTTCTGTTGAACTGGGAGACTCACGTCAGACATCTGCTGCTGTTGGAAATAGCCAGGGGTTGAGAAAGCATCAATTGCTTCTGGCTTTTTGGCAATGCTGTGAAACAGGCCTCAGTGTGAATCCACAGCCAGAGTATCAATGCCAGGATAAAGCTAAAGCAAAACCTAATATTTTGGCAAACAAACCTAGCATGGTGGAAGGAAGGAAGGGAGGAAGGAAGGAGAGGGAGGAAAAAGGGAAGAAAGGAAGGAGGAGTGGATGGAGGGAAGAAGGAAGGGAGGGAGGAAAAAGGGTGGGAGGGAAGGAAAAGGGGAGGGAAGAAAAAGAAAGGGAGGGAGGGAGGGAAAAGAGGGAGGGAGTAAACATGAAGGAAGGAGAAAGAGGGAGGGAGGGAAGAAAAAGGGAAGAAGAGAAGAAGGGAGGAAGGAGGAAGGGAAGAAAAAGGGAGGGAGGGGAAAAGGAGGAGAGAGGAAAAAGCAAGGAAGGAACAATTGAAGGAAGGAAGGCTATATGATGAGGCAGAATCTTTTTTATGATAAGAAAAAATCTAACTTTATAACAAAATTTAAAAAGGAATAAAACACCATCCCTTTGATGATATTCAAGGAGACTTCTTTTTTTAACCATATGAGGAGAGCTTTAAATTCTTAACTCCAGCAGTTGTCACTGGTGCTTGTCTCTCATCCCGATTCAAATCATTTTAGTTCCATAATTTAGGAGATGAAGAATCAAACTGAGGATAATTAGATCTGTGACTCATTCTTCTACAGGATTTGGTCCTTGGGAAGCTGGGAAGGCCCCTCTGAAAGATCACCCTGAGAGGAATGGCTTCAGATATGGGAAGAGGCATTTTGCTGAGAAGGGCTCAAATGAACTCCTCCCCCCCCCCCCCCCCCAAGTGGCTGGATTTATTTATTTATTTTACCTGTATATTGTTTGGTCTGATGTGACAATAATTGCTTTTGGGCATGAAAAGATGGCACGTGGCTAGTTATTAAATTAAAAATTATTGTATTTTGATTTTCATGGAGAAAGCTCAAGATGTTTCTGTCGACAAAACCTAAAGAATTAGTTACTTCAAATAGCCTGCAATCTTCTTGTTTGTATTTGTAACTTAGCCAATAAAATACCTTGAGCAACTTTGCCTCTGTCCCCCTCCTACAAACCAGCGGCCGTTCAGCTCTGAGTTCAAATTTCACTTTGAGTGTTTGGAATGTCTGCAATGAAAGTGCTGTTTTCCACTCCAGGCCAATTTTGGCAAGCAAAAAAAAAAAAAAAGACAATAGACATTCACCACAGCTTTGAAATGAAAGTGGGGGGGGGGGGGGCTTGGTTGGTTTGCTTTTTAACAGTTCTAGGGAGCAAGCCTGAGTAGCAGTACCTGAACATCTGCTGGAAAATCCTCCCTTGCTTGTTCAGCTGAGTTCAGCAGCAGAGTTGGCAGCTGTCACCACTTTTTAGTAGAAAATTGCTAAAGATAAAGTCAAGATGTAAATCAGCATAAGGCAAACAGCCCGAGATACTCCGTCTTAACCTTCTATCTTGGTCTCTATGTCCCACAAGCAACAAAATATACAGATACTGATCTATATGATATAAAACTAGTAAAGTACATTTCTCTAGAGGGACTTTGAAATTAACAGTGCAGTCTTCAGTAGGTTTGCTAGAGCTGCAGTACTACAGTTCAACAGCATAAGACTAAATAGATTGACTCAACTTTATTCTATTAGCATCATGCTTCCAGCATAGAATTTGTGTATTTTTATTGCTGCTGTTGTTCTTTAATATGTCTTGATCATACTTCTTTCATTGTTTGGAAATTGATTTTATGGTGTTTTGACCTTACAGGGCACACATACATCCCAATGTCTGTTTTGAAGGCAGTCTTGATGTGATGCCTGTGTCATATCTTACTGATTTTGTCTGTAGTACCTCTTATGTAGGGCAGGAAAGCTGTTCCATAGGTCTGTTCATCTTCTCGGTAAAAATAAAATTGACCTGGAAAACCAAGGTATATATGAAGTCCCCTGTGCATCATGCCCTGCCACATACATTGGACAAACCAATAGAAGAATAAGTACCCGCCTAGATGAACACAGAAATGCAGTAAAAAAAAGCTAGAACACACTTCCTCACCAATGCAACACATGAAAGCTACAGGTCATAGCATCTACTTCAATGGCATCAAAACCCTAGCCACTATAGAAAACTCCAGCCACAGAATTATCAGAGAAGCCATAGAGATTGCAAAAAGACCTGAAGGCATGAATAGAAGAGATGAGTCCACCAGACTGCCAATTATTTGGAAGCCTGCACTCTCAAACAAAAAAATATCCACACCACAAGCCAGCCAAACATCTGGGCACAAACAGTCCCCCTCCCGGATACCTCCAGCTCAAACACACCCCAACCAGGCACCCAGATGAAACCTGGTTTCCTAATAAATGATAGTCGTCCGTTTACTCGGAGCCAAGCTGCACTAAAAGCCTCCAATAAAGGAAACACAATGTTGCCAGCCAATCAAGACAAAAAAAAGCTACAAAATAGACAGAAGATATTAGAAACACCAATCAAGCAGAATACAGCAAACTCCAAGACCAATAAACAAAGATCAAGATTCCCAACCAATCAGGATAAAGAAAAAACCATTCTGGCACAGCGTAGGCTAGCATCAAATTTAAAACTGAAATGGCTGTGAAAGTCTGACTCACAGACGAACAGAATATAGAAGCCTGATGATGGCAGATGAGATGCTGCCTACAACATTGCTACAACTTTAAAAGCACAACTATGATGACATGGGAAAATACCCGAACAAAGCTGAATACCATATATATATTTGTTTTCTTAAGTTTTCGCGGGTACTGACATGTATGCTGTTCAGCTTTGTTCAGGTATTTTCCCACGTCCTTGTAGCTGTGCTTTTAAAGTTGTAGCAACATTTCGGCAGAATCT
>BLBF01000004.1:40040258-40055614 GCA_015471245.1 Laticauda colubrina | reverse complement strand
GTTGCTACAACTTTAAAAGCACAGCTACAAGGACGTGGGAAAATACCCGAACACACACACACACACACACACACACACACACACTTGTATAATTATAATATACATTATAATAATTACATTATAAATAATATAATTATTATAAATACATTATAAATAATATAATTATAATAAAATAAAATTATACGGCCTCCCAAAAATCCACAAAGAAAGCATACCTCTCAGATCCATAGTCAGCTCCAAAGGAGCACCATTACAAAACCTAGCTAAACATTTAGCAAAACAACTACAGCCCCATGCTGAAACCACAGCTTCATATGTACAAAACCCATACCACTTCTTAGAAATGATCAAAGATCTACACGTGGAACAAGATCTGCTTGTAAGTTTCGGCATGGTTTCACTATTCACTCAAGTCCCGATAAAATAAACTCTTGAAATCATCAAAAATAAATACCAACCAGCTAAAGACCTCATGGAACTAACAGAACACTGCCTAACCAACACATATTTCATATACAAAGGACAAAGATACAAGCAAATTGAAGGAGCCCTATGGGATCGCCACTGTCACCCGTCATTGCAAACCTGTTCATGGAAGAATTCGAATCCAGAGCCCTGGCTAATGCCACCCACAAACCCAAACTATGACTAAGATACATCGATGACACATTTGTGATTTGGCCCCATGGAAAAGAAAACCTAAACAATTTCCTAACATACCTAAACAGCACACACCCCAAAATCAAGTTCACCATGAAAACGGAAATAAACAAACAACTACCATTCCTAGATGTACTAATCTACAAAAGAACAGGTGGCACACTGGGACACACCGTATACCAGAAGAAAACACACACCAACCGCTACCTCAATGCCCAATCCCACCACCACCCAGCACAGATAGATTCCGTGGCCAAAACACTAATTACCAGAACGAAACGCCTGGCAGACAAGACACATATAAAGACTGAACTATGCACCCTGACTAAAGTATTGACAGCCAACGGCTTCCACAAAAACAAAACCACCAGCTTGATCCACAATAACACACCAAGACATAACAGAGACCTAGAAGATCAACAGACCTATGGAACAGCTGTCCTGCCCTACATAAGAGGTACTACAGACAAAATCAGTAAGATACTACACAGGCATCACATCAAGACTGCCTTCAAAACAGACAAAAAAATAGCAGCCATCCTGAGAAACCCCAAAGATTTTATTGGGGTTGGTATTATATATTGGTATTATATATGAATATATGAAGTCCCCTGTGCATCATGCCCTGCCACATACATTGGACAGACCAATAGAAGAATAAGTACCCGCCTAGATGAACACAAAAATGCAGTAAAAAAGGTAGAACACACTTCCTCACCAATCCAACACATGAAAGCTACAGGTCATAACATCAACTTCAATGGCACCAAAACCCTAGCCACTATAGAAAACTCCAGCCACAGAATTATCAGAGAAGCCATAGAGATTGAAAAAAGCCCTGAAAGCATGAATAGAAGAGATGATTCCAGCAGACTGTCAATCATTTGGAAGCCTGCACTCTCAAATAGAAAGATCTCCACACCACAAGCCAGGCAAACACCTGGGCACAAACAGACTCCCTCTGATGCCTCCAGCTCAAACACATCCCTACCAGGCGCCCAGATGAAACCTGGTTTCCTCATAGATAATAGCCGTCCTTTCACACGAAGCCAAGCTGCACTGAAAGCCTCCAGTGCAGGAGCAGAGTGTTGCCAGCCAATCAAAGCCACAAAACAGACAGAAGAAACCAGAAACACCAATCAAACTCCAAGTCCAATAAACACAGACCAAGTCTCCCAACCAATCAGGATGTAGAAAAAAACATTCTGCCACAATAATAGGCTAGCCTCAAATTTAAAACTAACGACTGTGATAGCCTGACCCACATACGAACTCAATACAGAAGCCTGATGATGGCAGATGAGATTCTGCTGAAATGTTGCTACAACTTTAAAAGCACTACAATGATGTGGGATAATACCCGAAGGAAGCTGAACAGCACACATGTAAGTACCCGCGAAAACTTAAAAAAACATATATACAAACATACATACATAGTATCACTATTCTTTAATAAAGTATCAAGATTTAATTTCCAGTCTGGCTTATTAAAGGGTAGGAGGGTTTAGCTGCATGTCAAACTACACGCAGAGTAACATGTAGTGAGCACAATTAGTTTTGAGGAACTTATTCCATAATAATCATTTTTGGCACATGGTGATAACCTGGTAGGATAATGAAATGTTTGCCACTCCCAAATTAAGTTTAGAGAGTCCTCACAATCTAGCAGACAATCCTGAGCTAGTCATACCGAAACAGTACACTCTGAAACATAGCTAATCTGTTGTTAATATTAACTGAGCTCAATTTTGCATAGGATAACATCTCAACAATTCCAACTGAAGAAAATATTTGTAGCTTTGGGTTGAAATGTGGGGTCCTTCGTGCTACCTAAGTTTCTTTGTTTGCAGATGTTTCATTGTCCAACTCGGTAACATGGTACACTGATGATGTTCACTAGTTGGGTAATTAAAATTCAAGAATTTATTTATTTATCATATGGCATACAATGCCAGGGAAATCTATAAATTAGAATGAAAGTTCATTCTCTAAGCTTGTGGGTTGGTTTCCAAACATTTCATTATCAGGCTAGATAACACCTTCAGCACAGTTTAGGGGATGTCAGTGTTCTCCTGTTTATAAGGGCTTCAGGTGTGGGTGTGTCAAGTGACAGTCTTGTGATGGGTCAGGTGTGAATCATTAGTGAGTCTTGTGATGGGTCTTTTGATAAGGAGGTTACATCAGGTCAGGATCATTGTGAGGTAAACTACTTGGTTGAGGGTTGGTGCTATCTCTGGTTGGCTGTGCACTTGCAGTTTATCTCCTAATGATCCTAATCTATCTCACCTCCTTAATCACAAGACCCTCATTTGATACAATCACACCTGGAGCCCTTATACACAGAACACTGACATCCACTAAACTCTGCTGAAGGTGTTACCTAGCCTGGTAATGAAATATTTGGTAACCAGCTCACAAGCTTAGAGAATGAACCTTCACCCTCATCCTACACCCGAGCTACAGATATTTGCCACTATTGCAAATCTATAAATGCTAGACCCAATACAGTCCTGATAGGCTAAATTGCTAGTTCATTCTGCATGCCCATCTTTGGAGCAGAGCAGGGGGATGAACTAGCTTATACCAGCTGAATAGCAGAGCTCAGGTTACTGGTTCTTCAGGGCTCCTCTGCTGGTCTCACCTCGTGTTATTACCTCATGTCCAGCCAGGTCCATTGGCAACACCAGCTTCCACTCTCTGCATACATGAATGCAGCTAGGTTTTTCACCATCAAAATGGTACTCATTTATCTACTTGTAATATTGCATGCTGCTGGGTGGGCAGGAGCCAGGGAGCAAGCAGCTTGTGGAACCAAGCTCAAACTGCAGACCATTTCTGGCTGGCAGTTCATTAAGCTGCTGCATCACCGTGTCCCCTTTAAGAAAACAATAACAGTCAAACAGTTGTTATTGGAAGCAATGGTGAGAAATTGGTAAGGAAGGATTCATCAGTGATGGGGCACTCTAAACCACGGGTGCTGAACTTGATTTCATTAAGGGCCACATTAGGGTTGTGTTTGACCTCAGGGGGACTGGGGTGGATGTGGCCAGGATGGGCATGGCTCGCTTGATGACACTTGTGTCGGGGTACCTGTGGTGTCCCGAGCCCTCTGCCAGAGAAAATGGGCTCCCAAGCTCCGTTTCCTGCTGTGACAGCCTCCTGCAACCCTCTGCCAATGCTCTTGAGCTCCATTTTTGCTGGCAAAGGCAAGTGGGCCAGTCTCTTGCTGTTTCCAGGATGGACCTGTGGGCCAGATCTAAGCATCCCACCAGCCAGATGGACCTTGATTTTGACTCCCACTCCTCTAAACAATCATAGGGGATGTATAGTAGAGGGGCATTTATCCCACAAATTTTCCTACTTCCCAGCCCTTGATGGGCAGTGGGAAAACTCTGGAAAAATTGCAGTATGTCTCTGCGGTGTGCAAAAAGCAATTATCCTCCAGCTGATCCTGCAATCTCCTTAAAAAAGAAATCAGGCAGAATTCATCTCACAACTAAACAAATCACTCTCCTAACTTCTCTCTCCCCCCCCCCCCCCACTGCACTAACATCTGAAAACATAGTGGTAAGTGTGGCTATCTCTTAGAGCTTTCTGACAGGGGGTGCCAAAGCCTCTGATGTGCTGAACTATTCCTCCCACCCCCATGCACATTAAATGTCACAAATGATGTGCGTTTTATACTTTAGCCAAAATAAAATACACCTTCCTATTTTTGTGCGGTGTTCAGGTTCTCCAGGGTAAGATCATATCAATGTAACTATGTTGGAGAATACGTGGATTGGTCTGTTGTAGTATTCAGCAGACATGTGAATAGTAGGATCATACAGGATGGTTCACCATGGCAAATTTTCCTTGTCTGACTCAAGGATCCTTAGCAGACATTTTTAAGGTGAACACAACTCCGGCCCGTTTCTTCCTCTCTGGATATTTCTCACTTTTGCTTCCTCTGCTCTGTTGGCTTTACATCCTTCCCACTGTATCGCCTTTGAGCTGCAGCCGACAGGCTTTGGACAGTAGGACAGCTCGATCCAATAAATCTGAGACCTGTCTAGGTGCTTCATTTATCAAGAGGCCTAATTTATCCAGGCCCTTTAGACTAATTGCAGATTTGCAAAAAATGCTGAGAGTGTAGAACAGTGCCTCATGAATGTCCCTTGCCATATTTCTGTTAATGTGTTTCATCTGGAGTACATAAAGAGACAGGGATGCTGATTTTAGACACAGCACTTTGGGACTCATCCAGTTAAATGATTATCCCTAAAAATGTGCAGTGATGTCATTTTCCCTAAAGCACTTTGCTAGTTGCCTTGTTTGCTTTGTTGTGAGAAATGTGTAATTCTCAGCTCATTTTCAGAACTGTTGATGTCCCCATTACCTTCTTTTCTTCACTTCCTAAATCACTCTTGTTCTCTTTCCTCCTTTATTGCCTCCTTTGAAGTCACTCCCTTAATTGTCATGCTCCAATATCTATTATGGATAAATGAGGACTTTGAGTCCCCAGCTGTGATCACCACTAATATCCTCTCCAATATATTTCTGCTTCCTTTCCTATTGTTGATTTTCCTCTATCTTTCAGAGCAAGACCATCTAAAAGTCCACCGGATTATCCATCCACGCAGCTGAAGTGCCTATTTGTTATTTTAACCAGGCTGTTTTCTTATGAAATTTTTCATCATGCAGTGATGGTTGCTGAACCTGAAGCTAAGGATGGAGATATATTGCATTCATCGCTCCTATCCAGGGATGGTACTCATCTGGTTCTGACTGGTTCTCCAAAACAGGTAGCAGAAATTTTGAATATTTGGAGAACCGGCTGGCCTCACCCCATCTATTTGCTGCCTCCCAAGTCCCAGCTGATCAGCTGGGTCTTCTTTTGTTGCCCTGCACAGGAAAACAGAGCTGGAAAGCAGGTTAGTGGGGTGGGGAGAGAATTGGATTTTGCTGTAACCTTCCTCCAGGAGTGGGGTGGGAATGGAGATTTTGCAGTATCCTTCCCCTGCCACTCCCACCAAGCCACACCCACCAAGTCACACCCGCAGAACCAGTAGTAAAAAAATTTGAATCCCACCACTGTTCCTATCCCTATTATTTTCTTATGATTTGCTTCACCTGTGGTGGTACACACCTGTTTGTTTACTCTTTTGTAGTTTCAAAATTGAGTGATGTTATATCTACATACACACACACACACACACAAAATGGGGTCTTCCCTGATGTAATTTAGACAGACCCAAAAAAGAAAATCTCACTTGCACTAGGTCAAATGCAAAACTTTTTTTTAATAAAAGGTTTTTTTAAGTTTTCTCAAAACATACAAATACAAATAAAATATCTTTTTTTGAGAACAACATGGCCCCGAGTTATCACTTCTCCATACAGACATAAACTCAATGCATATTTACCTTATACATTCTAATCCATATAATTATTTTCATAGGTTTTTTTGATAGCTTTTCCCTTTCTTTACTTTCTATAGCCTTATTTTAAATGATCTCATTCCTTTCTTAATTCAATTACATATCTTTTTCTAATTTTTAAAATCTTTCTAATCAGTGTTTTTATACCTTCGTCCGTCCTGTTTACAATTTCATATTATCTTTTCTCATAAAATAAATTTTCCCCTGAAATTACTAGATTGGAGTGTAACACCTTTGTATCTTTTTTCAAATCTTATTTAAAAATTTAAATTACACCTTTACAGTTATAACATTCATTTTCTAACCTCTATTTTATAACACATACCTATTTTCAATTGAATTCTACTTGGTACATTCCCTTAAAAATACAAACTAAATTTTTAAAAGAAAAAAAGTATATATGTATACATATCTGTGTATATATGTATAACAATAGTAAATGGAAAAATTATTCTATTCAAGTACAGCTCTGCCATTAATATTAATAACAATCTTTTACATTTCTATTTCTTTTAATAAACATTACCTAGTAATATCAGTTGTCTTTCATTTTAATCATCTATATTTCATATTTTACTTATGACTGTCTTTAAATAAAAAACCAAACAATAGTTATTAACAGTAGTCAATAAAGTTATTATTCTTATTCAAGTTCATCTTGTCAACCGATAAAAATCTTCCATGTTTCTTTTCAGTTTTTTTTTAAACGTTCTTTTTAAATCATTGAGAGCGTTATTCTCTTCACAAACAAATATTCCACTACATATCAATATAAATTTTTTCTATCATTTTAATCACCTAACATATTTTCTAACCCTTTTCTATTTCTAATATAACAATGCTGTCCCATGCACCCTTGCTGAATCCTCTCCTTAAATTAAATTTTAACCATTGTCTCTGTGTCTTTTAACTAGGTTTATACCTTTAATTCTTGTATGCTTTTGCTGTACCTCTGTATCTTGTTTCTTTCCTTTATAGCTTCTTTTCCTTTCCCTCTTCCCTCTCTTCTTCTCCCTCCCCTTTTTATTCCCTTTTCTATCTGATTCTCCCTTCTGTGATCCTCCCTTCTGCTTCTTCCTGATATTATGATTACTTTTCAAATTACTCTTTTTTTTTTTTGGTTGTTGCTTCAGTGCTTTTAACTCCCTTTCCCCCCTTTCCCTTTTATACCCCACTTAAAATTGCTTGGTCATTAAAGATTACTTCTTTGTTGTCCCACCCTTCTTGTTCTGCCGGCGTATTTTGTTGTTTTTTATAATTCAAGATCTCCATTTCTAAAAATTGAAATACGAAGCCAAAAGATCCTCTTCTGCTTGTGCTTCTTCTTTTTGTTCTTCAAGTCTCATTTTTAACTCTTCAAGGAGTGATGCCATTTTAAAAAATTTTAAACAACCCCCAATTGATTTTATTTTATTTCATTAGAATCCTCCATCCAAAGTTCTGGGAATCATCCAATAATCCAAAACTGTTTCTTGCTTCTTTTTTCACTTTCTCTTTCCAGGGGCTTTATTATCTTGTAACAAAGTTTCAGCTACAATGTATCTTTTGCAAGCCTTGTTAAAATTCCACTATCAATTTTTTTTTAAGTTTCAGGTGGTCTCCTCCATTTTCCAGATTCCACCCTCTTTTTTCCTTTTCCCCTCTGCTGCTTTCTTTCTTTTTTTAAAGAAAGTTTTTAAATTATCCAAGAATCTTTATCCCTTTGACACTTTAGCCTATTAATGTCAAAGTGGATTAGTAATCAATTTCTTATTCAAATTTCTTCTTCTTAATGTTTCAAGTCAGTTAAAACTGTCAATGTTAGAGGGAAAAAAGCCAATTCCATTTCCTTTCCCTTTTTTCTTTCGCAGCTTAAAATCTTTTCGAGGAATAGTATTAGTCTTTAAAATTCAGGTTCCAGGTACCTTAAATAGATGTTCTCCATTCAACCCAGTCAGTCAAACTTTCTCCTTTAAACTTCCTCCTGCACAATCTTGTCCAGTTAGGTTCTTCTTTGAGGTGGCCATTTCTGACCAATGCTGCAATCGCCTTTGGGAAAGGGAGTAATAGCCAGCTGAGGAGGAGAGATGTGGCTCTCCTCAACCCCGCTGACAGCTCCCCCTTCTTCACCACCTCTTCGGGGTGGCTTCAGCTCCAAATCTGGATGGCTCAGGGTGTTCCAGCGGTGAGCATAGATCAAAACTGCGGACGATCACGATTTCTGACTGTTGGTGAAGAAGCCCAAACCGGAAGTTGTCAAATGCAAAACTTTTCAATGAAGTGGGCCAATGCATTCTGCTGAGATCCAGCAAATGTGGGGCAATGGAATGAGCCACACTAAGTGACAGCAGCTAAATGTGTTATTCTTATCACAAAACTGAAATCATATACTAGCTAATAACTATGTGAATACCTAGTTTTCCCCAGCTTGGTTACCCCAAGCTGAATTGGATTTCAGTCCTCATATTTTAGCAGTGTGCACGGCCTTTAAACTGGATGGGTTGGGGGATTTGGGATTTGAAGCCCTACAGATTTGGAGTAACCTTGGTTTGATTCCAAAGGATTGGAATCTTGTAGAACAGATATCCCACGTTTGTCTTCTTTGTTCTGTTTTTCTTTCCTTCCTAAAAAAAACCATGATTCTCCATGATAATTTAATTCTGCTCTCATACTCCCAGCTCCTCAAACACCAGCTAATTTGCTCCTTCTCTAAAATGGTAGCTACAGATGCATGATTTTTTTTTTTTTGCATCTTCTGGCCCTTGACAACCGATGCAGCTGCTTGCTTGCTCCTTGCGCCATCTCCCCTTCCTGTTGCTCTTTTAGTTCCATGATGTGATGGAATTCGGAAACAAATTTCCTTCAGTAAAAGCAGGACTATGCTTAATCTTGTCAGTTTTTCCTAAACAGAAATAGCACTTAGACTTATATATCACTTCACAGTGCTTTTGCAGCTCTAAGTGGTTTACAGAGTCAGCACATTGCCCCCCAATAATATCTGGGTCCTCATTTTACCCACCTTGGAAGGATAGAAGGCTGAGTCAACCTTTAGCCTGGTGAGATTTGAACTGCCAAATTGTAGTCAGCCAGCAGTCAGCAGAAGTAGCTTGCAGTACTGCACTGTAACCACTTCACCACCACGGCTCACTTCGATTTATATACTGCTTCATAGCAACCCTCCCTAAATAGTTGACAGAGTCAATATATTTTCCCCAACAATCTGGGTCCTTGGAAGGATAGAAGGCTGAGTCAACCTTGAGCCAATCCAGATCGAACTCCTAGCTGTTGGCAAAGTTAGCCTGCAGTACTGCATTCTAATCACTGCATCACCCCATCTAACTTTGGAACACAGTTGGGTGTCATCATCATCTTGGCATAATCTGTAACTCCAACAGCCATCATAGACATTGCTAGACTTTGCAAGCAGAGAGCCAAAGGACTCTCATCTGTTGCATTCTAATTTCTCACATAAGTTTAAATTGTTACTTTTTCTTTTCTTTATTTATTTTTAGATCTTGCCTTTATTATTTTTGTGAACAACTCAAGGGTTATGATCGGGGGGGGGGGGGAATCTGAAACTCTAAGATGGAGGAAGGCCTGACCTATATATTCACACTTGGTGGCTGCAGTATATACATTCTCTGGCCAGAGGTTGAGATCATATTGTATGTCTTTATGTCTCCCTCTGTGTGTTGTTGATATATCATGAGCAATCATTGCCATGTGGATAGTTTGTCTGCTAGACCCCCAGTTTTTCAATAAAATCCCCTATTTTCATTAGGAAATTTCAGATCTCAATTTTTTACTTTGGCTTTCAGGGATTAAGCTGATCTAGAACAGGAATAAATAGATTTAATTTTAATGGTTAGGAAATTGTCCCAGCTGGAGGACAGGCACTCCTCTGTCATAATCAGATTTACTGACTGAAGAAAGGGAATAAGAAGAGAAACCTCAAAGCTTTGATCTTAAGAATCATATTAATTTTATTTCAAGAGTACTTCCCCAAACCACACTGACTTCAGGGATGGGTCTACAGTCATCGGTAGCTTTAGTAAATTAAAAGCTGGAGGAAAAGTAGAAAGTAGAACTTTCTAGGTCAGCTAAACAAGAGAGTAAGCACCAATCCTATTTGGCAAAGCAAGATACTAACCACAGTAGATGGGTGTTAACTGGAAGATTGCAGACGAATGCCATGTGATGTTATCCTTAGAAAGCAGGAGGACATTCAGCTTCCCAGTCCATTGTATAATTCAGCCCAGCCCAATTTGTACGAGGCAGAGGTGTTGCACTTTCAACTCTCATAATCTCTAGGCAGCATGGGCAAAGGAAGAGAGGAATACCCCAAAAGTTAAGAGGCTAGCAATAGTTGCAAAGACATTTGTTATGAAGTTCCCACTGAGAACCAATGGTTCTCACCCTGACAGCCTTCTGGAAGACTTGCTCTTCCAGTGCTTCAGTTAGGGTACCTGGAACCCCTTGCAATCTTTGTTGATATGGGGATTTTATTTTTTTGTCTACATTTCAGGAAAGCTGGTGAATCATAATTGCATCCTGGAGAGAACGTAAGGGCCATGTTGATGGGAGGTTTCTTTCCAACCAAGAACTGAACCAAAGAACTAGGGAATACATTACTGTATAGTATAATCCAAAGAAACTGATAGGTCCGCTATCTTATTCTTTTTCTTGCAGTAACTCAATGTGTTTGCACTGGCTTGGTCCTTTTCTTCTATTGTCTTCATAACGTGTTGAGCTTCCCAAAGTTGTTCTGCAACTAAGCAGCACTAAAAATCAAATAAATTAAATCAAATTGTTGAATTAAAGCTTTGCCCTCTATTTAATATGCATTGTTTTGATTTCATGGTCCTATCCATCATCTTCATTTTGGGGGGGGCCTGTCCATGCGTGCTCCTTATCATGAAGGAATACAGGAACAATCTTGGAAACAGGGAAGGAATGAGAGACTATTAGAAAAATTAGCCTTGAGAAAGAGAAAATGCTAAGAATCTCAGAAGATTTTCATCTTGATTTGGTTTGTTATCAGATTGGAAAGAGAGAAAAACTCCACCAAATTTTCAAGATCCTATTATTTAACAGTTCAGAAACTTCCTGGAAGATTCTTGCTGTGCCTACTACTTGACTTGGCCTATTTCAAACAGCTGATATTATGTGTGACACAGCTCCATCTCCATAATCAGGTTTGAAAAATATAAACATGCCAACAACATTATATTAAAAAAATCCCAAAATATTGTGAAGATATTCTTCCAACATAGAGATGTGAATGTTCTGTTACTGGAAGTTTCAAACAAACAGCAGCCATTTAGGATGATCTAAGGCAGGGGTCTCCAACCTTGGCAACTTTAAGACTTGTGGACTTCAACACAGCTTGCTGGCTGAGGAACTCTGGGAGTTGAAGTCCTCAAGCATTAAAGTTGCCAAGGTTGGAGACCCCTGATATAAGGAAGGGGGTTCCAAAGTCCTTCCCAAACAATCATTCTAGTATTCAATATTCAATAAAGCTACAATATGCAGCACTTCTTGTCTTCAATCTCCAGAGAGTTCCTGGAACATCAGGTGGTCTTGATGGTCTTTTTGTTTTCTGGATTTCAAAGAGAAGGTAGATCATCAGGTTTCATATGTGAGAACCCATATGAGTTCAGTGTTTGTCTCCTTTGTACAGTTCAACCTGAAACTGCTCCAAAAGTTGTCACCAGGTTCCCAAAGCTTGCTATCATAGTGTGTTGCAGTGTGCTTTAGGAGTAGCACATACTGAGAGGAGAAAAATGGAAAACTTCATTGGTGAGACCGGTTATAGATACTGAACTCAGTTGTCGTGGGTATTTTCTGCCCCAGTCTTGGATATATGTTAATTTCACTATTGCTGTTGTTTTTCTTAGGAGAGCTGGTGAATTTCTTTCCAACCAAGAACCAGCCATACTTCAAAGGACTACTAGGGAGTACATCACTGTATAGTACAACCCAAAGAAACTGATACCTGTCCTAAAAATAATCCACTCTAAAATACTTGAGAGAACTTCCATTCAGTTACAGATTTACTCAACAGCCTTGCTCCTTCTCTCAGCCAGAAGCACCATTAGGACAATCTTGAGAAAAAGAAAGTCCCCTCCAATGGAATATTCCCTGGAGAGAAACAACCTACAGCTTTATAGTCTATCAGGCTGCTGTGTAAGCAAGTAGTGATGAGTTGCATGCCTAGTTAGGACATTACTTAATAGCCCTAGCAAGTTCCTCCGCATTACCAAGAAACTGATGGGAGAAATGAAATAATGTCTCTTGAAGATTGGTGCAGGTTTTCCAGTGCCAAATTCCTGAGGCTGTCTTAATCATGCCGCTATTTACGGTGCTTTTGAATAGCGAGGTTTATCTTCCCTGATCTGAACTGCCTCCAAATCCACATTAGGAAAGTCAGCCATCAGCAAAGTAATGAAACAGGCAGCTGTAGGCTTCTGCCAGCCTTTGCAACATCTACAGTTACAACATTTGGAAAGATCCAGCTAAATATATGCATTGCACAACAGTGGGATAGAGGTGTTAACCCTAAGGTTAGCTAACCCTTGCTGGCTGCAGAAGATATGGGCCAGCAAGGCAGGTGTCAGAGTGTGCAAGGTTTGGCTGCAACTGTTTGAAGGTAAGTAGTAAGGCAGCTCCACTCCCACATCCCCACCCTAGCTTAATTTTTACCCATGTACCCTGGAATGGGCAGGTTCTCAATTAGGGCTTATTTTGTTGGTAGAGCTTATGTTGGGTGCATGTGTAAAAATCAAGCTAGGACTTACTTTTGAGGTAGGTCATATTTTTGGGGAAACACAGTAACTCCTAAATTGTCAGCGTGATCATATAGAGTCTGAAGTTTTCAGTAAAACTTTAAGAATGGAACTACCACTTTGCATTTAGGTGCAATTTTTTTTTCTGAATGATATACAAAATACAAAGATAGGTGGGATGGTCCATGAGTGAAAAAGAAATCCATGTTTATGAAACCAAAATGAGGGTTGGTTAGATATTAAAGGAGTATTATCCATCAAATGTTTTTGGACTTTTTTTTTTTTCATGAGCACCAGAAAGCAAGACATGAAACAGTAGATAGAAACTGATCAAGGAAAGAAGCTACCTGGAATTAAGGACAAACTTCCTAACAGTGAGAACAGTTAACCAGTGGAATGGCTTGTCACCAGAAGTTGTAAGTGATTCATCCTTGGAGGTTTTTAAGAAGAGACTGGGCAGTCCCTTGTCTGAAATGGTATAGGGTCTCCTGCTTGAGCAGAGGGTTAGACTAGAAGACCTCCAAGGTCCCTTCCAACTTCTGTATTCTGACTATTCAGTAAAGGATTCTGTCTTACAGTGAATTACATCTTACATCAAGCCATACTGACTTAGTACAGCTAACTCAGCGCTGCCTGTAAATGATTGCAATAATTCTTTGGGTTTGTATAGGTGTCTTTCCCAAATCAGCAAAGACAAGATGATGACAGAGGCTCTGACCTTCATATTAAGTACCTCAAAATGTGGCATCTTCTAGAAGTGGCATTAGTTTTTAAGGAGGATGCCTAGTAAAACCCGAATAGAGCGCCCTACCTTTTCAATACAAATGACAACGAATTGAATCCTTCCTTGCTGTAACCTTAATAACTTTGGGAGTTCAGTAACCGTAACATAGAACAGCATGGGTCAAATCAGGACACTCAAAGTGTACAACACAATCTGATATATCAAAGTGGGGGATGTCAGTCCTTCAGGTGTTACTGAGTAGTGTCCAGTGGTGGGATTCAAAATGTTTTACTACCAGGTCTCTGAGTGTGGCTTGTTGGGTGTGGCAGGGGAAGGTTACTGCAAAATCCCCATTCCCTGCCCAGTCCCCACTCCACTAACCTGCTTTCCAGCTCTGTTCTCCTGTGCAGAGCAACCAAAGAAGAGCCAGCCAATCGGCTGGAACTCAGGAGGCAGAGAATAGATGGTGGTGAGGCCAGTCAGAGGTGGTATTTGCCAGTTCTCTGAACTATTCAAAATTTCTGCTATCAGTTCTCCAGAACTGGTCAGAACCTGCTGAATACCACATCTGGTAGTGCCCCATTTTTATTTTTTAAATGACTATCTCCTTGCAAACGACTGAGCAAATCCAGTAAACATTTGCAGAGTAATTTCCATGGAAATTACTGTAGGAGATTCAGTGGAGATTCCTGCACGAGTCAGAAAGGTAGATCTGGGTCTGTTACACCTTGATGGTGCATGGAGCTTATGATCATCAAAAAACATAGCTACTAAGTGGAAATTACTCCATTATCCTGCAGAACTAACATACACCAAAGCACAAGGAGTTGCCTTTTGAATCCATTTCTTCTGTGCTGGTACATCTATTGTGAAACTGTGTCCTGTCACCTGCTGTGGACTAGCCATAGGTAGCGGGCTTGTTCAAATTCAGCCGGGACAGAGTTTGCCCTTAATTTTGTTTACTTTGGTTGATGTATTTCTCATTCGGCAAGGATGATATGGATCTTGTCTCATTGTACATCCCTCCTCTTCCCAGCCATGATGTGGCCTGGGCTCGATAAGATGACTCTTTTGTCATACAGAGTAAACCTTGCATTACTCATTAATATTAAGCGGTAATGAGAAATTAACATGACTGATTCCTTGTGTCCTACTCCAAATGACAAGCCTTGATTGCTGTATAATTTGGATCTCGCCTCTTCCCAGACTCTAACACACATACCTCTGGAATTGGAAAGGAGCATCCTAGAGGGAGGCTGAAACTAATGGCTGACATTTTGAACACACATGTACATATATCAAAATTATCCCAGAAGAATATGTCAGTGAGCGGGAGAGAGTAGTTTTTCCATATTAACAGTGGCATTAACTTTCTGTACTACATCACTTCCCTTAGGCACCTCTGAATTCTGGAAAATTTTCAGGTAGCCCACTGTGTCTCTGAAAGCAATTTTCATCACTTCTTGCTTTCCTTCTTTCTTTCCTTCTTTCTTTCTCTTTTTCTTTCTTTCCTTCCTCCCTCTATCCCTCCCTCCTTTTTCTTTTCTTTCTTTCTTTCCCTCTATCCATCTCTACTTTGTTTCTTTGTTTCTTTCTTTTGTTTTCTTTCCTTCTATTTCTTTCTTTCTTTCTCTCCCTCCTTCCTTCTTTTTCTTTCTTTCTACTTTCTTTTCCTTCCTTCCCTTTCTCTTTCTCTCTCTCCCTTCCTCCCTTCCTCCTCCTTCTCTTCCTTCTTCCTTCCTTCCTTCCTTCCTTCCTTCCTTCCTTCCTTCCTTCCTTCCTTCCTTC
>BLBF01000004.1:40019320-40040248 GCA_015471245.1 Laticauda colubrina | reverse complement strand
TTCCTTCCTTCCTTCCTTCCTTCCTTCCTTCCTTCCTTCCTTCCTTCTTTCTTTTCCTTCCTTCTCTCTCTCTCTCTCTCTTTCTCTCTCTCCCTCTGTCCCTCCTTCTTCTCCTCCCTTCCTCCCTTCTCTCTTCTTTCTCCTTTGTGTCTCTTTTAGCAACTGGGCCTCATCAAAAACAGCAGAATTAAGCCCCATTCTCATTTGACAAAGATCAGGGGGCGTGCAATAGGAAAGCCAAGTTTCTTGCAATCACCAGGAGAGATACCCACATCTGAATCATCCTTGCATCCTTGTGGATTTCCCTTCTGCACTTGGCGAATTATGTGTGTTTATGGTGAAAAACCACAGGAAGAAAACTGTGCGCCAAACCAAATCCATCCCATTAACAGCAAGTCATCCCCTGATTGCTGAGTGGCAGC
Organism: Laticauda colubrina; assembly: GCA_015471245.1. NCBI lineage: Eukaryota > Metazoa > Chordata > Lepidosauria > Squamata > Elapidae > Laticauda > Laticauda colubrina. The sequence goes on along the minus strand of BLBF01000004.1, from coordinate 40,039,826 downwards.
AAAGTTGTGAAGAATGACAGATCAATTTACAAAGCTCTTCAGTTTCACTAACAGGTCTACTGCCTTCAGCAGTCTCCCTGAAAGCAAAGCTCCTTTAACAAACAGGAAGCTATTTCTGAACAAACCTCCCTAGGATCAGATTTGCACTCTTTTTTTCATTATACAAATAACTCTTGAGAGAGGAAACTATCCTGGCCATGTTAGGGAAGGCAATTGAACAATCCCAACCCTTAACACAGGGGTGTCAAACTCGATTTCATTGCGGGCTGTGTCAGAATTGTTTTTGACCTCGAGGGTGCCAGGGTGGACACAACCAGGGTAGGTGCGGGTAGCTTGATGTCATCGTGTCGGGGGTGCCTGTGGTTGCCCGAGCACTCTGCCAGTGAAAACAGGCTCCCAAGCTCCGTTTTCAGCTGTAATAGTCTCCTGCAACCTTCTGCCAGTGAAAATGGAGAAAATGGCTGCACACAGCCCTCCCAAACTTCATTTTCACTGGCAGAGGCACGATGGGCCGGTCCTTCGCTGTTTCCAGGGTGGTTTTGCGGGCCAGATCTAAGCACCCCGCAGGCTGGATCCAGCCCAAGGGCCTTGAGTTTGATACTGCTGTCTTAACAGATCCTGATAAATTATGTTTTATGGCCTTGCTGAAATGGAGCATACAGAGTGAGAAACCTTTCTCAAGGAACTGTTTTGTGAACCAAATAGCCAGATTTGGAACTGGTTAACCTGCCTTTTGTGTTGTGAATCATTGCTGCTGCCACCTTGGCAGTCTTTGTGTCATTCTGCCATACCCAACTTCCCTAGATGGTCATATTCTGATGACTTATTTCTTAAAAAAAAAAAAACTTTGGTTCATTAACAATGCCAGACATTACACACCACCACAAAAGCACAACACAGAATTGAAAAATTACACGAACACCCTGGCAATAATCACCTTCGGTATAGTACAGGTAGTCCTTGATTTACAACAGTTCATTTAGTGAACAAACTTACAATGGCACTGAAAAATGTGACCTATGACCGTTTTTCACAGTTATGACCTTTGCGTCCCCATGATCATGTGATCAAAATTCAAATGCTTGGCAACCGGTTCATATGTATACCGTTGCTGTGTCCCAAGGTCATGTGATTACCTTTTTGTGACCTTCTGAGCAACAAAGTCAATGGGGGAAGCCAGATTCACTTAACAACTGGGTTACTCACTTAACAACTGCAGGGATTCACTTAACAACTGTGGCAAGAAAGGTTGTAAAATGGGGCAAAACTCACTTAATAAATGTCTCACTTCACAACAGAAATGTTGTGCTCCATTGTAGTCTGCACCTACTAAAAGCTCTGTTTAAGACAGGTGGAAGGAGCTGCTACTTGTCTACAGATCTCACTCCTTTCTGTCCAAGCACTGACGACATCACCTAGTTTGGTAATGAAAGGTTTGCAAGGAGGAAACCAACCAATGGTAACACCAGGATCCCATTTCTCCCTGAGTTGTACATATTCTTCACAACTGGGAAACAATGCACAGCGTTCAACTGAACATAAAAGAACTGAAATTAATTTAGCTAGTGCTTATGTTTCCCGTGCCAAATTTCAATGACCGTGCCTTTTCAGTATTCTGAGACATACCTGGGAAAGTGAATTACATACTATTACCTAAAAACAAAGCGCGATTTTGTAGACATAGCAGGATGGGACAGAATAAAAGTTTAAGTATAGTTTAGTTAATTTGGTAGATGGCAAGGAGCACAATTGCTTTTTACCTGACATAATATAAGGAGTAACAAATATCTTGAAATTGTTCAATTCCTTATATCTTCATGCATCACCTAGAAATGTGACTGGTAGCTTCAAATGTCCCTGGAGTATTTTATCTTCATGGATCCACCTATTGGTCCATGATGGACCACCATAGGAGTTGTGGTGGCATAGTGGTTAGAATGTAGTATTGCAGACTAATTCAGTTCACTGCCAGGAGTTCGATCCTGACCAGCTCAAAGTTGACTCAGCCTTCCATCCTTCTGAGGATAATAAATTGAAGACCCAGATTGTTGGGGGCAATAGGCTGACTCTGTAAACTGCTCAGAGATAGTTGCAAAACACTTTGAAGCAGTATATAAATCTAAGTGCTATTGCTAGTGCTATCGTCCATGCTTGCAAAAAAAAAAAAAAAGTCTGTAAGAACAGTAATACTTCCAAACCTGCATTTAAAACATTGTTATGGGAAAAACAAATTATTGGAGAAAACCATAGGCAAAATGCCATTGTCATTGCTAGGTAAATACGGGAAGGTGCCCATAGTCATTTGGATAGACATGCACTCAGCTGTTATTTGGGGATTGAAATCCACCATCTGAATTGTTGGTGGTTATTTCCAAATCAGCACACATGGGATCAGACTATAAGTGATCGGTCCTGATGTATACTAGCTTATTATTGCTTATAGAAAGTATTTTAATTAAATTCATATGTAAGTTGCCTCTAACCCCTTACATATCTCCCCACCCACCCATCCCCGAGCCTAATAACAAACAGACTGTTATATATATATAAAACAGTCTGTTATGTTTTCTTTATATATATTGTTTCTTAAGTTTTTGCGGTACTTACATGTATGTTGTTCAGCTTCGTTCGGGTATTATTCCACATCATTGTAGTTGTGCTTTTAAAGTTGTAGCAACGTTTCGGCAGAATCTCATCTGCTATCATCAGGCTTCTGTCTCATCTGCTATCATCAGGCTTATGTATGTATGATGGCAGATGAGATTCTGCTGAAACGTTGCTACAACTTTAACAGAACTACAATGACGTGGGATAATACCCGAAGGAAGCTGAACAGCACACATGTAAGTACCCGCGATAACTTAAAAAAACAAATATATATATATATATATATATATATATATATATATATGTATGTATGTATGTATGTATGTATGTATGTATATATATATATATATATATGTATATATATATATATAAACTCAATACAGAAGCCTGATGATGGCAGATGAGATTCTGCTGAAACGTTGCTACAACTTTAAAAGCACTACAATGACAGGGGATAATACCCGAAGGAAGCTGAACAGCGCACACCCGCGAAAACTTAAAAAAACAAATACACACACACACACACACACACACACACACAAAACCAGGATCATGAAAAAGGCACCCCAAATTTCTGATACCCAGTCACAATTCTAAGGGTTCAGAAACCGTGACTTGGTCATAAGCCTCCCCTTGGTAAAAGGTTGTCTTCCTTTCGCCTGTCTCCAGGTCTCTGTGCCAAATGAGAAACCTGCTTCCTGTTACACTCCAAAGCTGGGATGGCTCACCAAGCTTGCCTCTCCCTTACATTCAGTGGAGGCAGTTGTGAGCTCAAGCAAAATTCACTGCTCAAGGCCAAATAACTTCAAAGCTAACAATCCTCCTGAGTCAGGGTGAAAGTGTTAAAACTGTCAATGTCAACTTACATCATGCATAGTGAGTGTAAAACTTCAATAATGACATTCTGGAGGAGAGGACAAAGGGCAGACACTACACAGGATAAGCCCCAGCACCCTTCAAATCTTTGAAACCCTTCAAGGATTTATCTGGCCTAACACTTCTACACATCGTCATTTGGGTCTTAGGCTGTACTGATTAAGGATTTAGTGTGTTCAAAGGCCCACTGATAGAGAGGATGACAACTTTTCAGCAGTTCTATTGGATTCCATTAGCTTACACTTGAAAAAAAAGAAAAACACACAGCAATTTGATCTCTTCCTGGCTTTTCTTCCATTCCTTTTGTGTGGATGCAGCCTGAGAGGTTTCAATTTGCTTTTCCTTTTTTTGCTTTTGTCCTTTTTCTTCCTCTTCCCCTCTCCCCTCCCTTAAAAAAAAAAAAAAGAAAGAAATATTTGAAGGCAAAGAAGCACCTTTGCTTTCCCATCTCTTAGCCTCTCCAGTCTCAACCCAGGCATCCCAGCAGAATTAAATACATTCCTTAGCAATCTGCCGTAGTTCTGTCCAACCTCACTCGCTCCTTCTTGCTTGGTCCCATCAGGGCAGCTGAAGCGATGGCATTTATGAATCTGTGCAGACGTAGTTCAAAAAGGCAACGTTTGCCTTTATAATGTTGAAGGCTGGAAACATTTTCTCATTGTAAAATGCAACGGCCATATGTGCACTGGAATGCAAAGGGAGTTTCACCCAAAAAAATAATAATAATAATTGGAGACAAGCCCTTCCCCCCAAATCATTTGAGGGGTGCTCAGTCCAGACTGAAGCCAGATGTTTGGAATATGGCAACATACCAGGTCATGGAGCAATAAGATCAATTGTCTTCCCCAGCTTTTGTTATACTCACATTTTCTTGCCAATAAAACCAGTTTGCTGACTGGGATTCTAAACACTGAAGTCCCGACGTGTTGGAAGAGTGTCAGGATGCCCGATGTCAATGTTTGTCACAGGGCCAGGCCAGCTTGGAAGCCACCCAGAAAATTATTTTTTTGAGGGCTTATCAAGGTCACATGTAGCCCCTGATAGATTTTCTTGACAATGGCAGCCCTGCGTTGGGAATATTATATAGCTGAGTTTCGGAACCTCCCTTATTCTTTTTCATAACCCTTTGCGAGTTAAATTGGGAGCAGCAAATAGTTGCCGCATTGCTTTGGGTTGCCAACTCAGAACCAGATAAAATATTGCTGTTGACTTTGGCATATCCAAATCGGTTGGAATGAAGCCCTCTCTTTCTAGAAAATACACTTCTGCTGTTTGAAAAGGTGACTCTTGGTTCAGCTCAGACTCTGCCAAGACCTTTTCCTAAGGATTAAAACAAGGGAACGGCCGACCTGCTATCCTTACAAGCATACTGACTAAGTCTAGGGAGGATTAAGGCACTAAGGTGTAATGCACCTGCACTCACATATTAATGCCAGGAAGCTAGGCTAAGCTTTTATGCTAAGACCTGGACACTGTTTTCAATGCTTTAGAGTCTTTCTGCTTAAAAAAAAATAATACAAGAAAATGACTGCAACCTATAGCTGTAAATCATAATCGTGACAACCAAAATTATCTAGTCACAATGTCATCCTCTTCAAAGTAAATTTTTCAGTCCATACACCAAAATTTACTTTGGTGATTGTCAAAATGTGCAAGATGTCAGAAGCTTTATCAAAGCCCTTCATGTAGAAACAAAAGAGGTGGGGGTTTCCTTTTTGAGGCTGCGCCAACCACCTTACAGATTTTTGATATTTTCCCCACCACTATATGCAGTGATGGAATTCAGCCAGTGTGCACCACTTTGAGATAACTGGTTGTTAAGTTTCTGAGCAGTTTGGTGAACTGGTTTCTAGAAGAAATCATTAGGCCAGAGAACCGGTTGTTAAATTATTTGAATCCCACCACTGCCCATATTCCTGTCGTCTACTCAGTGCAAAGGGAAATTATTCTGCTCATAGGTTTTCTCATATGTTTGGTACTTATATGTCTTCAGGACAAGGGGAGGTGGGGAGAAGGCATGGTTCCATAGCTTCAGAAGGGATTGTGATTTTTACTGTCGCATTTGGTTGCATATGCATTCGGCTCTTTCTCATCCTTAAGGTTCAATTTAGACATATGTGTTCAAAGACAACTATCAATTCAACAAGGAAAGCAGATAACAGATAACAGATAATCAGAGTTGGAAGGGACCTTATAGGTCACCTAGTCCAACCCCCCACCCAAGTTGGAGACCCCACACCATTTCGGACAGATGAGAGTCCAATTTCTTCTTGAAAGTCTCAAGTGATGGAGCTCCCACAACTTCCGAAGGCAACCTGTTTCATTGGTTGATTGTTCTCACTTTCAGAAAGCAACTGTTCCATGTCTTCTCACAGCCATGAGGTAATACTGCCCAGAAAGTTGTAAGAGCAGCCATGTGTGGAAGGCTTTTAAGGCACTTTTTACAAAGCCAGACACTTTAGAGGGCATAAGAACTTCACCGTGTGACATCTGATATTCAGCACCTGAAGGCAGAACAAAAAGCAATGGAAGGAAACTAATCAAGGAGAGAACCAATTTAGAACTAAAGAGAAATTTCCTGACAGAACAATTTATCAGTGGAATGAAATTCCTCCAGAAGTTGTGTGTGTTCTATCACTAAAGATTTTTAAGAAGAGGCTGAACAGTCAACTTGTCTGAAATGGTATAGAGTCTCCTGCTTGAGTGGGTGGTTAGACTAGAAGACCTCCAAGGTTCCTTTCAACTCTGTTGTTCTGTTATCTATTCTGAAGGAAAAGATAGAGGAACAAGTCCAGTCAAACTCCTCACTTCGTAAATTAGGATGATAAAAGAGAAACAGATAAGCATAGTCCTTAAGAGCCATGATGGTGCACTGGTTACAATGTAGTATTGTAGGCTAATTCTGCCAACTGCCAGGTGTTCGATTTAGACCGGCTCAAGTTTGACTCAGCCTTCCATCCTTCTGAGTTTAATCAAATGAGGATTCAGATTGTTGGCGGCCATATGTTGACTTTTGTGGTATATAAGTGTAAGTGACATTGCTGTTGCTATTCTGTTTAGGCCTGCTTGAAACTTCAGAATTTGATGCTAGTTGTTATGAAGCTCAGTGTCCTGCGACTGTAATCGGAGGAATGCACGTTATTTAACGTACCTTGCTGGATTGCTTGTGTGAACTAATGAGAAGTGATGGCGGATCCCATTTAGAGGCATCAAGGGGTTAAAGTGCCAAGCCCAGGACTTTTACAGTGCAGTAGCCCTTCTCCAGGGACTACTAGGACATAGTGAAAAGGAAGCCCTTGGATCTTAGTGCTTTCCTTTCTTATTTCTCCCCTTTTTTAAAAGCAATAGCTAAATATAATAACCACGGGTGGGATTGTTATTTCCCTATAAATCTTATCAGCACCTGAACAAATGGAGGAGTGGGCAAGAAGAGAGAAATTCTCTTGGCTGAAGATCACTGAGCTTCTCAGTATTTATCCTGAGTACTGCCAGATGCACTGTAATACTTTCTGGGGCATTTGCTTCATCCAACTCTATTCCCCCCGACCCCATCAAAACACTATTCCTAATTTTTCCAGATCTTGATTGGAAACTCACAGGGTTAGGATAGAAAAGGAACTCAACTGGAACCTGTAAAAACACACACATTTTAGAAATTCAGCCAAAACTATTTGGTATCATTTTTGCCTGTGACAAGTCCAGCAAGAGAAGAAAACAGAGTTTAGAATAAAAATAGTGGTCAAAATTAATCTTCCCTCCCTAATTATAGATGAGTTGACTGTTTTTATTGCTAGACCAATATTTGAACACAGCTCATCAGTCTGGAACCCGCATTACATATCTGATATTAATACAGTTGAGAAAGTCCAGAAATATTTCACAAAAAAAGTTCTCTACTCCTCTACTCATTGCAGAATACCTTATGCCACCAGACTTGAAGTTCTAGACCTAGAAAACCTAGAAGTACGCCGCCTTCGGTCTGATCTAAGTATAGTATATAAAATCATACGTTGCAATGTCCTACCTGTCAATGAATTCTTCAGTTCCAACTATAACAATACAAGAGCACACAATAGATACAAACTCAAGGTAAACCGCACCAAACTTGATTGCAGGAAATACAGTTTCAGCAACAAAGTGGTCAATGTCTGGAATACTCTACCTGACTCTGTGGTTTCTTCCCCAAACCCCAAAAACTTTAACTTTAGACTGTCTATTATTGACCTCACCCCTTTCCTAAGAGGTTTATAGGGGGAGTGCATAAGTGTACCAAGGTGCCTACCATCCCTGTCTTATTGATTCTTTTTATTTTTCTTATATGTATCCATTTCATGTATTCATAACTATGTTGATACTGATACCTATTATCTTGTAAGCGATTGAAAAATCAAATAAATAAAATAAATTACATAAATTAAAAACTGGCTCCTTTGGAACTAATCACCAAATATTCCCTTAATAAAGATAGCCCAGGGCATAATATATATATAATATCAATATCCTACAAGCAATCCAACACTTTTACAAAGTAATGTGGAGTTAGTCTTCTGTTGGATTGAATTTGGCATTCATTATAGCCCCATTTCCGAATTTCTTATCTTCCGAGAACATTGAACATTAGCTCCCATGAGTCTGTTCTGTAAACTCTTGACATGTATTACTTTACCTGTACCTTGGTAAATCAGTAATAACTTGCAAATCATCTCCGTAAAAGGAAGCACAAACTATTCTATATATATAAGGAGAAGACAACATCTTCCGCTGACACCAATACTCCAGGGAGATTTATTTTGTTTATTGCAGTATTTATACCACGTCAAAACACAAGAGCCTCAGAAACATACAAAGCACCAACAATAAAGAATAATTCTTCAAAAGCAAAACTAAACTTTTAACACTGTTAGTTGAAAAAAAAAAAAGTAACCTTGAGATGGGGTTATCTAAACCTGGACAAGGTTAACCAAAATAAAAATTTCCCCTTCCACCCTCCCACTTCTCTTCCTTCTGAGAAGTAGGAACGTAGAGTAGCCTTTTCTGGTTGGATAAAACTTTTACTTAGAATATGTGGTGCTAAATGTAACAATCTAACTTATGTAGGTCATAAAAATGAGTTTCCTCCAAGATGTCTTCTCCAACAGTATTTTAGAAGGTCTTGAAAAGCTGACTATTCTCTCAGTTTGCAGTAGAGTTATAACCACATTATCGTTGGTATATTGACCGGATCACCATCTTGTATTTATTTTATAATTCTTTTTGTATTCACTTTATTTTGTTTTTATTTGCTTGCTGTTTTCATGTTGCTCTTTACTTTATGAGCTGGCCAACAGTGGTTGGAGTTGGGTGGCATCAAAAATAAAAGAAATAAATGAAGCAAACAAACAAATAATGTTACCGTGCACAGATGTTATGTATCCACAGATCAAAAGAGTTGATGTAACCTACCTGCTTCTAGATGATCCAGCTAGGACCATAGAATACAACTTTCCAAGACTACCATGGCACGCACAAAAATCTCAATTCCACCAGCACTAATTTGTTGTTGATGTTGTTGTTATTCATAAATAAATAGTTTCTCAAAGAGAAGTATTCACAAGATTATCCATATCCTAGAAATACCCAAGTAATCTTTAATCTAGTATTATCCAGCAATCCCAATCCAGAATAGCAATTAAATATGTGAATTAAAATGGATATTTAATACAACTAGAAGGCAGCTTGTGGGTGTGCAAACCATTTACCTAAAGAGATAATAATTAAGAGATAAGAGACATAGACTTAGAATAACTTTATTGTTATGAACCATGGTGGCACAGTGATTAAAATTACTCCAGGCTCCTTCTGTTGGCTGTCAGCTGCCTGCAATTTGGTAGTTCGAATCTCACCAGGCTCAAGGTTGACTCATCCTTCCATTCTTCCAAGATGGGTTAAATGAGGACCCAGATTGTTGGGGCAATATGCTGACTCTGTAAACCACTTAGAGAGGGCTGTAAAGCACTGTGAAGCAGAATATAAGTCTTAAGTTATTACTATTGTCACTTTGAATGTACAGTAATCGGCATACATTAAAATGAAATTTCATTGCATACAGCTCTCAAAGTGTCTTCTAATATACACCACATAAACATGACAGAATACATAAATACAAAATTATTCATATACCTACATATATATTAAATTCATTAAGTTGCATCTAACCCCTTATGTATCCCCCCCAGCCTAATAACAAACAGACTTTAAAACATATAATATATATTATATATTAACAAACAATCTTGTTCATGTTTATATCAGCCATTGCCCAAGGAACACCTTCTTGTGCTTGTTCTTTTTCCCCCCCTTCTCTCCCACTCCCCCACCCTCCCAGGCCAACTTTTTCCCATTGTAAACTTTGTCACCCAAATGAAGAATTTTTTTTTCTTCAGCTCATACCTTCTGTGAAGGACTTCCATAGTCTCTAAACACTATAATTGGACTGAGTGGCTGACTGGTCCCCAATGCCAGGGCTACAGCCATGGGAATCTGATGGTGGAGGGCGAAAAGAGTGGTGAAAAAGAAAGGTGGAACAGCCAGCCATGCAACAAATACAGACTTTTTCCACCCCCAGAAGTTAAGGAGTGCAGCATAGAGAACCTCTGTCTGTTACAGATGACTGGGCTTTGAAATTCCAGTGTCTTGTTTTTGATACCGCTTCACAATGATTGTCACAAGGATGACAATGGATAGGGAAGCACAGATCATTCTCATTAAGAACTTTGCTGAGTTGCTGTCTGTTTTACTGTGAGCAGAAAAATACTTTGCTAGACCTTGATTCCAAGAACTGTGCCGGTTTTCCCCATGTAGACCTGTTAGAAGAAGCATTACTAACTACAATTCAAGCAAGACTGAAACCTAAAAGTAAGCTGACCCTCACAATAAGGCAAAAACGTGCTACTCCTTTGTGAAGAACTTGTTGCATCGTGTGTGTGTGTGTGTGTGTGTGCATCAAAATGTGGCTTAAATTAAATGTGACCAGTTTTTGTGGTAGAGTTTTTGAAAGGAAAAATTTCTCCTCCTCTTTTAGACCTTCATATGCTCCTGAAGGTGTTTTCATAGGAAATAGCAATTTCAGTGGCACCTGGAACATTATGGCTGGTAGTGCTGAGTTTAATAGACATTGATAGGTCTGTCTTCCTTAAATTTGTCTAAAATTCTTTCAAACCCTGGGTAGGAAAGTGTTTATCTTCTGGGAAGAATAAAATTCTGGCTTTGTGCTCTAAAGGAAAATCCTAAGGTAGGCTTAACTCCTGGTGACTTCATGGATACACGAAATGCCAGGTATTTGGCATTTTCTGCTTTTTTAAAAAAATATTCCCTAATATTTAGTGCCAAAGTGTCTAACCAAGACTTACCAGGTCTGAACCTGCTTAGCTTTTCAAGATCAGCCAAGCTCAAATATATGTGATCATCTGTATTCTATTTTGAGCAAAAAAGTTTTTTTGCAGTATTAAAAACTCCCTTTTACTTTTCATTTTCTAAGCCAGGAAGCTCAAACATTGTAACAATTATTTCTTCTACCACCCACATTTCTACCATTTTTCAAATAATTTTGCTCACCCTTTGCTTCCATATTTCCATAAAATCCATATTTAGATTATAGATAGAAGTAAACAGTTTCATTCTATGTTATTTTGAAGGCATCTTAACTTATGCACTCTTATTTTCATGGTTATCTTAACAGTTCTAACAATTTGCTTCTGAACTGTCAGCCAAAGTCCCAAGATCCTTTCAGGATCTGTTACCTATAGTACATCCCCAGGGTATAATTTTAAAAACATTTTTATACATGCTTCCATTGAACTATATTTACCATTCATGCCTATTTTCCAATCTGGAGAGATGCTCTGGATTTCATAAACTTTATCTTTTGTTTTGCCAGCCCTGAAGAATTGACTGTCAGAAAAAATATCTTTTTTTTCAACTTCACATCTAGTATGTATAAATTAAAATGAGCTGATTTCAGTATACCAGCTTGGAGAACCTTTATTTCATCTCTATAGTGAGGATCACATAATCTAAATGTCTTCATTAAATCATCTATCCAGTTCCTATTATTCTATTTAGTATTTTTAACAGTTTTAATCAAACATTCGTATTCCTTGGCTACTAAGTTTGGTGAAGTTTTTGGTGAACTGCATTTACGTATCAGAAACTTTACTAGAAAAATCTGTGGATAGAAATGAGTCCCAAAGCCTAAAATGACAGGGGGAGAGGAAAGGCAGAGAAGAGGAAAAGAGAGGGAAAGGGAAAGAGAGAGAAAGGGAAGGAGAGAGAGAAAGGGAAAAAAGAGGGAACAGGAGAGAGAAAGGGAAAGAGAAAGGAAGAAAGAGGGAAGGAAAAGAGAAATATAAAGAGAGAGAGGGAAAGAGAAAGAGATGGTGAAAGGGAATGAGAAAGACAGAAAGGGCAGAGGAAAGAGAGAAAGAGAGAGGGGGAAAGAGAGAGAGAAATGGAAAGAAAGAGAAATAGAAAGAGATGGAGGAAAGAGAGAGAGAGAAAGGGAAAGAGAAGGAGAATGAGATAGAGAGAAAGGGGAATACAGAGAGAGTAAGAGAGGGGAAGACAGAAAGAGAGAGGGAAAGAAAAAGAGCAATAGAATGAGAAAAGGAAAGATAGAGAAAAAGGTTTTCTGGCTTTTCAGTCATTAACATGTATATATGTACATTTATATGTCCTTAGTAGTTCAAATGGACAGAAGCTTTTTGTTATCCCAGTGAAAAAGGATGATAACAATCTGCCACTTCTACTTATTGTTCTTTCTCTTTCCCCACACTTTCTGTTGGATCTAAATGGCCCGAAAGGTGGCACTTGTGGGGGGCGACCATTTGCTCACTTTGAAGTAAAGCGATATAATTTCAATCAAACCCAGAGTCTTGGCCAAGTTCCTTTTCACAGCGAAAGCTGATCTCCCAAGATGAGTGATGACAAATTGAATCCGGCTCTTTAAAAAAAAAAAATGACTTGAAGGATGTGTCAGCCTTTAGCATATCAGATATTTAACTTATTGAGGACGTGTCTCCTGGTTGTGCAACAGGGGCCATATTTGCATGATTTATTGGATGACAGGCTGCCTGTGATTCCGCAACGAAGCCTTTGACTCAAGAGGTGATGCCTTTAATGCCATCTTATTCAAAGATGACATTTTTTTAAATTCACTGGCTAGAGTTCCTGATTTAATGGTTGATGGATCTAGCTCACGATGAATGAGTCCATTCCCCTCAGGCAAGGTATTTACCTCAGCGTGTGATGTATGAGATTTAATAATACAATGCATTGTTTCTCCAATAGTTTGTGTAATTGGCATCAATTTATGCCTTGGCTTTCCTTAACCTGAAGGGAACCAACATCTTCCAGCTCCATTATAGGTGAAGCAGTCCAGGCTGGTAAAACAAAAGAGTCCAAATGAGGTAGGCTTCCTTGGTGAAAGATTTTCATCAAATGTGATGTGTGGATACAAATGTCCTGTCACCGGAGTTATTGCAGCTTCTGTTCATGGGAGGAATATCCCAAATCCATTTATGTTCCGTATCCTCTCTAGGATTCTACAAGCTTTATAGTTATTTCCCCAGAGTGAGGCCAACTTACCAAGAACACTCTGCTGCATGATTAAAAAAAGAAGAAGAAAAGGAAAATCTCAATTTGTTTTCAATATTTCCAATTGCCTTTTAAATATCAACAGGAGTTTAGAAGCAACCTATCACAAGTCCCGTACTTTTTGGGCCAAGAAATAAACAGTACGAGCCAGTTTTTGAGGAAGAAAAGGAGGCTGCAATGCTGTTTGCAAATGAGAAGCAGGCCTCATAGTTAAGCCTGGGCTCTAATGAAGGATTGTAAAATAAGGGCTGGTTTACACATTCAGTCAGATTTAACAGTCCACGGTAGTTAGTTAGTTTACTCTATTGTCATTGCACCTCGTACAACGAAATCAAACACCGTTTTCAGTGCACGTCATGACCACGAAAACAAACACAAGCACACATCCTTCACACTCCACACGTTGAATTGAAAACCCCAACAACACACCAACACTGCACCATACAGCAGAATTCAACAGAGCTACTGCTCTGGGATACAAGCTGTTTTTCAGCCTATTTATCCTTGTTTTCATTATTCTGTACCATCTATCAGATGGTAATAGTTCAGAAAAAGGGTTCCCAGGATGAGATGGATCTTTGAGAATGTTTTGAACTTTCTTAAGGCAGCGGGAACTATAAAGCTCTTCCAGAGAAGGGAGAGGGCAACCAATGATCTTCTGGGCAATGATATTAACCCTCTGGAGTGCTTTCCTATCTGCCACTGTGCAATTGGCAAACCATACAGAGGTGCAGTAAGTGAATGGTGCAGTGGTAGAAGGTCACCAGCAGTTTTTCATTCAGTTGTTGTTTTCTGAAAAGTCTCAGGTAGTGTAATCTCTGCTGGGCCCTTTTGACCAGTGCTGCAATGTGAGCAGCCCAGGTCAGATCCTCGTGTTAGGATTCCAAGTAATACACCTATAACAAATGGAAATCCGAGGCAAGTAGGTTCCTCAAAGAATTTAAGGTTTATTGGACATATCATATTGGCATAGGCTGCTGAAAACCGACTCCAAATATTCCCACAGTTTTCACCAAATTAAAAGTAAAAGTTCTCTCTCTTCCCAACAGTCAGTCACATGGTCCAATCATTGTCCTGTCTGGTTACCAAGTGACATCACTTCACCCCTCTCCAGCCACCTGCAGGAATGTCCTTGGTTCCCAGGAGAAAGTATTTTGTTTTGACTACAACCCTCCCTATCTCTACTCCCCCCTCCCAATCCCTCAGCTCCAGTGTGGCAGTGAGGCCTCAAAATGGCCTCGGCCAGGTCAGCTTCAGAATTGACACCATTCTTTAAAACTGCAAGCTATGTTTCTCACAGCCTTCACCAATTATGTACTTCCTTTAGTTTGTAGGAAACTGAGCTCTTCAGAGTTCGACAGCTCTTCCCAGCTACTTGTTTTCTGCATGCTGCTGGTTTTCTAGAGGACTCATCCAACCATGCAATGTGGTTATTGTAATCCAAAATAATCTAAATATTCTAACCTACCAGTTTAATTGTTTGGGGACAGATCAGCTGTCTCAGTAATGCAGGGTTTTTCAATCTTGGCTGGGAATTCTGGGAGTTGAAGTTTACACCTCTTTAAAGTTGCCAAAGTCAAGAAACACTGCAGTAGTGGCTTTTGAGTGGCTCAAAAAGGGTTGAATATGGGGTTTGTGGGTGTGAATCATCATTCTCATCCTTATCATCCTCATCACCATTTCTTATTTGCAGTGCAATGAATACTGCTGGTTTGGATTCTGTAAGTGTTTTGGCATTGCACTCTTAAGTTGCTCCTGATCTCAAAGCTGGCTTTAAAAAAAACTTATACAGATGGACAGACTTTGGTAGCCATTGGCAAAGTCCAGACTGCAGGAAATCAGGTCCTATCATTGCTGTGAGTCCTACCTTTTTGTTCCATGAAAGCAAATACAAACCTCTCTTTCCTATGGATAGGCCTAACTGAAATACATGTTTTGATATGTGGATCCACACATACAAGTGCCCACATAAACACATGATAAAATATATTTTTAGAGAAAGACTAAGCCTCAAAATGCACATGTATATAGGAATAGCAACCTGTTTTATAAAACAAATTCTGTTCAGACATTTTCTGAATAAGCAATAAACATTTCACCTTGTGAGCAACTGTGTCCTGTTCACGGATGATCTAAAATGATTCAACACCACCGACAATGCTACTGTCCTTCAAAGTGACCTTGATCATGTGTCTGAATGGTCAAACAATTGGTAACTCCAAATCTCGACCAACAAATGCTCTGTCCTACACATTGGTAAAAAAAATCAGCACACCAAATACAAACTAGGTGGATATCTCATTGACGATCCTCACCCTGTCAAGGACCTTGGAGTACTCGTATCAAATGACCTAAGTGCCAGAGCTCACTGTAACAGCATTGCCAAAAAGGCACTAAGAATTGTAAATCTAATCTTATGAAGCTTCTCCTCCGGAAGTATTGAATTGCTAATTAGAGCGTACAAAACTTTTGCTAGACCAATACTCAAATACAGTTCATCAGTCTGAAATTCACACTGTATATCGGACATTAGTACAATTGAGCAAGTCCAGAAGTATTTCACAAGAAAAGTACTAAACTCTTCTGCTCGCAACAGAATACCCTATATTGAGGCTTGAGATTTTGGCCTTGGACAACCTTGAACTATGCCACCTAAAGTTGGACTTAAGTGGACTGCTACAATGTCCTACCAGTCAGTGACTACTTCAGCTTCAGCCACAACAATACAAGAGCACACAAAAAATACAAACTCAATGTAAACCACTCCAAACTTGATTTCAGAAAGTACGACTTCAGCAACAGAGTGGTCAATGCCTGGAATGCACTACCTGACTCTGTAGTTACATCCTCTAACCCCCACTCCTTTAACCTCAAGATATCCACTATTGACCTCACCCATTCCTAAGAAGTCTGTAAGGAGTGTGCATAAGTGCACAATCGTGCCTATCGTCCCTGTCCTATTGTCCCCATTTATTTGTACCAATTCCTGTACTCATGTTTATACTTAAACCTATTATCTTGTAAATGATTGACAAATCAAACTAATAAAAATAAATTTCCCATCTTTTCCACAGAAAAATCTTGTAGCTTATGTTTCTCTAAGGGTGAAATGCATCAGCTTAAGTAACTGGGGGAAAAAATGAGAAAACAATGTATTGGTGACCTTCCAATAAAAAGGCAATGGAAAAAATCAATAAACTCAGGCAAAGAAAAATAGTATGAAAAAAAAGGGTTCCGGATGAGTCCCAAACCTGGGAAGATCTGTGTGTCAAGTTGCAGGGAGTGACCTCGAACAAAATATAACATCGCAGATCAGTCAGATAACCATGTTTGAGTCACCCTAAGCCAGAGCAAGAAAATACTAGGCTGGAGGTAGAAGATGACAAGAAGATGTTCTTTTCTTCTGAACACTATTGGTGGCCCAATGGGACATCTTAGCTGTGCAGATACCTCCCATGAATTACTGGTTTTTTGGTATGGTAGTCTTATTTATTTATTTATTTATTTATTTATTTATTTATTTGTTTGTTTGTTTATCTGTGGAGGTATTGCTCTAATTGTTTTTCTTCACCATGGGCATTTTCTTGTATGCTGCATTGTGATATGCTGAATGATTGGGTGGCATATAGATTTAATAAACAAATCAATCAAGTATTCTCCTTTGAAAGTCAGCCAGAGCAGAAATAAACCTTTAGAGGAGTGAGTCAAAAAATAAATAAAACAGCCAAGATATTTTTCTACTAGCAATGGAAATGAAATAGTCATTACGTTGTTTAGCATCGTTCCAGAGGCGTGTCCATCAGATATGGTCAAAAAAGTCAAGATGGCAGCTTTCCCAATGATAACAGAAGCTCTGCCATCTTTTCTCCCCCCAACTTTCTTTTTCACGTCGCAGATGCCTATGTTTATAAGGTCATTTTGTTGCCCATTTTCAACATCTGTATTCCTATCATTTTTGTTTGTTTTCATGCTCGGGTAGAATCCAAATAGTCTAAAATGGACTGTCTGTATTTATTTGCCTGGAAAGTTTTCTTTCCAAGAAAGACGCTGAATTAATTATCCCGCATCAAGGCTTTCCCAATCTGTTCGCAGCCAGAGGTGTTCGACCACAACTCCCATAATGACCAACTGACTGGTCTTGGACATCGTCTCCCTTCAGAATTATTTATTTCCCATTGCAGAAGTTGCAGGGTTTTTTTTATCTTGATTTATTTTGATTTCGTTTGTGTAACTTATTGATTACATAAAATAAATAAGCCGAGGGCTGAACTCCACCCTTCAGAAACTCTAAAACCACTTCCTTGTGGCTTTTCTTCCTCACTGTAATTGTAACATGCACAATCCTAATAGCTGGATTTTTAAAAAGTGCATAGTTCTAGGTTGATAGAAAACAGACTTCAAATCAAAAAGTCTGTCTCTCAGAAAACCTTGTTTTTTACTTTATTATTTCAGGCTGCATCTAGACATGTGCTGCATTTTTAAACTACCTCAAAAAACATTTTTTTTTCTTTCCTATGAACTTTTTTCTTTCTTTCTGGACTAAAGAACTACTACCTTTCCAAATAAGGAATTATTTTCTTAAAAAAATACATTAATGCACTCACTCTTCCTCCAAGCTAATGGGCATTTTAAAAGACACCTTTTCTTTTAATTTATCGTGATCAAAAATTGCTTCTTACAGCAATTTAAGGTCCTGTTGGTACCTCAGGTTTTATTTTAAGAGTAATAACATTCTTAATAATGGTCAAGATAAGCATCTTAATGGTCTTTACTTAGCTCACTATCTACTTTACTCAAGTAAAATTAAATGAACAAACTTCTAGTAATAACAAAGGGACAGAAAGTGGCTCATATTGACGATGCCAGATCATAAATTCAGCTGTAGTTAGGTGCTATTTAGGAGAATAACAGGGTCTACGTTTAGCTGGGGCAAGGCTCTCCAGAAATATGCTAGATTTCTTGAGGGATCATAAGAAATTATACATGGCATATGCTAAGAAGAAAAATCACCTTTTTGGAAATATGATGGAATTCTTAGAATTAGGCTCCTGGAAAATGGTAAAGCTACATTCATTCTAATATTGTTCCATAGAGCTGAAGCTGAAAAAAAATGCAATAGGGGAATTATTTAATAAGATTGCAACAAGTATCGATTAGGAAAAAAAGTAGATTATTTACTTTTTAAAACTGTTAATAGGGCAGTAGCCATTCTGTAAGTATTTTTCTAAATTTAAGAACAACCTAAAAAAAAGCCTCAGGTGTTTAATTTACAGGTTTCCCCAGCTCGTGGCCCTTTTGTACATAACTTTGTGTAAGGGTGTTTTTAACATACATATTCAGGAAATCATTTTTAATACACATGTTCATTTTCATCATTTTAAATACAAATTCCTGATGTCTCCTTTGTTAAATATTTCACCCAAAGCAGACAAGCTTTTAAAAATATACATTGTTCTGGCTGGAACTGACTGGAATGGTGATGGCCATCTGCTTTAAAAGACATATGAAGGCTCAGGTCAGGAAATAGGTCTGAATGGAAACTGGAAAATGCAGGCACAGAGTGGGTTGGGAATACAAGAAGAATGATATCCTTAAATATGGATTTCTCCTCTGATACAGAAAAGAGACCAGGTTGGCAGCTTTCACAATTCTTATAACAACCCAGAGCCTTCCTTTTTCCTCTCTAGAAATTCCACTGAAACATATTATACATTTATACCTGGTCTTGATGGGCCTACATCTGGAGGTGATAAAATATGCAAGTTCTGAGTCCAACACAGTTACATTTGACTTCAGAAGTGCAAACTTCTAAAAGTATGGAAATCGGTAAAAAGAAAATTGAAAGTGAGAATGAAGAGGATCCGTTCTCTTCACAATGCCTGGAAATCATTCAATACTAATAGAATCTTAGCCAGAATTCATAACTCCAGGCAGGAAAGATACTACATATAAGATAACAATAGAGTGGCTAATGAGAGTAGCAGCGAAGAAATAAAAGTACAATTAGGAGTACGTGCCAAGTAACATTTAAGATGACCAACAAATAATTTTCTAAATATATTAAGAATAGAAATATAATTATAAGATCCACTGAGTTATTAGATGTCAAAACATTAAATTATTAATTAAACCAAGTCAGAAAAACACAATTTCTATACTTCTGTTTCAGTATTAAAGATGTGCGACCTAAACTGGTGATGTTTTCAGGAGAAAGCTTGGAAAAATAAAAACTGATAGAAGAACCTATGAACCACAATGGCACAAATCTAAAAATAAACAAATCCTTAGGTACTGATAGTATCCAACGAAGAGTTCCTAAAGACTTTAAATATGAATTTTCTGTCCTTTTCCTAAAAAGACACACTTTGATTTAACTTCAGTCTCTCTTTCCTAACACTGGAAAACAGCCACTGTGACTCCAATATTTAAAAGGGATTGAGAGGCATAAAGAAAACTTTTGTTTTTCTTTGAATAAAATCAGTAGAATAGTTGTTCTGACCAAATGATTAAAAGTATTATTAAAACAAAAACATATAAAATGAGCTTTTTTGAAAAGGTGATAAGGTAGCTTCTGCAAAAGTAGATCTTGTCTCATTAAGCTTCTGGACTTTTTGGAGAGTGTAAACAAGAATACCTTCCGAAGGTATTGTCTATGGCATAGGTGTCAAACTCGATTGCATCACATGATGTCATATGATGTATCATGACATTTTTTTGCCGGCCCACAGACCACCAGTTTGATACCCTTGGTATGGGATATTGGATTTTGAAAAAGCCTGTGACAAAATCTCTTAGGAAGGCTTCTAAGCAAATTTGACTGCCATCAGCTAAGAACGTAGGAATTTTTATGGAATGGCAATTGGGTAAAAAACAAGAAACAAAAATCAGGAATGAATGGGAGTTTCTTACACTGGTGAGATACACACAACACTGGATTTTCATGGGGTTGGTGTTAATATTAAGAGTTGGTAGTTGCTACTGCCACCTGGATCCAGGGATGGGATGCTACCAATTCAGACCAGTTCTCTAGAATTGGTTGTTATGATTCTGCGCAGTTTGGAGAACTGGCAAATCATGTCCTTGACTGGTCCCGCCCCTCTCTGCCCGCCCCTCTCCTCCCTGCCCAGTCAGTCCTTAAGGTGTTTCTTTTGTCCCCCCTCCTGACGATCAGCTGTTCCATTGATCAGCTGTGCCAGGATCCCCCTTGCTGTCTTACTGCTTTGCCCAGGAGGCTTCCCTGAGGCCCAGGAGACCCAAAAACAGAGGACAGAGGGGTGCTGCAAAGAAGGAGGAGAAGGAGGAGGAGGAGGAGGAGGAGGAGGAGGAGGAGGAGGAGGAGGAGGAGGAGAAGAAGAAGAAGAAGAAGAAGAAGAAGAAGAAGAAGAAGAAGAAG
>BLBF01000004.1:40001042-40019310 GCA_015471245.1 Laticauda colubrina | reverse complement strand
AGAAGAAGAAGAAGAAGAAGAAGAAGAAGAAGAAGAAGAAGAAGAAGCCACAACCACCCAGTCACATGGCCACACCCATCTAGCCATGCCCACAGAACCAGTTGCTATAAAATTTGAATTCCACTCCTGCCTGGATCACAAATTGGTGCTAGGCAAGGAATGATTAAATTGGAGTCCAGCCTTGTGGATTATGCTGTAGATCAGGGCTGTCAAACTTCTGGCCCATGGGCCAGATATGTCACATACTGGCCACTTCCACTCCTGGTTTAGCAAAGGGGGCAACAATCCTGATACATCTTGTGACAACACAAATTTGACACTGCACTGGACTGTGGGCCTGATTCAGTTGAGGTCTTCCTAAGTAGTCCTGTCCTTCAGAAACACTGAGATATCAAAGAGAGTATACAGCAGTTGTGACTTCTTTATCACCGCACCCATTTCGATGGTGTATTGCTCCCATTTTGAGGGTCAACAGTAAAGCCTAGCCTGCCCTACAGGATGAATAGGGCTGAGTTCAGATGTGCATTTTCACTGGTTTCTCACTGAAGAACATTCCCCTTTTAAACATATTTAGGTATTGAACTAAAATTCACCATGGAAAGCAATTTATTGTTATTAGTAATATTCATTTCTCATGGTTTGATTGTTTTGATGTTGTAAGTTGCCCAAGGTCACCTGGGGCGAGATGGGCAGTAAATAAATTTAATAAATTAATCAAATAATCAAGTTCAGACATCTCTTTTGAGAAAGAAGGCGATAGTAGGAGAATATTGTTTACATTTTTAATCATGTCATTCTACAGGCTCTCAAATAAGTCATAAAAGGAAACTATTGCATTACAGAGAACCATTTATTTGGAGGAACATACAGTATATGATGGAAAATATGCCCTTCAAGTGAAACTAAATATTCTGAATAATGTATGTATTGTTATCTTCTCCATTTTAAACAATCATTATCATCACATCATCATCATATCATCACACACTAGTAGAAATCATTGTTTCTCCCCAGTGGAACAAAATTTTGGTTTTAGATCTTTTCTGGTACCTAAAAAAGAATTACAAACATGAAAAGCATTCTGAAAAAAAATTGACTTCCTTTTTGAAATAAAATATGACTATTGGATGGAACGAGGCAAATTTAAGGATGGGAAAGCACATTCAAAGTAAGCTTTGAATTTTGCATGACATCCAAGTTTTTTTTCTCCCTTTGGGAGAGTTTTTTCCCAAAGCTTCAAAGTTCCGTTCTTGAAGAAGCAGAAGGTGAGGGTAGGGAAGAGTTTCTTTACCGTTTGATCTAAAACCTCACAACAGGAATACATCTGCTGCTAAGCTGGGCTGTAAATATCTTTAATTTTTACATTTCATCTAAAGGGAGCTGTTAAAATTGGTTTTATCAGGTGATATCTTTTTAGAATAGAAGATGCCATTTCTGAAACTGATCTCAGTGCAATATATCATTTCACCATAGTAAGCTTTCGTGCAACATTGTGTCCTTCCTTCCCTCCCTCCCTCCCTCCTTTCCTTCTTTCCCTTCCCCTTCCCTTCCCTCCCCCTCCCCTCCCCCTTTCCCCCTCCCCATTCTTACCCTCCCCTCTTTCCTTCCTTCCCTCCCTCCCTTCTTTCTTTCTCTTTCCCCTTCCCCTTCCCCTCCCTCTCCCTTTTCCCCTCCCCCTTCTTCCCCTCCCCTCTTTCCTTCCTTCCTTCCTTCTCTCCCTCCCTCCTTTCCTTATTTCCCTTCCTCCTTCCCCTTCTTCCCCTCCCCCTTCTTACCCTCCTCTCTTTCCTTCCTTCTCTCCCTTCCTGTTTTCCATCTTTCCCTTTCCCTTCCCTTCCCTCCCCACCCTCCCCCTTCCCCCTTCTTACCCTCACCTCTTTCCTTCCTTCCCTCCCTCTTTTCCGTCTTTCCTTTCCCCCTTCTCCTCCATCCTCTTCCCTTCTTTCCTTCCTTCTCTGCCTCCCTCCCTGAATATGCTCTTAAATCCTTTCTGACTTTTTGAATTTACAATTGTTGTCATTTTATTAAGAAAAAAAAATAAAAGGGAGAGGGTACAGAAAAAAAAAACACCACTTGAAGGAAGCTATCTTTCCTTTGTTCCTTCTTTCCTTTCTATTTAACTGACATCGAGATCTCTTTCCACCTCAAGCCTGATGTGTTCCTCTCCTGGAGAAACAGTTTCTGGCCTTGCTCAAAGATATTCTTTCTTTCTCTTCCACTGAGAGAAGGTCCCTTTCTCAAAAGGTAAGTAGGTTGAGGTAGCCATTTTAACATTTTAGTATTTGGTGTTCACTCGATCAACCCTTGGACAGCAACCGGTTCAACTTGCTCTTTTTCAGGTTCACATTGTCAACCCAGCAGAATGATCCATCTCTTCTCGTCTCTCATTCTCTCATTTTCCAATATTTAGCATGCTTTGAAACCAGAACAAAAATCTGCATTTGAGCACAGAGGCAGGAAAGATTTCACAAACACTGAAGTGAAAATGATGCTGGGTCTCCTGCAACTCATTTCACTCCCTTCGGAATGGCTTCTTATCTCAAGCCCTCCCTTAAAAATCAATACCTGTCTCCTTTTGAGTATTTATTTATTATGTTTACACCCTGCTTCTCTTTAGAAAGCTCAGAGCACATTAGAGCAGACTTGAAGATGCGTCTCCTGTAAGTATTATTCTGCTTCATGCTCTCCCAGGTTCCAGCCCACCAAGCAATGGCTGCTCCCAGAATTTGCTGGGCTATGAAACTCTCAGTCTTTCCCCAAAGATTTTCCATGTTAGAGGTAGTCTCAACTTATGACCACAGTTGAGTCCAAAATTTCCATTCCTAAGCCGGACCAGGTGAAGTGAATTTTGTCCCAATTTATGATCTCTTTTTTTGGCCACTGTTCTTAAGTGAATTACTTCAGCTGTTTAAGTTAATAACACAGGTTTTTAAGTGTGATGACCCGGGGCGTGGCACAAAAGCAATAAAGTCACAAAAATAGGTAAAGTCCCTTTAATACCTCCAACTTAGCCCCCAATGTCCAGTTATCTTCGGCTGGAGATCAAACTCTTCAAAAAAATAGTCTACAAAGGGAAGAAATGCAGTCTGAACCCAAAGTACAGATAAATGAGAAATTAAAAAACAACAACACAAACCACGCTGAAGTAATTAGCATGACTTCCAAAAGATAATGAACCACACCCAGTTGGGAGGACACCAAAACCCAGATAAGCCTTGACCAAGATAAGGCACTTTTTGCTTCCAGCAAGGTGCTGTGCACAAACGTCCTTCTTATATCTTGTTGTCCCAGCTGTAACTAATGAAAGGGATCAGGGCCTTCTTCTCTCTCATAAGCCACGTTGCTCCCTTCTCCATTCCTCCCTGCATGCTCTAGGATGAAGAGGGGGTGGTCCTGGGTCTTTCTCTGAATGCCCAGCCGGACTGCGCTCTTCCTCAATCTCTTCCACAGCGACTAGAGCCACACTCCCACTTCCTGTCAGCTCCTCAATTTCCCCCTCAGAGTCAGACTCCAACAAGGGCATGACATTAAGTGAATCTGGCTTCCTCACTGACTTTACTTGTCAGAAGATCATAAAAGGTGATCACATGACCCCGGGACACTGCAATCCTCATAAATACATGTCAGTTTCCTTCTGATAGTGTCTCCTATGGGTTAACATGCAACAGTGTTACTTGCTAAAGGCCCTGTCACACTGCCCAACGGATGCAAAACGTATGTAAAAAGGACACAACGGACGAGCAAAATGTTCCATCCGTTGTTATCCGCTCTCAAAAGGGGCAAAAATTTGCATAACCGGAGCGGATAACACGGAAAGGAACAGACGTGGGGAGGATGCAGAGCGGATGGAAAGCGGATGAGGAACGGAAGCCCAGCGGATGGAAGCGGATGGGAGTGGATGGCACATCCGCAAGGCTTCCGGGGGACCTCAGCAAAGCGGACACGGAACGGAAAGAGCGGATGCAGAGCAGATGCAGAGCGGATGAAGCGGATGCAGAGCGGAAGCCTAGCGGATGCACAGCGGAAGCCGAACGGATGCCGAGCGTTAATTGCGCATGCGGGGGGGATGCATTGCGTAAGCCACGCGGATATAAAGGGAAGCAGCTCGCACGTGGCCAGCATTCGGAGGAAAGACCTGCTGCTGGATACATCGAGTCCTTGCCTGCCCTGCCTGCATGCCTGCCTGCAAGCCTTGCTGCCAGCCTTGCTACCAGCCTGCCTCCAAGCCTCCTGGCCAGCCTCCCTGTCAGCCTTGCTCTCTGCCTGCCTGCCAGGCTTCCTGCCAGCCTGCCTTCCAGCCTCCCTGCCAGCCACCTGCCTGCCAGCCTTGGTGCCTGCCTGCCTGCCAGGCTTCCTGCCAGGCTTCCTGCCAGCCTTGGTGCCAGCCTTCCTGCCAGCCTTGGTGCCTGCCAGCCTCCCTGCCAGCCAGTCTGCCTGCCAGCCAGTCTGCCTGCCAGCCTTGGTGCCTGCCTGCCTGCCCGCCTTCCTGCCAGCCTTCCTGCCAGCCTTGGTGCCTGGCAGCCTCCCTGCTAGCCAAGCAAAAGCCTCAGCAACCTGCCGCCATCCCTGGCAAGAGGGACAGGGCCACCCTCCCGCCCCCTGTCCCTGACTCTGCTTCTGCTGGGGCTTCTGCTGCTCGGGCTCGCTCTTCTGGTGCTGGAGGTTCTGCTGAAGCTGCTCCTGGCGGTGGTGCTTCTGCTGGTGCTTACTCTGCTGAAGCTGCTCCTGGTCCTGCTGGTCCTGCTAGTCCTGCTTGTGCTCCTGGACTTGCTCGTACTGCTCGTACTGCTTGTGCTCCTGGGCTTGCTCATCTTGCTCATGCTCCTGGTCCTGCTCGTGCTGCTGGTGCTGCTGGTGCTGCTGCTGATCCTGCTGCTGCTGCTGCTGCTGCTGATGATGATGATGATGATTATGATCCTGCTGGTGATGATGATGATGATGATGATGATGATGATTCTGCTGGTGGTGGTGGTGGGGTGGAGGAGCAGCCCCTACTACCTGGGAGCCCCTCTGATGAGGGCCCATCTGGTCCTGCCAAAGGAAGGAAGAGGCGTATGAGACAACGGGAGAGAAGGCAATACTATATTGAGGAGGAACACGAGGATGAGGTGCTGGACTGGCTGAGAGAAAATGACTATCTGTTGCGGAAGGGACACCGGCTGTACAGGGACACCAAAAGGAAGCAGGCTGCTTGGAGAGAGAGGGCGGAGAGTATGGGTTACACTTCGGAGGTGCTCCTCGGCTGGTGGAAGCACATGCACACCTGGTATGGGAAGCTGCACCTGAAGAAATCTGGCCAGGCCACAGTTAAGCTGACGGACAGAGAGACCTACATCATGGCCAGGTGCAGCTTCCTGGAGGGTGAGATCCGCCACCGAGGAGCACCAGGAGCCCCTCTCACGACCCTCTCTCTCCGGCAGCCTGCTGAGAGCCAGTCCTCTTCCGGCCGAGAGTCAGTCCCTGTCTCCAGGCAGGTTTCTGTGGAGAGTGCCACGGCGGAGAACCCGCGGACAGGTGTTGTAACCATGGTGGAGTGCGTGGAGGACTCCCTGGTGCGGTGGTAGAAAGGAGACGTCACGTCCACCACAGCCCTACCCGCATCCATCCCCCCCAGCTCCACCTCCACAGAAAGGCAGAGAGTCAGACAGGAGGAGGGGCAGAGCCACATTGTCCTGCTGGAGATCAGGGACACCATCCGCACCAGCATAGATCGCCTCTCTCAGCTGGTCAACACCGACTCCTCATCCTCCAACCGCAACCCCTTCCACACCTATGTCAACCAGACCCTCAGGAACATGGAGGAACCCCAGTACCAGGTGGTGAAGGACCGGATCACCGAGCTGCTTCACAACCCTCCAGATCCAGAGGAACCTGCTCCCACCCAGCCCAGGTCTGCTCCTCCACCCCAGGTGATGTCCCTCCCATTCCAAGGCTTCCCACAGCCCCTCACCTACCAGGGCTACGGCTACCAGGAGGTCCAGCAGCACAGGCAGCAGCCTTTCCCAGTCCAGGCACAGAGTCATCGGGCGACACCGTTGCCACCGGTTCCACTGATGCCACCGATGCCACCCACGCCAATGATGCCACCAACGACAGCAATGCCACCAACACCAATCCTCACCCAGCTGCAGACCAGAAAGCCCCACTACACTACTCCTTCCTCCACCCCACAGCCAAGCCCGGCCTCAGTACATCTCTCATCAGTACTGGGGCTGATACCTCATGGCATGGAGGAAGGACCTCTCAGCATCACGGGTCTGAGCCAGCTGTCTGAGAGCTTTCTCAACACACCATCACCTGTTGTACTCTCGGGGCCAGGCACCCCAATGGTGCTTCAGACCAGCACTGCAGCAGCAACCACCTCCACAGCACCTGGACCCTTCACCCCTGAGACTGGGCACACCTCCGAGTGACCATGAAGACTGCCAGAGACTGGGTGTGGACTTTATTTGGACACTTGACTTGGGTCTTTTACCTTTTACAGCTTGTTGTTCAATAAAGTTTATCTTTGATTCACACACTTGCTTCATTTCTTTTTTTTAATAAAGTCTTGGTGGAAACTTTTAGAATTGGTTTAAGCCTTTGCATGCTTGTGGGATGGGTTAAGATAGCAGTGGGGTGGGCAGGGATATTTTGGGATGGGTAAAAGCTGTGGGATAGATAAACCTCCAGTGTAAGCATAGTGGGACTGTATGGTCCACCCTCCCAGGTGCCACACCTATGGCCCTTTATTATCAATAACAATGTAATCATTGATCCACACATGTCAACACAAACACAACTCTTTATTAAATGCCCTGTTCATTGTAGGCCCACCCAACATACATGGCCCAATCTCATCAGTGTGATGAGACAGGCTGAAGGAAGCACCCATTAGTCATCTATCATCCTGTCTTGCCACTCCACTGCTCCAGCTGGGGAGTTGCACCAGTGTCTCAGGAGGTTGCGCTGCTTCTTCCCTTCACGTGAGGCCCTGTTGGGGCCTGGCACATCCTCAGTGTCTATCAGGTTTTGCCCTTGCCTCCATTCCCCAGGCTCCATGTCCCCATTGCCTTGTTGGAGGTCCACGAGCCTGTTCTGCAAGACTGGGTAGCGGGTGTGCATGAGATTGTGCAGGATGCAGCAAGCTTCCACGAGCCTCCTCATGGTCTCTGGGCGATGCTGTATGGTGGTGAGAAGTACCTGGAACCTGTTGACCAGGATGCCAAAGGCGTTCTCCACCACCCGCCTTGCCCTGGACAGCCTGTAGTTGAAGATTCTCTCTTCACGGGTGAGGAGTCTGGAAGTGTAGGGCTTCATGAGGTAGGTTCTGAGGGAGAAGGCGTCATCCCCCACGATGAAGTAGGGCACATCTTGTGTGTCGTTGGGCAGGGGGTCTGGATCTGGGAAGCCCATGATGAGGTTGCCTTCCAGCCCCTCCTTGAGGTCACTGGCATTGTGTACCTGGGCATCTGAAGATGAGCTGTTGCCTGAAGCATTGATGTACATGAACTTGTAGTTAGCATCGACCATGGCAAAGAGGACGATGCTGAAGAAGCCCTTGTATTTGAAATAAGTGGAGCCCGACTTGGGTGGTGCTTTGCAGGCCATATGCTTGCCGTCTATGGCTCCAACTGTGTGTGGGAAGTTCCACCTCTGATACCACTGCTCTGCAACTTTCTTCCATCCTTCTTCAGTGGAGGGGCACTGTAGGAGCTCCTCCAGGTTTTCTTCGATGATGGCCTGCACCACTTCTCTGACCACAATGCTGATGGTGTTGTGTGGCACCCTCCAGCCATACTGTATGCTCCTGTAGGTGGTCCCTGAGGCCAGGTGGCGCATAGTCAGTGCCACCTTGAGCCTCGGTTCCAGGCTGGGCCAGAAGTTGGTGTTTGGCTTGGTCAACCTGGGTGTCAGCCGCTGTACAACTTCGTCAAACATGGCTGGAGGCATCCTCATGAAGTTCTGGAATGCCCGAGGGTCTTCGTTCCTGAGCTCCACCATCAGCTTGTTGTACAGTCCATACTCTGCTCTTCTCCCGATCCATCTTCGGACCCAGATGCTTCTTGGCCACCTTTTTTTCTTCCCGTAGTAGAGTTCACAGAGCCTGTAGGTGGCTTCGCACTGTTGCAGAAGGATGGTGGCTGCCAAAAGGACTGTGTTACGATCCACGGTGGACATGACTGGATGCTGTGGAAAAGCAAGAGTCAGATGAAGGCTGCAGAGGTCTGCACAGCTAGGCTGCTGGTCTGAAAGTGAGATGCAGGTGAGTTGCTCTCCCTTTTTATAGGCAGTATAGGTGTCCCTTTGCATCCTCTAGGCATCCTCTAGGCATCCTCTAGACATCCTTAATATCTGAGATAGGTCCCCTCTGCGAACGTTTTTTCCATTTTAAATGCTTTGTTTCCGTGCTGCATCCACTAGGCATCCGTTCTGCATCCGTTCCGCGTCTGTTCTGCTTCCTCCCTGCATCCGAGCGGATGCGAGTTGCGCGGATGCGGAACGGATGCCTAGCAGATATAGCGGATGCATAACGGATGTAGAACGGATGCCTAGCGGATGCCTAGCAGATGCAGAATGGACAAATTGGATACATTTTCCGCGCAAAAGTTTTGAGCAGCTCAAAACTTTCTGAGTGGATGAAACGTCCATAGACAGATGCTGGACAGATAGAGAGGAAGCAAAACGGGGGCAGTGAGTACAGAACGGATACATCGCGTTAACCAACGGATGGCAAGCTTTTTTGTCCGTTTTACATCCTCTTTGCATCCATTGGTGCAGTGTGACAGGGGCTTAAGAAAGTGTGGTGACCGGTTGAAATTAACATGATCAGATGCAGTCAAGCTATTCTGCAAAGCACCTGAGAGCAGGGCAAGAAGAAACCTATCAAGGAGAGAAGCAACTAGAACTAAAGAGACATTTTCTGACAGTGAGGACAATTAATCAGTGGAACAACTTGCCTCCAGAAGTTGTGAATTCTCCAACACTGGAAGTTTTTAAGAAGAGATTGGACAACCATTTGTTTGAAATTCTTATAGGATTTTGTGTCTGAGACCTCCAAGGTCCCTTCCAATTCTATTCTATTCTATTCTGTTTTGTTCTGTTCTGTTCTATTTTATTCTGTTTTGTTCTGTTCTGTTCTATTTTATTCTGTTTTGTTCTGTTCTGTTCTGTTCTGTTCTATTCTGTTCTGTTCTTTTTGAAAGGTATGAAGGACATGACCATCCTGTCCTTCATACCTATTGTGATGACCCAGGGTGGTATACAAAATAAACACAGTCATAAAAAACAGGTGAAGCCCCTTTTATT
The DNA here is from genome assembly GCA_015471245.1 of Laticauda colubrina. Taxonomy (NCBI): domain Eukaryota; kingdom Metazoa; phylum Chordata; class Lepidosauria; order Squamata; family Elapidae; genus Laticauda; species Laticauda colubrina. Next base: position 40,010,022 of record BLBF01000004.1, on the reverse strand, counting down.
CCTTCACTTTGCTTCCAAACTCCAAATATTCTTGACTGAAGACAAAATCCTCCCACTCAAACACTTACAAGAAGGAGGAAAAAAGCAACACAAACCAGGCAAGATAAGGGCTGGAGGATGTCCACAAATAACAGAACACACACTGTGAAGGATGCCAAACTCAGAGAGGAACCATAAACTACAGATATTTCCATTCTTTGTTTCCAGCGTTCGCCTGTACGCATATCCGTTCTCTTATTCAGTTGTCACAGCTGCAGCTCATGAAGAGGATCAAAGCCCTCTCTTCCTCAGTAGACCACATCTCTCCCTTATCCTCTCCTCCCTGTGTGCCCTAGGATGGAGAGGAGATAGGCCTGGGTCCTCCTCTGATTGCCCAGCTGGCCTCTGCCTTTCCCAGCCTCATCCACAACCTCCGCAGCCGCACTTCCACTCCCTGTTGGCTGTTCCTCCTTTCCCTCAGAGTCAGTTTTCACCAGGGGCATGACACCTATCAGGGCCTGGAAAGATATTGTGGACACTTTCTTTGGTGGTGAAGGAAAAGGCAATCTGTTTATATTTAGGTGTATAAGTTGATGGTTTTCCCTAAGGTGATTTTTTCAAAAGGCAATTGGACTTTGTTTTTCCTTGAAGGCATTTCACTTCTCATCAAAAAAGCTTCTTCAAGCTTCTTGGATGAGAAGAAAAATGTCTAAAAGAAAAAAAAGGAAGTCCAGTTGCCTTTGGGGGGGGTGGGGGAAGCACCTTTGGAACAGCTATGTCCTGGATGACTGAGAATCTCCATAGACCAGTTAATGGTTTATTAGCAGTGAATCTGTTGTGAATGAGAACCTAGAGATCTGTCCCGTGGACCAAAAGATTCTAGAATCATTTCAGTTTATCTTATCTTGGACTACCTTCTGGAATAAGAAAGTTGAAACCACAATAAGAAGAACTGGGGAGCATGTTCACTGTGTTTTTCTTAAAATCTGCCCAACACTTGCAGTTTCCTTTTCCAACCATCTCTACTTCTAAGGTTCCTGATTTATAGAGATGCAGAACTGAATCAGTTTCAAAGGATGTCTGCTGAGAAGAGAAACCTCTACTAGCAGGCAATTTCCATGATATTTAAATAGAGGAAAGTCATCCTTTCAAAAACCTTCTTCTGATGCAAGTATAAGGACTCCCAAGGTAGAATCTGGCTTTCATTCTTTAGTTTTAATCACATGGGTTTGGTGACCTTTTATGACAGAGGATGCTTGAATTTAATTCTTGCTGAAAGTTACTTACTTGGGATAAATTGGGGAAAAAAAGAAAAAACAGGCTATATGTTGCCAAAAAAATAACAGATAAATATGGAAGGATTTCAGATTGATTTTTTGGCTTGGAAATGTGGAAAATAATATGGGAAAGTCCATTCCAAATTAATGACGGAGGCTTTTCATTGGGAGAATTTTCTCTTTCTCTCTCTCTCTCTCTGGAATGAGGATTAGAACCATAGATATGTTTTACTCTTGTTTTCTGTCACAAGGCCAACTACACATATTATTAATTAATATAATTATCTTTGTCAGTGTGGATATATATATATATATATATATATATATATATATATATATATATATATATATGTTTTTTTAAGTTATCGCGGGTACTTACATGTGTGCTGTTCAGCTTCCTTCGGGTATTATCCCACGTCATTGTAGTTCTGTTAAAGTTGTAGCAACGTTTCAGCAGAATCTCATCTGCCATCATCAGGCTTCTGTATGGATGTATGTATCATCAGGCTTCTGTATCATCAGGCTTCTGTATGGATAACAGAACTACAATGACGTGGGATAATACCCGAAGGAAGCTGAACAGCACATATATATACATACATACATACATACATACATACATACATACATACATATATATATATATGCTGTTCAGCTTCCTTCGGGTATTATCCCATGTCATTGTAGTGCTTTTAAAGTTGTAGCAACGTTTCAGCAGAATCTTATCTGCCAACATCTGCCTGATGATGGCAGATGAGATTCTGCTGAAACGTTGCTACAACTTTAAAAGCACTACAATGATGTGGGATAATACCCGAAGGAAGCTGAACAGCGCACACACACACACACACACACACACACACACACACACATATATATATATATATATATACATATTCACACACACACAATATAGATAGATAGATAGATAGATAGATAGATAGATAGATAGATAGATAGATAGATAGATAGATATTTTCCTACGTCATTATAGTTGTGCTTTTAAAGTTGTAGCAATATTTCAGCAGAATCTCATCTGCCATAATCAGGCTTCTGTAATATATATATATAACACAATGAATGCTCCCACAACCATCCCCCAGATGTATTTTACAGGTAGTTCTCAACTTCAGACCATTCATTTAGCCATGATTTGTAATTATACAGAACCGAAAAAGTTCCTTCCAATCAGTCTTTCCACTTATGGCCATTGAAGTGTCTCCATGATCACATGATCAAAATTTGGTTGCTTAACAACAATGGTTGCAAGCATCCCAGGGTCATGTGATTACCACTGTAATCTTCCCAGCTGGTTTTTTTACAGGAAAATCAGTTTAGAAGCTACAGTTTGCTTAATAGCTGCATGATCTGCATAATGACCAGAGCAAAAAAGTTTGAAAAATAGTACACGACTCACTTAACAACTGTCTCCCTTAGTGATGGAAGTTCCAGTTCCAATTGTGACTATAAGTCGAAGACTACCTATAGTAGTACTATCCTGTTTTCCCGAAAGTATGACCTACCCTGAAAGTAAGGCCCAGCTTGATTTTTACATGTGTACCCGATATAAGCCCTACCCTCAAAATAAGCCCTAATTAAAATCCCACCCACTCCAAAGTGGATAGGCAAAAATTAAGCTAGGGTGGGGATGGGGGAGTGGAGCTGCCCTACTACTTACCTTTGGACAGTTGTAGCCAGACCTCACACAGTCTGACACCTGCCTCCTGGCCCATTTCTCCTGCAGCTGGCTGGCAAGGCTTTCCTGAAGGCCTCTGTAGCTGATATCAAAGCTCTGGATTGATCCGGAGCTCTGTTATTGGCTTCAGAGGCTTTCAGGAAAGCCTTGCCGGCTGCAGAAGTTTCTGACGGCCTCTGACATCGAAAAGGAGGCAAGGGGTGACGCAAACAAGTGAGGTTAGTCAATGGATGACATTTCCCCAAAATAAGACCTGGTGCCTTTTTTGGTGGCAAAAAAATATAAGACAGGGTCTTATTTTCAGGGAAATATGGTAATAGTAGTATCCCCCTTCAAACTTATAATAACTTTATTGGAATGTAATCAGCATACATTAAAATTAAATTTTGTTGCATACAGCTCTTCAAGGGTCTCCACCTCTAATATATACTACATAAGCATAATAGAATAAATAAATACAAAATTATGCATATGTCCACATATATTATATGACATGGAGAAACAACTCCAAAAGTATACCAGGCATACTTTCCAAATTTTCTTAGATATGACTGCAGCTTCGTCGATAGAAAGCAAGACCGACAACTGCATACCTGTGATGAACATATACACACACATTTTTTGCTTAGTGGAGATTTGGTTCTACATGAAAACACGATAGGATATGTATATGTTAGAACTTTGGAATTCTCTGGCATGACAGAACATATGATGTTATTTAAACTGTCAATGTAACACTTGTGAATTGATGGGGAGCTCCACATGTGTTTTTTCAGCATGCCAGATCAGACCAGGTGGCAAAAATTTAAATGATAGCTGTAAAGGCACATCTGCTTTTCCTGACAGGCTATCAGATGTTAGCACTTTCTCTACTGAAGCAGCAGGTTCAGCTCATGTTGTGCACCGGTTGCTTGTAAATTTAGAGTGTTGGTTCCAAGTTTTAAGGGACAATTTAGAATCACCATTAACGTTGAAATCACTGTTGAAAATGTAGCATAATGTATGTTTGTTTGTTGTATGGCAAGTGGAGAAAAATCAGAATGCATGTTTGCTTGTTTATACCGAGTCATGGAAAGAATTGTGTTTACCCAAAGAATTTCCTTAATTTAGCTTAAAATGTACATTTCAGGCTTCCTTTATGGGTGGAAGAAAAAAAATATTAGTTGTGAAGTTCACTGAAAACAAACCACCTTCTGCACACAATAGTTTCCACTGTTAACCGTTTTTGTAGTCCTGGCCAAAATCCAGTCCTCTCTCTGAATGATGATACATCCATTCATACATCCAGAGTTGGGTTTACAGAATACTATACCTGGAAACATTGTCTTTTGAGCAGAAAAAAATGTTAAGGCCACTTTTAATTATTTTTTCAAGTATTCAGAATTTAAAACTGTAGTGGCAATTATAAAAACTATGCAGCTGAATGTAATAAGGTTAATAACAGCTGAATGTATTACAGGTTAATAATAGAAATGGATATGGGCTGCCATTTTGAGCATATTTAGAGAAAGATATTTTCAAAAATATTAACTTGAAGATTTACCTTTATAGAAGAGAATTTCATTCCAGAATAGACTCTGTTCTTTCTCTGTATGCAAGGATAGTACACATATCGCATTAAACCCTTGATTTGCAGTTATAAACCAATTTCTCAATAGCTTTTTCATATTTGGAGGGAGGATATATTTGGTGTAGAAGTCATTTTATACTATATAACAGTGATGAGATTTCAGAATGATAAGCTACTATGGAGCACAGCCATGTCAGGCCTTCAAAGCGGTCCAGAAAAAAAGTGTAAAGCCCATGTCACACTGCACCAACGGATGGAAAGAGGATGTAAAATGAGAAAAACACTTGCCATACATTGGTTAACGCAATGCATCCGTTCTGTACTCACTGCGTCCGTTTTTCTTCCTCTCTATCTGTCCAGCATCCGTCAACTGAGGTTCCATCCGCTCAAAAAGTTTTGAGCTGCTCAAAACTTTTTGAGTGGAAAATGTATCCAACGCATCTGTTCTGCATCCGCAACGTATATGGGGAACATCCGTTCTACATCCGTTACGCATCCGTTACGCGTCCGCTATATCTGCTAGGCATCCGCTGTGCATCCGCACAACTCAAATCCGCTCCAGCAGAAAACGGACACAGGGAGGAAGCGAAACGGACGTGGAACGGACACAAAGCGTTAGTAGCACGGACGGAGAAAGGATGAATGCAGATGCAGCTCGCAAACAAAGCATTTAAAATGGAAAAAACGTTCGCAGAGGGGACCTATCTCAGATATTAAGGATGTCTAAGAGGATGCCTAGAGGATGCAAATGGACACCTATACTGCCTATAAAAAGGGGGAGCAACTCACCTGCATCTCACTTTCGGACCAGCAGCCTAGCTGTGCAGACCTCTGCAGCCTTCATCTGACTCTTGCTTTTCCACAGCATCCAGTCATGTCCACCGTGGATCGTAACACAGTCCTTTTGGCAGCCACCATCCTTCTGCAACAGTGCGAAGCCATCTACAGGCTCTGTGAACTCTACTACGGGAAGAAAAAGAGGTGGCCAAGAAGCGTCTGGGTCCGAAGATGGATTGGGAAAAGAGCAGAGGACGGACTGTACAACAAGCTGATGGTGGAGCTGAGGAACAAAGACCCTCGTGCATTCCAGAACTTCATGAGGATGCCTCCAGCCATGTTTGATGAAGTTGTGCAGCGGCTGACACCCAGGTTGACCAAGCCAAACACCAACCTCCGGCCCAGCCTGGACCCTGGGCTCAAGGTGGCATTGACTCTGCGCCACTTGGCCTCAGGGACCACCTACAGGAGCATGCATGCAGTGCGGCTGGAGGGTGCCACACAACACCATCAGCATTGTGGTCAGAGAAGTGGTGCAGGCCATCATCGAAGAATACCTGGAGGAGCTCCTCCAGTGCCCCTCCACTGAAGAAGGCTGGAAGAAAGTTGCAGAGCAGTGGTATCAGAAGTGGAACTTCCCTCACACCATTGGAGCCATAGATGGCAAGCATGTGGCCTGCAAAGCTCGAGCCAAGTCAGGGTCCACTTATTTCAACTACAAGGGCTTCTTCAGCATCAGCCTCTTCGCCATGGTCGATGCTGACTACAAGTTCATATACATCGATACTTCAGGCAACGGGTCAGCTTCAGATGCCCAGGTATACAACGCCAGTCACCTCAAGGAGGGGCTGGAACGCAACCTCATCATGGACTTCCCAGATCCAGACCCCTTACCCAACAACACGCAAGATGTGCCCTACTTCAACGTGGAGGATGACGCCTTCTCCCTCAGAACCTACCTCATGAAGCCTTACACTTCAAGACACCTCACCCGTGAAGAGAGGATCTTCAACTACAGGCTGTCCAGGGCAAGACGGGTGGTGGAGAATGCCTTTGGCATCCTGGCCAACAGGTTCCAGGTACTTTTCACCACCATACAGCATCGCCCAGAGACCGTGAGGAGGATCGTGGAAGCTTGCTGCATCCTGCACAATCTCATGCGCACCCACTACCCAGTGTTGCAGAACAGGCTCAAGGACCTCCAAGAAGGCAATGGGGACATGGAGCCTGGGGAATGGAGGCAAGGGCGAAACCTGATAGACACTGAGGATGTGCAAGGCCCCAACAGAGCCTCAAGTGAAGGGAAGAAGCAGCGCAACCTTCTGAGACACTGGTGCAACTCCCCAGCTGGAGCAGTGGAGTGGCAAGACAGGATGATAGATGATTAATGGATGCTTCCTTCAGCCTGTCTCATCACACGGATGAGATTGGGCCATGTATGTTGGGTGGGCCTACAATGAACATTTAATAAAGCATTTATTAAAGCATTTAATAAAGAGTTGTGTTTATGTTGACATGTGTGGATGAATGATTACATTATTATTGATAATAAAGGGCCATAGGTGTGGCACCTGGGAGAGTGGACCATATAGTCCCACTATGCTTGCACTGGAGGTTTATCTATCCCACAGCTATTACCTGTTCCAAAGTTATCCCTGCCCATCCCACAGCTATTACCCATCCCAAATGTATCCCTGCCCATCCCACAGGTATCCCTGCCCATCCCACTGCTATCTTAACCCATCCCACAAGCATGCAAAGGCTTAAACTATTTCTAAAAGTTTACACCAAGACTTTATTGACAAAAATAAATGAAGCAAGTGTGTGAAGCAAAGATAATCTTTATTAATAACACACTGTAAAAGAAAAATGACCCAAGTCAAGTGTCCAAAGCAAAAATAAAGTCAACAGGTAGCCACCCAGTCTCTGGCACTCTTTTCAGTCAGTCTGTGGCATTCCCATCGTCTCAGGGGTGAAGGGTCCAGCTGCTGTGGAGGTGGCTGGTGCTGGAGTGCTGGTCTGAAGCGCCACTGGGGTGCCTGGCCCCGAGAGGACAACAGTGTATTGAGGAAGCTCTCAGACAGCTGGCTCAGCCCCGTGATGTTGAGAGCCCCTTCCTCCATAACATGGGGTGTCAGCACCAGTACCGATGACAGATGTACTGAGGCCGGGCTTGGCTGTGGGGTGGAGGAAGGAGCAGTGTAGTGGGGCTGTCTGGTCTGCAGCTGGGTGAAGACTGGTGTTGGTTGCATCTGTTGCTTCGGTGGCATCGGTGGCGCGGGTGGCATCGGTGGCATGGGTGGCATCGGTTGCATCAGTGGCACCGGTGGCATCCGATGAACATGTGCCTGGACTGGGAAGGGCTGCTGCCTGTGCTGCTGGACCTCCTGGTAGCCGTAGCCTTGGTAGGTGAGGGGCTGTGGAAAGCCTTGGAATGGGAGTTACATCACCTGGGGTGAAGGAGCAGACCTGGACTGGGTGGGAGCAGGTTCATCTGGGTCTGGAGGGTTGTGAAGCAGATCGATGATCCTGTCCTTCACCACCTGGTACTGGGGTTCCGCCATGTCCATGAGGGTCTGGTTCACATAGGTGAGGAAGGGCTTGCAGTTGGAGGATGAGGAGTCGGTGTGCACCAGCTGAGAGTGGAGATTGACGCTGCTCCTGATGGTGTCTCTTATCTCCAGCAGGATAGTGTGGCTCTGTCCCTCCGGTTTGCCTCTCTGCCTTTCTGTGGAGGTGGAGCTGGGGATGGATGCGGGTTGGGCTGTGGTAGAAGTGCCGTCTCCTTTCTCCCACTGCGTCAGGGGGTCCTCCATGCGCTCCACCACGGGTAGTACAGCTGTCGGGGGGGTCTCCGTCATGGCACGCTCCACAGATACCTGCCTGGAGACAGGAGCTGACTCTCTGCCGGAAGAGGACTGGCTCTCAGCAGGCTGCCGGAGAGAGAGGATTGTGAAAGGGGCTGTTCCTCTGTGGTGGATCTCACCCTCCAGGAAGCTGCACTTGGCCATCACGTAGGTCTCTCTGTCTGTCAGCTTGACCGCGGCCTGGCCAGATTTCTTGAGGTGCAGCTTCCCGTACCAGGTGTGCATGTGCTTCCACCAGCCGAGGAGCACCTCCGAAGTGTAGCCCAGGCTCTCCGCCTTCTCTCTCCAAGCAGCCTGCTTCCTTTTGGTGTCCCTATAGAGCCTGTGTCCCTTCCGCCATAGATACTCGTTCTCTCTCAGCCACTCCAGCACCTCATCCTCATGTTCCTCTTCTATGGTGTATTGCCTTCTCTCCCGTTCTCGCATCTGCCTCTTCCTCCCTTTGGCAGGACCACATGGGCCCTCATCAGAGGGGCTTCCAGGTTGTGGGGGCTGCTCCCCCACACCAGCAGCAGCACCAGCAGCAGCACCAGCAGCACCAGCAGCGCCAGCAGCGCCAGCAGCACCAGCAGGACCAGCAGGACCAGGAGCACAAGAAGGACCAGCAGGACCAGGAGCACCAGCAGGACCAGGAGCACCAGCAGGACCAGCAGGACCAGCAGGACCAGGAGCAGCGGCAGCAGAGTAAGCACCAGCAGAAGCACCAGCACCAGGAGCAGCGGCAGCAGAGTAAGCACCAGCAGAAGCACCACCGCCAGAAGCAGCAGCAGCAGAGTAAGCACCAGCAGAAGCACCACCGCCAGAAGCAGCATCA
>BLBF01000004.1:39969344-39999432 GCA_015471245.1 Laticauda colubrina | reverse complement strand
CTATTTCTATTTCTATTTCTATTTCTATTTCTATTTCTATTTCTATTATTTCTATTATTTCTATTATTTCTATTATTTCTATTTCTATTTCTATTTCTATTCTATTCTATTCTAAATAGAATATTGCAAGAGTGAAAGTATTTCCATCCCCATTTTTCTTTTTGCTCTCTAGAAAACTAGGGAGGGTCTGTTCTAAAACTCTTCCTACTTCTCCTTCTCTCCTGGGAGTTGATATTTTTTTTACGTGCTGGTTTTTGAACCTGAGACTCTTCCTCTTGTCTTCCTATGCACCATGACAAGCCTTAACTGACACTCTTCAGAATTGTTGGAATCAGAACTCCTCAAATCCGCAGACATTTCCATTATTTCACATCCCTCCCATCATCCTATATTCTTCTAACCAAAGGCAAAAAGAACTGTGCTATAATATACCAAAGACCACATGAAGTATTAGTACCATTTTATAACGCCTTGGTAAAAATCACACTTGAATATTGCATCCAGTTTTGGCCATCATGGTATACAAAAAGATGTTGAGACTATAGAAAGAGTGCCAAGAAGAGCCTCAGAGATGATTTGGGGATTGGAGGCTAAAACATATGAAGAACGGTTGCAGAAATTGGGTATGTCTAGTTTAATGAAAAGAAGGACTAGGGGAGACATGATAGCAGTGTTCCAACATCTAAGGGCCTGCCACAAAGAAGAGAGAGAAGATCAACCTATTCTCCAAAGAAGTTGAAGACAGAACAAGAAGCAATGGTTGGAAACTAGTCAAGGAAGAACCAGCCTAGAAATAAGAAGAAATTTCCTGACAGAACAATTAATCAGTGGAATGACTTTGCTTCAGAAGCTGTATGTGCTGCAACAATAGGGGCTTTTAAGAAGAGATTGGACAACTATTTGCTTGAAATGGTATAAGGCAAGAGTATCAAACTTGCAGTGTCATGTTGCCATCACGTGATGTATCAGGATATTTTTTTTCCCTTCGTGGAGCTGAGGTTGGGCATGGCCTACACGTGATGTATCTGACCTGCGGGCTGCCAGTTTGAGATCCCTGGTATAGGGTTTCCTGCTTGAGCAGTGAGTTAGACCAGAATACCTCAAACTCTGACATTCAGTTCTGTTCTATTCTCTCTCTTCCTACTCTGTTATTCTTCTCCGTTAAAAAAAAAAAAAAGTTTTTATCCAGGGGTGGGATTCAATTTTGTTAACAACTGGTTCTGTGGCCATGGCTTAGTTGGTAGGTGTGGCTTGGTGGTCATGTTATTGGCTGGGCATGGCCAACTCACATCGAGGCACGCATCTCCTTGCCTGGCCTCTCATGAGGATGGGGATGCTGCAACAATTGTAAGTGTGGAAAATAGTCATAAATCACTCTTTTCAGTGCCATTGTAACTTTGAATGGTCACTCCACACAAGCAAAGTACCAGCAAAGGAGGGGAAAATAACTTCCAGAGAAGCTCCAGAGACAGGAAGTCTACTCCTGGAGAGGCAGTTTCTGTAAGCAACACCAGAATGTTTCTTTCCTGCCTTCCTTACAGGATTAGGCCAGTAATTTCTTCTAACATCCGGTTCTCTGAACTGCTTAGAATGTTAACAACCGGTTCTATTGAATAGGTTTGAACCTGTAGAATCCCACCCCTGCTTTTATCTTTCCTCCCAAGCCATAGAGAATCACACCAAAATCACTGTGGATTCCTTCCCCATACTATTTATCTGGAATCACTTTTCATCCTTCTGTTTTTTTAGAGAAAGGCTAGAAGAAAGTGTTGCCAAATTATGACTCTCCATTATGATATTATTGTCTTGACTTAAACAAGCAAAGATGGATGGGTATTTCAATGCTAAGTAGGTTTTTTGCAGGTGGACTATTGCAATAAGCACTAGTGAGATGTTTGAGAACTACTGTGCCTTCAATTAAAGATTCCTGTTTGCTGGAGTTGCATCCTTTTGAACACAGAGTAGAGTGAGGTTACAGGTGACCAATTGTTAAATCTCCTTTGAGTAACCTCTCCTTTTACTCCTTTATTATCAGGTTTTGTTCCTATCAGAAGGGAGAGGTTTTGAATTATTGATTTCCTCCCCATCATTTTAAACTCTTATTCTGAAATAAGCATTTGGAAAGCTACGTTCCAAGCCACTTCTGCGAAGGCCATTTCATTGGATAATATCTGAAATGTGTTTTCTGGACCAAACCCTGGCAGGGCTTCAACCATCTTCACCCTCTTGTCTGTTCCTCAGGCTTAACACATAAGGTGGGGCAGGGAAGTCTAGAAGCTGAACTTCCTTTCCCCGTCATCATACGATTTCATTTCGAGCAAGAGGTGAACAAAGAAAGGGTGTTGGCTGCTTGCAATAATGAAAATCCATGACTCGGCTGTGCATTCATAATTATTTTATAAATAAATGTCTGCTGGAGAGCCACATCGGTCTCTTCCAACTGAGCGTAGGCCTTTCATTAATGTATCAAAGGCTGAATGAAGCTGGCCTGAGTGCTTTGCTTGCAGTTTTCCCCCTTCCCTTCATCATTGTCCATGGATAGGATTTTGTGGTTCAGAAAGAGCTGCGAGCCCACACTTCTCCGCAAGACTGATGGCTCGTCAATAACATTAGCCAGCATTATGGGCCGCATCAGTGTAGAGCAGAATCAATACAGCCAAGTAAAAAGTCTAATAAGTTGACATGGCCATCCTCAGCAGGGCTCACGTTACAAGAAATGAGGGTTGTTGTTTTTTTAAAGGAATCAGCGTCAGAGCTGCCTATTCACCCCACAGAAAGAAGCTTTGACTAAGATTGATTGCTTTTGCCAGCAGTGCTGGCTAAGCTGGCAAAAATAAAATATTAATTGAAGATAAAAGAAGAATATAACAACAGCAACAACAAAAAAAACAAAAACAAAGGAAACCTACTGGCCATTGAGAAGGTAGGCAGACCTACAGGACCTTGGTCCATGTTGAAAGTAAGAAATAATGAATAAATAAATTCCACAATAGGTGTTTGTGTGTATTCTCTCCCCCTCTCTCTTTCCCCTCCCCTCCCCATCCCTCCCTTTCCCTTTCCCTCCCTCTCCTCCTCCTCTCCCTCTCTCTTTCTCCTCTTCCTCTCCCCCTTTCCCTTTCCCTCCCTCTCCTCCCTCTCTCTCCCTCTCCCTCCCTCTTTCTCCTCTTCCTCTCCCCCCCTCTCCCTCTCTCTCCTCCTTCTGCCTCTCTCCCTCTCCCTCTCTCCCTTCTTCATATACCTTCCAAGGATTTCTTTTTGGGAGTAAGAAAGAATTTAAAATAGTGCTGTTTAAAAGTAAAATCCAACAGACAGTTTAACATTGCTGGGTGTTCTAACTCATAGTAGGCATTGGAACTAATAATAATGGCAACTGATAGAGATTGGTCCCCATAAAAAAATATATTATGTATCTTGTGAGCAGTCATTATAAAATTGCATTCTCCTCTCCACTTCTCCCTTGCCTGTTCACTTGGGGGCATGAAGTTCATCTGCTTCTTCTGACTAGTTAGGAGTGTGCATGTGTGTCCATATGAACATTTGTGTAGGAAAGCAGAGAAAGCAGCTGTGTCATTCTGGAAGTCTAATGGTTATCCATCCTCACCCTTGGAGAGAACGCATGTCCAAGCAAAAACAAATGAATGAATCTATAGACCTTCAGGGTTAAGATAGGGGAAGTCTTAAATTCTGAGTTCTTCTGAATCACTTACCTCATAATAAGCAGAACAAGAAGTGAATGCTTCTCTTTTAAAAAATCATATATTTTATACTTGTATTAGATCATATTTGTTGGTTCATTAGGTCTACTGGAAATGAAATAGCTCAATCTTACTGGGCATGGTCAAGGAAGTCTTCAAATTACAGATGTTCAATGATGTTTAGGACTTGGTGGCGCTAATTAGTGGAGGTCCCATCAGAATTCAATTTTAGGCCTATTTCAAGCAATACACTCAGTCACATTGTTTGAATTTGGGTTAATGTGTACAGTATATGGATGTCACCCAGAGGTGGTATTCAGCAGGTTCTGACCAGTTTTGGAGAACCGGTAGCAGAAATTTTGAGTAGTTCTGAGAACCGGCAAATCCCACCTTTGACTGGAGATTTTACAGTATTCTTCCTGTGCCACGCCCACCAAGCCATGCCCACAGAACCGGTAGTAAAAAAATTTGAATCCTACCACTGATGTCACCAATGCAGTTTCTAAATAATGGCTTATCACTTAATATTCTTGGCAATCCCATCCAATTGCAGGTTATTTATATGATGATAAAATAAACCATGGATTATCTCAGCATGTGAACCCAATCTTGGTGTACAAGAAACAATTAGAAAGAAACAACATTATTACATAATGAGTGATAAAATCAACATTCTTTTTAATTTTCATAAAACTACAGTTCAAAGCAATGCATTTTTTTTTTTGCTAAGTTTTATTGATAGGAGCTTGATTTTCCTAGAAACCATGTCCATTAGCTTTCCATTTCTACCATATCCAAACAAAACATTCTTGGAGTGTGAGAAAGACATGTTTTTTTTTTCTCTCCCCAAATTTCTCAAACATATTTTGTTGTCTTCTTTTTTTTGGATAAATATGATTTCAGCTTCATACAATTACATCTTAGACTTTTTGACTGAAATGGATCCAAAAGTGGTTGAGGCAGAAAATCGAATTGTTTCTAAACAGCTTGGATGAGGAGAAAGTGGAAATAACATGGGGTTCCAATTCTTCAAGAAGGAATGTTTTGCAATGAGATACTCTGATCATGAAAACACTGATCTGTCACATCTATGAGTTTGAACTGTGGAGGAAACACTAATTTCCTTGCAAGCCTGGTGGTTATTTTTTCATATCCTAATTCTTGTTCAGGAAGGAGAAATACAATGTCCTCTAGAGATGCTGGAGAGATGATGTTCTCCTAAAGAGAGTTTGAGAACACATCCAATATTTGTTTCCTCCACATCCTTTTTCTCTTTTCTGTTCAGTTACCTGTATTCAATGGAATATTTTGTGAGTAATTCATGAAACTAGCATACCATTTTTCCATTCCTTCCTCCCTCCCTCCCTCCCTCCCTCCTCCCTTCCACCTCTCTCTTACTTTCTTTCATCTTTCATCTTTCCTTTCCTTTCCATTCCGTTCCTACCCTTGTCTCTTTCCTCTTCTTTTTCCTTCTTTCCTTTCCTTTCCTTCTCTCCTTTCCTGTTCTTTTCTCTTCTCTTTCCTCTCTCTTTTCTTTTCCTTTTCTCTTCTCTCTCCTCTTCTTTCTCCTTTTCTTTCCTTTCCTCTTCTCTTTCCTCTCCTCTTTCCCTTCCTCTCCTTTTACCTTTCCTTTTCTCATTCTTCTTCTTTCTCCTTTCCTTTCCATTTCCCTTTTTTAGGGGGAGAGGAGTTTGACATTATGATCCAACTTTTGACCCTGAACCCTGATTATCCATTTCCAGCAACGTTACATTCATTGATATCCTCAATGCTAATGAAAGAGTTTCATGAGACACCATAATTTACACTCTAAATCACACTTTAGAAACAACTCACTAGATTTTGGAAATGTTAAATTCCAATAAAATAGATATTTCTTTTTCAACTTCCACCTGGATAAACTTAAAGAAGAATTTTAATGGCAAAGATCACTGCAGTTTTTTTCTTTCTTCTCTTCTAAATACCCTGGTCACTTTTCCCACTATCCTTTGAACATTTTTGCCCCATGACTCTAAATAGCACTCACTCTGGGCATGTTGCTGAAAAATCCAAAAAGTTCTCTCCAGTGAGATACAGAATCTACAGTCATCCTCTGACTTTACAGAACACTTTTTACTTGTTCATCTCAAAAGTTCATTACTTCTTTTAATCCTGTTGCAAATATAGACAGCCTTTGGGAGGTCAAGGAAATATTGGAAGCCAGGGGAAGGTTTCAGAGGCATATCAAGCAGGTTGTGTCTCTCTCTCTGTCTCTCTCTCTCTGTGTAGAGCATCTATATTTCCATACTCCTATATAAATTCGAGATAGACACATAAACTACACACCCACACAGACTATCCCCCACCAAGAAGGTTTCATCTTGGATGAGCAAAACCCTTTGGACATCCTACCAGGTTCCTTAAGCCCCTGTCACACTGCACCAACGGATGCAAAGAGGATGTAAAACGGACAAAAAAGCTTGCCATCCGTTGGTTAACGCAATGTACTCACTGCCTCCGTTTTGCTTCCTCTCTATCCGTCCAGAATCCGTCTATTGACGTTTCATCTGCTCAGAAAGTTTTGAGCTGCCCAAAACTTTTGCGTGGAAAATGTATCCAATTCGTCTGTTACGCATCCGCTACGCATCCGCTACGCATCCGTTCTGCATCCATTAAGCATCCGCTATATCCGCTTGGCATCCGCTGTGCATCCGCGCAACTCGCATCCGCTTGGATGCAGGGAGGAAGCGGAACGGACGCAGAACGTATGCAGAACGGATGCAGCACGGAAACGAAGCATTTAAAACGGAGAAAACGTTTTCAGAGGGGACCTATCTTAGATATTAAGGATGTCTAGAGGATGCTTAGAGGATGCCTAGAGGATGCAAAGGGACACCTATACTGCCTATAAAAAGGGGGAGCAACACATCTGGATCTCACTTTCAGAACAGCAGCCCTGCGGTGCGGACCTCTGCAGCCTTCATCTGCCTATTGCTCTTCCACAGCATCCAGTCATGTCCACCGTGGATCATAACACGGTCCTTTTGGCAGCCACCATCCTTCTGCAACAGTGCGAAGCCATCTACAGGCGCTGTGAACTCTACTACGGGAAGAAAAACGGGCAGCCAAGAAGCATCTGGGTCCAAAGATGGATCGCCAGAAGAGCAGAGTACGGACTGTACAACAAGCTGATGGTGGAGCTCAGGAGCGAAGACACTCGGGCATTCCAGAACTTCATGAGGATGCCTCCAGCCATGTTTGATGAAGTTGTGGAGCGCCTGACACCCAGGTTGACCAAGCCAAACACCAACCTCCGGCCCAGCCTGGAACCTGGGCTCAAGGTGGCACTCACTCTGCGCCACCTGACCTCAGGGACCACCTATAGGAGCATGCAGTGCGGCTGGAGGGTGCCACACAACACCATCAGCATTGTGGTCAGAGAAGTGGTGCAGGCCATCATCGAACAATACAAGGAGGAGCTCCTCCAGTGCCCCTCCACTGAAGAAGGATGGAAGAAAGTTGCAGAGCAGTGGTATTAGAGGTGGAACTTCCCACACACCGTTGGAGCCATAGATGGCAAGCATGTGGCCTGCAAATCTCCAGCCAAGTCAGGGTCCACTTATTTCAACTACAAGGGCTTCTTCAGCATCATCCTCTTCGCCATGGTCGATGCTGACTACAAGTTCATATACATCGATGCTTCAGGCAGCGGCTCATCTTCAGATGCCCAGGGATACAACGCCAGTCACCTCAAGGAGGAGCTGGAACGCAACCTTATCGTGGGCTTCCCAGATCCAGAACCCCTGCCCAACGACACAAGATGTGCCCTACTTCATCATGGGGGATGACGCCTTCTCCCTCAGAACCTCCCTCATGAAGCCCTACACCTCCAAATACCTCACCCGTGAAGAGAGGATCTTCAACTACAGGCTATCCAGGGCAAGGCGGGTGGTAGAGAACGCCTTTGGCATCCTGGCCAACAGGTTCCAGGTACTTCTCACCACCATGCAGCATTGCCCAGAGACCGTGAGGAGGATCATGGAAGCTTGCTGCATCCTGCACAATCTCATGCGCACCCGCTACCCAGTCTTGCAGAACAGGCTCGTGGACCTCCAGCAAGGCAATGGGGACATGGAGCCTGGGGAATGGAGGCAAGGGCGAAACCTGATAGACACTGAGGATGTGCAAGGCCCCAACAGAGCCTCACGTGAAGGGAAGAAGCAGCGCAACCTCCTGAAACACTGGTGCAACTCCCCAGCTGGAGCGGTGGAGTGGCAAGACAGGATGATAGATGATTAATGGATGCTTCCTTCAGCCTGTCTCATCACACGGATGAGATTGGGCCATGTATGTTGAGTGGCCCTACAATGAACAGGGCATTTAATAAAGAGTTGTGTTTATGTTGACATGTGTGGATGATTGATTATATTGTTATTGATAATAAAGGGCCATAGGTGTGGCACCTGGGAGGGTGGACCATACAGTCCCACTATGCTTGCACTGGAGGTTTATCTATCCCACAGCTATTACCCATTCCAAAGGTAGACCTGCCCATCCCACAGCTATCTCAACCCATCCCACAGCTATCTTAACCCATCCCACAAGCATGCAAAGGCTTAAACCATTTCTAAAAGTTTCCAGCAAGACTTTATTAAAAAAAAGAAATGAAGCAAGTGTGTGAATCAAAAATAGACTTTATTAACAACAAGCTATAAGACAAAATGAGTCTCTGGCACTCCTCTTGGTCGCTCAGTCTCAGGGGTGAAGGGTCCAGGTGCTGTGGAGGTGGCTGGTGCTGGAGTGCTTGTCATCAGCTCCTCCAGAAGCAGAAGCAGCAGAAGCCCCAGCCCCAGAAGAGCGAGCCCATGCTGCAGAAGCCCCAGCAGAACCAGAGTGAGGGCCAGGAGGCTGCCAGCCCTCTTGCAAGGGCTGGCAGCAGATGGCTGAGGCTTGCTGTGCTTCAGCATGGTTGTGGGGTTGCTGGCTGGCAGGGAGCCTGACAGGAACCAAGGCTGGCAGGAAGGCTTGCAGGGAGGCAGGCACCAAGGCTGGCAGGCAAGCTGCCAGGCAGGCAGGCACCAAGGCTGGCAGGAAGGCTGGCACCAAGGCTGGCAGGGAGACAGGCAGGGAGGCTGGCAGCAAGGCTGGCAGGCAGGCAGACAGCAAGGCTGGCAGGGAGGCTGGCAGGGAGGCTGGCAGCAAGGCTTGCAGGCAGACATGCAGGCAGACATGCAAGCAGGACAGGCAAGGCAGTCGATGTGTCTGGAAGCAGGTCTTTCCTTTGAATGGTGACCTGCTTCCGAGCTGCTTCCATTATATCCGCGTGGCTTACGCAATGCATCCCCCCCGCATGCGCAATTAACGCCAGGCATCCGTTAGGCTTCCGCTGTGCATCCGCTGTGCATCCGCTGTGCATCCACTCTGCATCCGCTCTGCATCCGCTGTATCCGTTCCGCGTCCGCTTTGCTGAGGTCCCCCGGAAGCCTAGCGGACGTGCCATCCGCTCCCATCCGCTTCCATCCGCTGGGCTTCCGTTCCGCATCCGCTTTCCATCGTCCTACCTGCGTCCTCCCCCCATCCGTGTTATCCGCTCCGGTTATGCCAATTTTTGCCTCTTTTGAGAGCAGATAACAACGGATGGAACATTTTGCTCGTCCGTTGTGTCCGTTTTGCATCTGTTGGGCAGTGTGACAGGGCCTTTAGATCTTTAGCTAATGGAGTCTCTGTTTTTAAAATAACAATGCCCCGTTTCACCAGGCATACCAGCAAGCAGCCAGCTGTGCATTCCTAGTGATGTCTTTTCCTACTTCCTGTCCTTTGGTTCCCCTTCCTACTTGTTTACAATTACCATATTTTTCAGACTATAAGATTCACTGGACTATAAGAAACACCTTGGTTTAGAGGAGGAAAACAAGAAAAAATAGTTTTGTTTGCCTTCTTGAATCTCTTTTTGCCCCCCTCCTGGCATCCAGAAGCATTCTGCAGGCTTTGGGAGGCCAAAAACAGGCCCGTATTTGCTGTATAAGACACACAGATATTTTCCTCTATTTTGCAGGGGGGGGGGGGAGTGCATTTTATACTCCAAAAAATACGGTACTTTGCCCAAGTGCCTCTGGCTTTCAGGATTTTGGCTGGACCCAGGCAAGGCCACCTGCCCATTGCTTACTCTCTCCTTGCTTGGCTATGTTTCATCAAGTAACAACTACATCAGCCTGTCTTCTCAATATTTTGACTATGTTAGTGCACATTGAAAAACCTGCTCTAGCCAATATGCCAGCAAGGGCCAAGAATGCTATTATTTGATGCTTCAAATGCCATGGCTGCAGTAAAGATCATGTTGCTTAGGGAAGCTGATACTACTTTGGCCTATTGCTTCGCGTTGCTTAGTTTTATATAATTCTGGGTAGGTTTTTGAACAGAATTGCCCCCAAGCTTATAAAACTGAATGGCATGTTCACAGAAGTTTATTTGAGAAAGGAAAAGGTATTTGTTACTCAATAACCACAATCTTGGCTCTTCTAATTTGACTACAGCAGATTCTTTGCATTCCTAGTGGTGTAGATCAATGTTTATCAACCTGGTGAATTCTGGGAGTTGAAGTACACATTTCTTAAAGTTGTTGAGATTAAGAATCACCCATGCAGACATAACATGTAACCCTTCAGCATAGAATTGAGGGTGCTGGGAGTTGTAGTTCAACACAGTTGGAGTGCCATTAGCCCTTAGAGCTGGCTCCTTAAAAGTGGATATGACCAGAGGGTCATGATAGTTTATATTTCTTATTTCCTGAATAAGCAAAAGGCACTCTAGTGTACAAGCCAACTTCAGAAAACTGCTGGCACTGGTACTACAAGAATACAATTAAAAGTCGCAGTAAAAATTGACAGATCTTGGTGTGGAAAGCAGAAAGTACATTATAGTCCCAATCAAATGATGAATAAAATACCTTAAATCTTTTACAATTATGGATTAAAATACACTGGACTTAATGACTTAGAATTCCAGCCTGACTATCTACTGCTTATTGTAATAGAATACTTAATCATCATACAATAAAGAAGCTTCTATTGATATATTTCTGCACATAGACCATGGAAAACAGAAAGAGAAACCTTTTTATCTTCTGTGGCACACAAATTGGTTCCTTTTCAATGATGGATTTACAAAAATTCCCTTGCTTGTAGTTTGACAGGTAAAGAGACCTCCAATTTAGTACCTTCAGGTGACTAAGGCTGGATCCTAAAATGTTATGTCCCAACCAAATCCCAAGATATAGATTGTGACTTGCTGTTTGTCACAGGCAGAAAATTAATCTTAAGGCTGGGATTTAGCACAAGATGGGTGCTAAGGCCCGGTCCCATTGCACTTACGGATGCAAAGAGGATGTAAAACGTAAAAAAAAGCTTGCCATCCGTTGGAAAACGCTATGCATCCATTGTGTACTCACTGCATACGTGTTTAATATGCTCTATCCGTCGAGCATCCATCCACTGCGATTTCATCTGCGCAAGAAGTTTTGAGCTGCATAAAACTTTGTGAAAAGATGAACTTTCCGCCGTGTACGATGTACATCCACGACATATACGATAACGTTCTATGTCCATTATCATCCGTTAAACGTCCACTGTATCCTCTCAGCATCCTCTGGCCATCCCCTCAACTCACATCCGCTGCAGCTGAAAACGGAAAGAGGGAGGAAACAAAAGGTACACGGAATGTCTACACAGTGTTAGTAGCACAGAAATAGAAAGGATGTAAGCGTATGCATCTTGTATATAAAGTATTCAAAATGGACAAAACATTTGTATCTGGGGTGTATCTCATATATTTAGGATGTCTGCAGTATGTCTAGAGTATGTAGAAGGCCCCGTAGCAGACAAACAATATTTTCTATAAAAAGGGGGAGAAAATCATCTGGATCGCTGGGATGGTGGACCATACAGTCCCACTATGGTTGCACTGGAGGTTTATCTATCCCACAACTATCCTTATCTATTCCACAAGCATGCAAAGGCTTAACCATTTTTTTCAAAGTTTTCACCAACACTTTATTAAGTAAACAAAATGAACCAAGTAAACTAAGTGTCTTAAGCAAAGATAACCTTTATTAACTTTCTTAGGTAAACTTTATGACTTTATTAAATGAGCAAAATGAACCAAATAAAGTGTTTTAAGCAAAGATAAACTTAACAAGTAAACAACTCAGTCTCTGACACTATTCTCAGTCACTCTGAGTCATGTCCATGGTCTCAGCTGTTAAGTGGGCAGGGACTGTGGAGGTGGCTGTGGCTTGAGTGCTGGTCTGAGGCACCATTGGGGTGCTTGGCCCCGAGGGTACAACAGGTGGTGGTGTGTTCAGGAAGCTATCTGAGAGCTGACTCAGTCTCGTGAGATTGCGAGGCCCTTCATCAAGGACTTGAGATGTCAGGCCCAATACTGATGACAGATTGTCCATTGACGGGCTTGGCTGTGGGGTGGAGGAAGGGTTGGGAGGAGTGTAGTGGGGCTGTCTGGTCTGCAGCTGGGTGAGGTATGGCATCTGTGGAGTCCGATGAACCTGGGCCTGGACTGGGAAGTTCTGCTTCTGCTGTGGGAAGTCCTGGTAGTCGTAGCCTTGCTAGGTGAGGGGCTGTTGAAAGCCGTGGAAGAGCTGTGACATTGCCTGGGGTGGAGGAGCAGACCTGGACTGGGTAGGAGCAGCTTCAGCTGGATCTTGAGGGTTGTGCAAAAGTGCTGTGATGTTCTGCTTCATCACCTGGTACTGGGCCTCGGGCAGGTCCCTGAGGGTCTGGCTCACGTAGGTGATGAAAGGCTTCCGGTCCGAGGATGGTATGTTGGAGTGGACCAGCTGAGAGAGAAGTTCTGTGCTGGTCTTCATTGTGTCCCTGATCTCCAACAGCACACTGTGGTCCTGGCCCTCCACTCTGCCTCTCTGCCTGTGTCCTCTGGAGCTGGGGGTGGGTGTGGGTTGGCCTCTGGTGGCTGCTGCTTCTTCCTCCATTTGTGACAGCATGGCGTCATCCTCCACGGGATCCTCCAAGTCCGCCAGCATGGGGAGTGCAGCTGTCGAGGGAGTCTCTGCTGTGTGGCCCTCTGAAGATGCCTGCCTGGACAGGGTAGCTGGCTCCTGGCTGGAAGAGGACTGGCTATCTGTGGGCTGTCTGAGGGAGAGGGATCTCAGAAGGGCTGCTCCTCGGTGGCGGATCTCACCCTCCAGGAAACTGCACTTGGCCATGACATACATCTCCCGGTCAGTGAGCTTGACAGCAGCCTGCCCAGATTTCTTGAGGTGTAGCTTGCCATACCAGGTGTGCATGTGCTTCCACCACCCACGGAGTACTTCTGCAGTGTACACCAGGCTCTCTGCCATGTCTCTCCAAGCTGCCTGCTTCTTCTTGGTGTCCTGATACAGTCTGTGGCCCTTTCTCCAGCGGTACTCATTCTCCCTCAGCCAGTTCAGCACCTCATCCTCATGCTCCTCGGAAACGGTGTACTGTTTCCTCTCTCCCTTCTTCTTTCCTTGCCTCTTCCTACCTCTGGCAGGGGCTTCAGCAGGGCCTTCAGGGCCTTCAGCAACAGGGCCTTCAGGGGCTTGAGCAGCAGGGCCTTCAGCAGCAGGGCTTTGAGGGCCTTGGGGCTGGTCCACCACAGCAGCAGCAGCAGCAGCTTCAGAGTCAGTGCCAGGGGGTGGGATACTGGTTCTGGCCTTCTTCACCTTGCCAGGGCTTGAACGAGTAGGCACGGGCTTCCTCTTCTTGCCTGACTGACGAACCATGGTTCCTGCAAGATGTATGTGGCAGCACCTCTTTCCCCTGTATGCTGACTGCGTGCGTGCTGCATCCTTTTATATCCGCGGAGCTGACGCAATTCATACTCCCTGCATGCGTAGTGAACGCTTTGCATCTGATATACATCTGCACGGCATCCCCTTTGTTTCCTATAGGCGTCCATGATGCATCCGCTTCATCCGCTATGCATCCGCCCCTTCCGCTATGCGTCTGCTTCGACCATGTGAAATAAATAGGTGAATAATCAAGCTATTCATTTTCTTGGTGGTAGAAAGGCTTCACTTTTTGAACAGGGATGAAAAGGTCAGTCCAGAATGTGGCATCTGTGTTTATGTGTGTGTGTGAGAGGTGGGGGAGGGAGGGGAAGGGAGGGATGGGAGGGGGAGGGAGGAAGGGAGGGAGGACAGAGAGGGAGGAGAAAGGAAGGGAGAGGGAGGGAGTGGGAGAAAGATGGAGGGAAGGAGGGAGAAAGGGAGGAGGAAGGAAGAGAGAGGAAGGGAAGGAGGGAGAAAGGGAGGGAGGGAGGGAGAAAGGGGGAGGCAGGGAGGGAAGGAGAGAGAGAGAGAGACAGAGATTGTTTCTGCATCATAGAGAGCAGCCTCTGGAACAGTGGAGTAAATTTAAAATGATTCAGTATGGCTAAGCCTCCCATTGATCTTCCAATGGACAGGCTGCTACTGTCACGTACATCATTTACTTTAAACACCAGTGAGGTCAGGGAAACAAAAACTGCTGTTTGCCACTGGTCTGGCATGGTCATTCTGTCTTCTGCTCTTTGGCTAACCAGCTCCAAATTCCCTAGCATGGCATAAGTAAACCCTATTTGCTGATCCTGGGGGGAATGCCAGCTCACTCTCATTTCTTTTTTTCCTTTTTCAAGAGAGCTAAAGGTCGCAGGAAAGCCATGCTATTTAAAAAAAAAAAATCCTCTGAAACAAAAAAAAAAATCAATGGCAGGACCTAGAACACCATAAGTTATGTTACAGGGCTGTGCACCCGTTATATTCCCATTGGAGACCTATCAACGTGAACTAGCACTGTGTAGAAATCTCTCTGGCTAATCAATACCTTTGTTCATTACGCTGTCGCTGATGAATGTGGATAAAGATTGGGCAAGCGTGAGTCAGGTGACTAGGAATAACTTGCCTGATGAACAATCCATAAGTGTCTTTATGTGTGGGTATGTGTTATTAGGGATCAAACCATCCAATCTGCCTTCCCTTTTTCTGAGCTTTGTCATATTATTGTTGGCAGGTGGACATTACTCTCGTTACAACTTTATTCAATTAGTGATATTTCATTGTAGCCCCTGACATGAATGAGCAAACAGCAAGGACTCAAGGCGTTTGCATTTATTGGCGAACCAGTTTGAACTCACTTCCAATCCCTCAGCTCAGTCTGGTAGCATCAGCCAGGTTTTTTTTTTTCAGGAGTCCCTTTTAATCTCAGTGTGGTCTGGATAAAATCCTTGGCAGGTTGCACCCCTTTAGGGGCATGATCACCCAATGGCGATGTGCTACACCAGGTAAAAGAATCAAGTATGCCTTGCAGTATTGTAGTAACACGTTTATGGTATTGAATGTCTTAGGATGTCTTATGTGTCTGAACAGAGATGGCCTTATCCCATAGTAGTTTGGTTTGTTTGTTTTTTTAAACCTATCTGCTATTCAGCCAAGTTCTTTAAAAAAAATAATGCCATCCATCAAGGGCGATCAATATGAGGAAGAACATGTCTATATGTATAGTTGATCTAAACATCCACCTCTCACTGTAATCTGAGTCTAATTGAACCGGCGTGCTACGGCTTTCAGGGAAACTTCAACGTACAACGTTGGTAGCAAGACTTCTTAAGACTCTTTCAATGGAGTAGAAAATAACTCTCCAGGGTTGATGGCAGTGGTGGGATTCAAAAATTTTTACTACCAGTTTTGTGGGCATAGCTTGGTGAGCGTGGCATTGCTTGGTGGGATGGCAGTGAAGGTTACTGCAAAATCCTCATTCCCTCCCCATCCCACTAACCTGCTTTACAGCTCCATTCTCCTGTGCAGGTCAACAAAAGAAGACCCAGCTGGTCAGCTGGGACTCAGGAGGCAGAAAATAGATGGGGTGGGGCCAATCAGAGGTGGTATTTGCCAGTTCTCCAAACTACTCAAAATTTCCACTACTGGTTCTCCAGAACTGGTCAGAAGCTGCTGAATACCACCTCTGATTGACAGAGGTCAGTCTTTAATTCTA
Source organism: Laticauda colubrina (assembly GCA_015471245.1). NCBI lineage: Eukaryota > Metazoa > Chordata > Lepidosauria > Squamata > Elapidae > Laticauda > Laticauda colubrina. Next base: position 39,983,735 of record BLBF01000004.1, on the reverse strand, counting down.
AAATTGAAGTAGACATCTCACTGTTTCTGTAAATGTCCCCTTACTTCAGGCAAACTTGCAGTCCCAAAATATTTCAAAGGAAAGGATTTCAGCTGGCTTTTTTTACAGGAGGTCTTTGACTTATGACCACAATTGAGCCCAACATTTCTGTCACCAACCAAGACACTTGTTAAGTGACTTTTGCCCCCATTTTACAACCTTTCTCCCACAGTTGTTAAGTTAGTATTGTTAAGTGAATCTGGCTTCCCCATTGACTTTGATTGTCAGAAGGTCACAAAAGGTGATTACATGAACCTGGAACAATCCAATCATCATTAATTAGACGCCATTTGCCAAGCATCTGAATGTTGATTGGATGATCATGGGGATGCTGCAACAGTTGTAAGTGTGAAAAATGGTCATAAATTACTTTTTTTTCCAGTGCAATTGTAGCTTTGAATGGTCACTAAACCAACTGCTGTAAGTTGAAGACTGCCTGTATATTTTTTTAAGTTGGCTATTGTGTTTATTTTTCACACAGTACTTTAAATCAATTGCCAACAGTTTTGTCTCCCCTCCTTTTCTTTTCTTTTTTTTTAAACAAATTTTATTAATTTTACAAATAAAAAACAACAACTCAACAACACATACATACATGAAAGAGTAGAAGGAAAAGAAAAAAGGGATAGTGGGAAGGAACAATAAAAATTTAAAAACATTCTTATTTTTGACAGTTTGTAGGATCTTTTCTTCCCTTAATTTTGCCATATCTGCACACCTTGTCTTTACAATAATTTGTGCATCACTCATATAAATTTATCTTATTCTTACTATCTTATGATATAAAGTCTATCTTTGTTCTAATCATTTATACCAATAGTTCCAACTATTATAATATGTTGAATTATCTTTGTTTTTTAAAGCTAAAGTTAATTTGTCCATTTCTGCGCAATTTGAAATTTTTTGGATGGTCATCTCCTCTGTAGGTATATGAGGGTGCTTCCAACATTGAGCAAAGGCCAGTCTGGCTACTGTTAGTATGTGTATTGTTTTGTATTTCATTTATTTTTATATTTGTTTATCAAAAATCCCTAACAGAAAGGACTCTGGTTTGTACTCGATCTGTTCTTTTGTTATATTTTCCAGCCAATTTCTAATTTTCTTCCAATATTTTTGGGTTTCTATACAGGACCACCACATGTGAAAAAAAGTTCCCTCATTTTTTTTACATTTCCAACATTTTGGACTCATTTTAGGGCACATTTTCGCCAATCTCGAAGGGGGAAGGTGCCATCTATAAAACATTTTATATGCATTTTCTTTGTATGCTGCCGATTTTGTAATCTTATTATTTCTTCCGAAGACTTTTTCCCATTCTATTAGGGTGATGTTACGTCCTACATTCCTACTCCAGGCTATCATATTCCCTTTTCCTGTTTCTTCTTCTAATTCTACTTCTAATAAATAAATATAAATTTTAGTTATATTTTTTTTATCTGGTCCTAATAAAATTTTGTCTAATTGCTGGGGTTTATTGTTAATTCCCAATTCCTTCCTATCTTGTTTTATATCTACTATGAATTTGTAGGTATACCCATTGATCTATTTTTAATCCCCGCTCTTGAAGTTCTTGTTGTGATTTCAAATTTCCTTGTATGTCCAATAAATCTTTGTGTTTGATCATTTTAGAAATATCCAAATTGTTTGGGTGGATCATCGCCTCTATTGATGATAGCCAGATCGGTACTTTTAAGTCGTGTTTTTTGCGTATTTTTTTCCAATTAATTAATAATGAGTCTCTAATTAAGTGTTTATGGAAATATTTCTGGTTAACTTTCCCTACGTCCCATAAAAAGCCGTGCCAACCCCTTTGTAAATCACGGCCTTCTAAAAATAAGATTCTCTTATTATTTAAGTTCACCCAATCTTTTAACCATACTAGAGTGGAAGCAATATAATACAATTCCCAATTTGGAAGTGCCAACTCTCCCCTGCTCGTCATATCTGCAATGCTTTTAAATTTATTCTGGGTTTTTTCCCTTGCCAAACAAATTTAGCGGTTATTTTGTTAAGTTCTTCAAAAAAAAAATTGTGTAATTTAATTGGAATCATCTGAAATAAATATCAGAATTTTGGGATAATATTCATTTAATGGTAGCAATCCTACCCAATTGTGAGAGTTGTAGTCTGCCCCATCATTCTAAATCCTTCTTTACCTGTAGCAACAACTTATCATAATTATTTTCTTTAAGTGCCTTACAATGTGCTGTCAACCATATTCCTAAATATTTAACTTTCTCCCCTCCTTTTCATCTCACCCTGCTGTTTGTACAGTATTCTTTACTGCCTTGGACTTTTGCACCTCACACTAATAGAAGAAATAGGTTTGCACTGCCTATAGTATCTATGAGGGGCCCATTGTCAGGATGATCCAAAGCAACAAGAGATTCTGTGCAGTGCCTCATTTGGTACCACAGTTGACCCAAGACTCAAGTCCAAGAGGCAGCATTGGAACTTCTATAAACTCTTTTCAGAGCAACTTGAATTTGTTTTCTCTCCATCAGAGCTTATATCTTATTTTCCTTCTTCCATTTTGGAACAGTGGTTTCCTTCCACTCTAAAACAATTTGTGTCTCTATAACTAGGTTTCTTTACCAGTCGCCTTTCTCAGCTGCCTCATCTTGTTTGCCTGAACTTGAGCAGCCGAGAGCTCCATGGACTTTTTCCAAGACAAATTGAAGATCAGCAGGTGAGGCCTCCCTTCCCTCATGACAGATGTCAAAGCACCCGTCAGAGCGCTCCAGGGATCTTCTAAAGGGAAAGCCCACATTCTAGTACTCAATTTCCTCTTCATAGAGATAAACCAGCAATTACACATCCTTTGATAGTTGATGGCCAAGTCATGAACTTGAAAGCAGACGATTAGTTTGTATCCCTTCAGGGCCACCGCAATAAGGAGCCAAGAGAAACAGGGCTGAGGAAGACAGGGTGTTGCCTGCAGTTAATGTGACACTTTTGTCAGTTGCAGTCATTCGTGTTAGTGGAAGTAATAAAATGACAGGCAAGTTATTAGAAAGATAAGAGATGAAATTGAGCTAAAGTTGCTGGCCACTTATCTCATCTTTGTTCTGTTGGGTAATGGGTTGCTATTTGTCACTAACTGCACTTGTTGGTTTGATCATATCTAGAACCTGTAGCATTTATTCCCTGTGAAAAGAACAATATAATTTGCACAATACATACAAAGAAAGAAATGGGAGGAAAGGGTGTTACAATTATTCAGTCATAGTTAATATTAAGAAGGCCCTTTCCCAATGGATGTGCATATGGATGAAGATGGCATCCTTTTCAAAGCTGCTCTGTTTGAGAACCATTCTGATCAAGACATTTGTCCCAGAATGTATATCTGCAGCTTTGAAGCAGTAAAGTTGTGTGTATTTGAGTGTCTGAGAGACACTGAAGAAATTTATAGTCATTTGGTCAATGCATTCAAAAATGAAGGGAGTCACAATTTAGGTCTCTGCTCCTTCCAAATAAATATCATCCACATTTGTAAAGACAGACAAAATAGTTCTTGCCAATATGCCTCGTTCCCAACACTTATTTCCTCACCACAACAGCTTATATGTATGGCTATCAAAGATTGTGTTAGAGTTGGGCAGAGGATAGAACTCTGCCCGTAATTGCATAGATGTAAATGAATTTAATGCCTTATTAGTTTGCTCACTATGAAATGCCTTAATGCCTTTAGTTTGCTCACTATGAAAGGAAGATATTTGTAACAATATTGCATGCTTGGTTGATTGCCATTGTCATTGTTCTGAGGCACAATTGCAGAAGGCCTCTGATCAGTGAGGGGTGTAGAGGGTGTTTTGTTCGGAAAACACACGAGGTAGACCTGGTTCCAACAACAAATACTTTTATTATAACTAGTCAGTAAAACGGAACGCCTGGCTGAAGCCGGGGCCAGCCTTTTACACAGGCTGGCTTGCCTGCTTGCAGCCAATGGCAGTTGTTTGGATTTGCCGCCTTTTTGGCAGCTCTTTGGATTGGTTCCTAGTGAACCAATCCAGTGTTCTTTTTATTAGCCAATCAGGTTTGTAGATTTGGAGTCATCCACTTTACATACAGAACACCCCTCCCCCCTTAGTTCAGTCCTACGTGGTGACGTAGTCTCGCAGGTAGGTGGGGCTTTTCCGGACTCGACTTGACCTGCGTGGTTCATTCTCAGTGAAGACTTCGACCGGTTCGGATGGGGCTGCTGTGTCGTCCGTCCTTCTCCCTGGAACCGTCTGGAAGGGTGAGTCAGCCATTTTACCGCCGCCTGAGTTTCTTAGGCCGGCAGTTTTCCCGCTCCCTCCCGTTTCCTCGGGGCAGGTCGAGCTGGCTTGGCTGGCCCCTTCCGATGGTCTCTTTCCGCAAGTCTCTTCAAACGGTGAGTCTTTTATTGGCTCTTTTTGTTCGTATTGAATGTTAGGTTTAGTTTTAAACAGTTCTTTATTTGTTTCTCGCCTTTCCCCCCCCCCCACCTTGGTTTGCATTTCGCCGGTTTTTTTTGTGAATGTTTGTAAGTCTGTGGTTCTTTCTATAATTCGAGATCGAAGCTGGTCTATGTGCCGCTTCCATTCCCTGCCATCGTCTAATTTTACTCGGTAGGATTTGGGGCCTGTAATTTGGATAATTTGCCCTGGTAGCCATACCGGGTCCCCGGTGAAGTTTTTGGCGTATACCAAATCGTCTGTTTCGAATTGTCTGAACCGTGTAGAGGAGTCAGGGGGGTTTTCTGGGGTAAAATTTGGGTGTAACCTATCCAGGTGAGATCTTAATTTTCGCCCCATGAGTAATTCTGCTGGTGACTTATTTGTTATAGTACTGGGCGTTATGTGCTGGAGTGTGAGCAAACGGTTTACTTTTTGTTGGATATCTCCAGCGTCCATTCGTTCCAACCCTTCTTTGGTAAACCGGACCATTCTCTCAGCCCTGCCGTTCGCAGCCGGGTGAGCCGGCGCGGTTAGTGCATGTCTTATACCTAGGGAGGCTAGGTATTGCTCAAATGGTATGCTGGTTAGCTGTGGCCCGTTATCTGAGACGAGAATGTCCAGTATGCCATGGGTGGCAAACAGGCTGTCTAGTTTCTTTATTACAGCTTCTGTTGTCGTTGATGGCATAATTTTTACTTCAAGCCAATTGGAATAGGCATCAATGACAATCAGAAAGGTATGCCCCTTGGTAGGCCCCGCGAAGTCAATGTGTATTCTTGACCACGGTCCTCGAGGGGTTTCCAAGTCCTTAACGGGTGCCTTTGGTGGGGATGGTCTAATTGCCTGGCATTTGTGGCATGAGCTTACCCAATACTCTATGTCCTTATCAATACCCGGCCACCACACATAACTTCTGGCAAGGCTTTTCATCTTAACCATTCCCGGGTGCCCTTCATGTAACAGCTTAAGTACCCTGGGCTGTAATTTGGCAGGGATTACTACCCGATCACCCCACAACAAACACCCCTTTTGGATAGAAAGTTCAGTCTGTCTGGACCGGAAAGGTTTAAAGTTTTCAGTTTTTTTGATTCTCCGGCCAGCCTTTACCTACCCAGCTAAGAACGCGGGCAGTCAATGAGTCTTTCGCGGTGGCTCTGGCGACATCATACGCTGATATGGGGAGATCGGGGCAAGTCTCGATTTGTAGCGTTGTCATCGCTGGTGCCGGGTCTGCGTCGGTTGCTGGTAAGGACGCTCTGCTCAAAGCGTCCGCATGGGAAATTTGTTTCCCTGGCTGGTGTGTCAGAGTGTAGGAATAAGCTGCCAGGAACTCTGACCATCTCGTCATTCTTGGGGACAGTATATTAGGTGTTGGCTTGTTTCCCGCCAAAATCCCCATTAACGGCTTGTGATCCGTTATGATTCGAAAGGTCCTCCCATATAAATATTCATGGAATCGTTTTACTCCAGCGACAATTGCTAGAGCTTCCCTGTCCAATTGGCTATAATTCCGCTCGGTTTTTGATAGAGTCCTAGAATAATATGCGACGGGTGCTTCTCTGCCATCCGGTAGTTGGTGGCTCAGGATGGCACCTACTCCATATGGTGAAGCGTCGCAGGTCACTGTTAATGGCAGAGTGTCGCTAAATTGGATGAGAACGTTTGTTGATGATAGCAATCTTTTAATATTTTGGAAGGCTTTTTTTTCTTTGTAACCCCAAGTCCAAGTTGCCTTTTTGTCTAGCAGACGATGTAACGGTTCTGCTATAGTGGCTTTGTTTGGCAGGAACACGTTATAAAAATTAATTAATCCTAAGAACGCTTGTAGTTCTGTTTTATTTCTTGGTTCAGGAGCGTCATTTATCGCTTTAATTTTTTTATCTGTGGGGTGGATACCCTCTCCGTCTATTGAGTAGCCCAGGAATTCGACGCTGTTCTTAACTAAACAGCACTTTTCTCTTTTAACCTTGAGGCCAGATTCCCTAAACTTAGTCAGAACCTTTTTCAGTCTGTTCCTTAATTGTGTTTCATCTCTGGCCGAGATTAGGACGTCGTCGAAATAGGGAACGACTCCTTGTATGCCATTTAGAAGGCGTTCCATCAGACTCTGGAAGACGCCAGGGGCTACGCTTACTCCAAATTGGAGCCGGTGGCATTTGAATGCGCCCTTATGGGTGACTATAGTCTGCGCTTCTGCTGTTTCTGGGTCCACTGGGAGTTGTTGATAGGCTTGTGCCAAGTCGAGTTTGGCGAAAACTTTGCCATTTCCCAGGGAATGAAGCAAATGTTGGACTACTGGCACCGGGTATGCGCTTGGTTGTAATGCGTGGTTCAGGGTAGCTTTATAGTCACCACAGATTCTGATGGACCCGTCAGGTTTAATGGGTGTGACAATAGGCGTTTCCCACTTGGCATGGTCCACAGGTTCTAACACCCCTTGGGCTACTAATTTGTCCAACTGTTCCTCTATTTTTGCCTTTAGTGCAAAAGGAACTCGCCTGGCTTTTATTCTTCGTGGGGCTATTTGGGGGTTTAAATTGAAAGAAATGGGGTTTCCCCGGTACTTGCCCACTGAGCCGTCAAAAACGTCCTGGAATTCTCAGATGAGGTCGTCTTCCCAGCCGGTTGTAGTCACTCGATCGACCCCGGTCATCCCGATGCCCAATGGCGCGAACCACTCGATGCCCAGGAGGCTTGGTCTGTCTTGGTTGACTATGGTCAGTGGAAGCACCTTGATGTGATTTTTGTAGGCGACTCGGAAATGTCCCATGCCAATCACAGGGATTTGGTTTCCCTGATAGTCCTTGAGGGTTAGGTGCTGCTTCTTCAATTCTTTGGGTTTGATACCTGGGACTAACTGTTTAATTGTGTCCCACGATACCATGGAGAGGAAGGACCCCGAGTCCACTTCCATCTTGCAGTGTTTTCCCTCGATTTCCACGATGATTTTAATTTTTCTCCCACTTTCCGTCTGGGAGCTCTGAATAATGACAGTTTGGTGTGTATTGGCTCGCTTCTCTTGTTGCCATTTTCTTTCGGCTCATTTAGGCTCGGCTCGTGTTGGGGAATTTCTGCGTCTCGTCGGGCTGTAGAATTTTTTGTTTCTGCAGACCTTCTCGATGTGCCCTCGTTTTTTGCAATGTCGGCAGATGGCATCGAGAAATCTGCATTCGGCTCGTGGATGGTTTCCTCCGAAGCCAGCGCATTCCCGCCAATTTCTCCTTTCGCGCTCTTTTTTGTTTGTGAGCAAGCGGTGGACCTCGTCGTCCTCTTCGCTCGATTCATTTGTTTCGCCCGACTCTTCGTAGTGGGTCGTGGTGGCAGGATGCTTTCTATCTTTGGCTGGTGTTTCATCGCTGTGTGTGTTCATCTTTTTAAGGGCTACTGCAGATTTTTTCACGGCTTCAGCGGCTGTAGCTTCCGCGATGGCTTCGGTAACGGTGATGTTTGGCTTGTTGAGCATTTTACTCTGTGCGGTCGAGTCTCTCAGGCCTAACACCACGCGATCTCTCATTGCCTCGTCGATGTTTAAGAATTCACACTCACCCCCTATTTGTCTGAGGGCAGCGATGAAATCGGCGACGGTTTCTCCCTCTCTCTGGTCTCTGCGGTAAAATTCGTGTCACTTTATTAAGTTAGACACCATCGGAGCGTAGTGTGCTTTGAGGAGTCTCTGCAATTCTGTCCACGTTAATTGTTTAACGTCCCGGGGCTTCGCGAGGGCTTTTGCCATTTTAAACACTGTTGGCCCGCAGTGCGTCAGGAACACGGCTCTCTTGCGTTGCTCGGAAATGCCTTCCATTTCATTGCTCTCCAAGTACATTTGGAAGCGATCAGCATAGGAATCCCAATCCTCTTCGTTGGGATTGAAGGGTGCGGGCGGTGCGTTGTTTCCAGACATCTTGGTTGTAATCTGGACTTCTTATCACCGCGTGCAGGTTTTCCCATTCAGGACGATCCCACCTTCGTCGCCAGTGTTTTGTTCAGAAAACACACGAGGTAGACCGGGTTCCAACAACAAATACTTTTATTATAACTAGTCAGTAAAACGGAACACCTGGCTGAAGCCGGGGCCAGCCTTTTATACAGGCTGGCTTGCCTGCTTGCAGCCAATGGCAGTTGTTTGGATTTGCCGCCTTTTTGTCAGCTCTTTGGATTGGTTCCTAGTGAACCAATCCAGTGTTCTTTTTATTAGCCAATCAGGTTTGTAGATTTGGAGTCATCCACTTTACATACAGAACAGAGGGAACCTGATCAACATAGGCAGAACTTTTTAAAAAAATGTATTCATAGCACTGCTATCCAAATGGTTCTTTTCTGGTCTCAACTGTTTGTTATGTGCTTACTAGAAGTAAGCCCTCTTAAATTCAGTGAAATTTATTCTCAAATTACACAGGATTGCAGCCTCATTTTTGTCCCGTTCAATTGTATTTCTCTCATTATATTTTCTGCTACTTAATATAATTTTAAATATGTGTGCTTGATGTTTACTATCACTTATGCAAGTAACATGGAATGTTCTCTCTCGGCAAACTCCAACCATTTCTAGGTTTACTTGTCCTTTACAACAGAGACAGAGCTTTTTAAAAGAGAGTAAATTGTCATATTTGTATGTGCTCTGGATCTATATTTAAGCAAATACATGGAGTCAATAGACTCCATGTGTAAACCAACACTCAGTGCCAATCTTGGCTTACTACAATGAAGCTTGATAAGTATAAATTATGAATAGATTAAAGGCCCTGTCACACTGGCCGACGGATGCAAAACGTTTGTAAAAAGGACACAGCGGACGAGCAAAATGTTCCATCCGTTGTTATCCACTCTCAAAAGTGCCCCGAATTTGCATAACCAGAGTGGACAACACGGAAAGGAATGGACGGGGGGAGGACGTAGGGCGGATGGAAAGCGGATGCTCCATGGAAGCCTAGCAGATGGAAGCGGATGGGAGCGGAAGGCACATCCGCAAGGCTGCCGGGGGAGCACAGCAAAGCGGACGCGGAACGGAAAGAGCGGATGCAGAGCAGATGCCGAGTGGATGAAGCGGATGCAGAGCGGAAGCCGAGCGGAAGCCGAGCGGAAGCCTAGCAGATGCCTAGCGTTCACTGCGCATGCGGGGAGGATGCATTACGACAGCCCTGCGGATATAAAGGGAAGCAGCTCGCAAGTAGGTCACCATTCAGAGGAAAGACCTGCTTCCAGACACAGCTTGCCAGCCAGCCAGCCAGCCAGCAACCCAACAACCATGGGGAAGAAAAGGAAGCCTCTGCCATCTGCTGCCAGCCCTGGCAAGAGGGACAGGGCCACCCTCCCACCCCCTGGCCCTGACTCTGCTTCTGCTGGGGCTTCTGCTGCCCGGGCTCGCTCTTCTGGTGCTGGGGCTTCTGCTGATGCTGTTTCTTGTGCTGGGGTTTCTGCTGATGCTGCTTCTGGTGGTGGTGCTTCTGCTGGTGCTTACTCTGCTGGCACTGCTCCTGGTGCTGGTGCTTCTGCTGGTGCTGCTTCTGGTGGTGGTGCTTCTGCTGGTGCTTACTCTGCTGGCACTACTCCTGGTGCTGGTGCTTCTGCTGGTGCTTACTCTGCTGGCACTGCTCCTGGTCCTGGTGCTTCTGCTGGTGCTTACTCTGCTGGCGCTGCTGCTGGCACTGCTGCTGGTGCTGCTGGTGCTACTGGTGCTACTGGTGCTGCTGGTCCTGCTTTTGTTGTTACTGTTGTTGTTGCTGCTGCTGCTGCTGGTGGTGGTGTGGAGGAGCAGCCCCTACAACCTCGAAGCCCTTCTAATGAGGGCCCATATGGCCCTGCCAAAGGGAGGAAGAGGCAGACGCGTGAACTGGAGAGGAGGCAATACACAATTGAAGAGGAACATGAGGAGGAGGTGCTGGAGTGGCTGAAGGAGAATGAATATCTTTGGCGGAAAGGACTCAGGCTCTATCGAGACACCAAGAGGAAGCAGGCTGCTTGGAGAGAGAAGGCGGAGAGCCTGGGCTACACTTCAGAGGTGCTCCTCGGCTGGTAGAAGCACATGCACGCCTGGTACGGGAAGCTGCACCTCAAGAAATCTGGCCAGGCCGCGGCCAAGCTGACGGACAGAGAGATCTACGTGATGGCCAAGTACAGCTTCTTGGAGGGTGAGATCTGCCACCGAGGAGCAACCCCTCTCACAACCCTCTCTGTCAGGCAGCCTGCTGAGAGCCAGTCCTCTTCTGGCCAAGAGTCAGATCCTGTGTCCAGGCAGATATCTGCAGAGCATGCCACGATGGAGACCCCCCAGACAGCTGTACTACCCATGGCGGAGCACATGGAGGACCCCCTGACGCAGTGGAAGCAAGGAGAGGGCACTTCCACCACAGCCCAACCCGCATCCACACCCAGCTCCACCTCCACCGAAAGTGCAGAGAGGCAGACTGGAAGGGCAGAGCCACACTGTCCTGCTGGAGATCAGGGACACCATCAGGAGCAGCGTAGATCTCCTCTCTCAGCTGGTACACATCGACGCCCCATCATCCAACTGCAAGCCCTTCCTCACCTACGTCAACCAGACCCTCATGAACATGTCGGAACCCCAGTACCAGGTGGTGAAGGACAGGATCACCGATCTTCTTCACAACCCTCCAGACCCAGCTGAACCTGCTCCCACCCAGTCCAGGCCTGCTCCTCCACCCCAGGTGATGTCACTGCCCTTCCAAGGCTTTCCACAGGCCTTCCCCTACCAAGCCTACGGCTACCAGGAGGTCCAGCAGCACAGACAGCCCTTCCCTGTCCAGGCACAGGTACATCGGACACCACCGGTGCCACTGATACCACACACATCACCGATGCCAGCCACGCTACAGATGCCAGCCATGCCACAGAAGCCGCTGACGCCAGTCCTCACCCAGCTGCAGACCAGACAGCCCCACCACACTGCTCCTTACTCCACCCCACAGCCAAGCCCAGCCTCAGAACATCTGTCATTGATATTGGGGCTGACACCCCATGTCATGGAGGAAGGGGCTCTCAACATCACGGGGCTGAGCCAGCTATCTGAGAGCTTTCTCAACACACCATTCCCTGTTGTCCTCTCGGGGCCAGGCACCCCAGTGGCACTTCAGACCAGCACTCCAGCAGCAGCCACCTCCACAACACCTGGACCCTTCACCTCGAGATGATGGGAATGCCTCAGACTGATTGAAAAGAGTGCCAGAGACTGGGTGGCTACCTGTTGACTTTATTTTTGCTTTGGACACTTGATTTGGGTCATTTTTCTTTTACAGCTTGTTATTAATAAAGATTATCTTTGCTTCACACACTTGCTTCATTTATTTTTGTCAATAAAGTCTTGGTGGAAACTTTTAGAAATGGTTTAAGCCTTTGCATGCTTGTGGGATGGGTAAGGATAGCAGTGGGATGGGCAGGGATACCTGTGGAATGGGTAATAGTTATGGGATGGGTAAGGATACCTGTGGGATGGGCAGGGATACCTTTGGAATGGGTAATAGCTGTGGGATAGATAAACCTCCAGTGCATACAGTGGGACTGTATGGTCCACCCTCCCAGGTGCCACACCTATGGCCCTTTATTATTAATAATAATGTAATCATTCATCCACACATGTCAGCATAAACACAACTCTTTATTAAATGCCCTGTTCATTGTAGGCCCACCCAACATACATGGCCCAATCTCATCCGTGTGATGAGACAGGCTGAAGGAAGCATCCATTAATCATCTATCATCCTGTCTTGCCACTCCACTGCTCCAGCTGGGGAGTTGCACCAGTGTTTCAGGAGGTTGCGCTGCTTCTTCCCTTCATGTGAGGCTCTGTTGGGGCCTTGCACATCCACAGTGTCTATCAGGTTTCGCCCTTGCCTCCATTCCCCAGGCTCCATGTCCCCATTGCCTTGTTGGAGGTCCACGAGCCTGTTCTGCAAGACTGGGTAGTGGGTGCGCATGAGATTGTGCAGGATGCAGCAAGCTTCTACAATCCTCCTCACAGTCTCTGGGCGATGCTGCATGGTGGTGAGAAGTACCTGGAACCTGTTGGCCAGGATGCCAAAGACGTTCTCCACCACCCGTCTTGCCCTGGACAGCCTGTAGTTGAAGATCCTCTTTTCACGGGTGAGGCATCTGGAGGTGTAGGGCTTCATGAGGTAGGTTCTGGGGGAGAAGGTGTCATCCCCCACGATGAAGTAGGGCACATCTTGCATGTCATTGGGCAGGGGGTCTGGATCTGGGAAGTCCATGATGAGGTTGCGTTCCAGCCCCTCCTTAAGGTGATTGGCCTTCTTCAGTGGAGGGGCACTGGAGGAGCTCCTGCAGGTATTCTTCGATGATGGCCTGCACCACCTCTCTGATCACAATGCTGATGGTGTTGTGTGGCACCCTCCAGCCATACTGCATGCTCCTGTACGTGGTCCTGGAGGCCAGGTGGCACAGAGTCAGTGCCACCTTGAGCCCAGGGTCCAGAATGGGCCGGAAGTTGGTGTTTGCCTTGGTCAACCTGGGTCTCAGCCGCTCCACAACTTCATCAAACATAGTTGGAGGCATCCTCATGATTCTGGATTGCACACAGGTCTTTGTTCCTCAGCTCCACCATCAGCTTGTTGTACAGTCCATACTCTGCTCTTCTCCTGATCCATGTTCAGACCCAGACACTTCTTGGCCGCCTCCTTTTCTTCCCGTAGAACAGTTGAAAGAGCCTGTAGATGGCTTCGCACTGTTGCAGAACGATGGTGGCTACCAAAAGGAGTGTGTTACAATCCATGGTGGAGATGACTGGATGCTGTGGAAGAGCAAGATCCAGATGAAGGCTGCAGAGGTCTGCACAGCAGGGCTGCTGGACTGAAAGTGAGATCCAGGTGAGTTCTTTCCCCTTTTTATAGGCAATATAGATTTTCCACTATGTGTCCTTTTGCATCCTCTAGGCATCCTCTAGACATCCTTAATATCCGAGATAGGTCCCCTCTGCAAACGTTTTTTCCATTTTAAATGCTTTCTTTGCGAGCTGCATCCGCTTTCATCCTTTCTCCGTCCGTGCTACTAACGCTGCGCGTCTGTTCTGCATCCGTTTCACTTCCTCCCTGTGTCTGTTTTCTGCTGGAGCGGATTTGAGTTCCGCGGATGCGCAGTGGATGCCTAGCAGATATAGCGGATGCGTAACGGATGACGACAGATGTAGAAAGGATGTTCCCCATATGCGTTGCGGATGCAGAATGGAAGCATTGGATACATTTTCCGCTCAAAAAGTTTTGAGCAGCTCAAAAGTTTTGAGCAGCTCAAAAGTTTTTGAGCGGATGGAACCTCAGTCGACGGATGCTGGACAGATAGAGAGGATGAAAAACGGAGGCAGTGAGTACAGAATGGATGAATCGTGTTAACCAACGGGTGGCAAGTGTTTCTCTCCGTTTTACATCCTCTTTCCATCCATTGGTGCAGTGTGACATGGGCTTTAACTTCTGTTAAAAAGATGCAAAGATAGAAGTTAAAAGTTCATGGTCAGAGAGATTATATCAATTATGTTGGAAGCTGAAAAGTTGTTATGCCAATAACATGTATAAATGTTTAATCATAAGTGTTTGCAATCACATGCTCTCATTCATGAATTTACCATTGTATTGTGCAATTATTCCTGTTGTATGCCTTGTCTCCCATTTATCTCCATACTTACCACAGCTACTACTATTTCCAGAAGGGCAGAACAGCAATCAACATTTTGTCCAACTTTCTTATCAAACACAAAAAGGAACTCTCCCACAGAAAAGCTAAAAATGACACTGAACATACTATGTTCTGAAGTTGGTAAAGGATTATCAACTCTAGGATGGAATTTTAACCTGGGCAAATTGTGTCCAATTCGCAAAACTGCTACTAGTATGCTTAAACAAGGGGTTAGAATAACTCTGTTGTTCTATTCTATTCTATTCTATTCTATTCTATTCTATTCTATTCTATT
>BLBF01000004.1:39933457-39969154 GCA_015471245.1 Laticauda colubrina | reverse complement strand
CTATTCTATTCTATTCTATTCTATTCTATTCTATTCTATTCTATTCTATTCTTTGTAGTGCTGTGATGCAGAAGAACCATGGTGGCACAGTGATTAGAATGCAGTATTGCAGGTTACTTCTGCTCATTGCCAGCAGTTCAGTTCTGACTGGCTCAAGGTTGACTCAGCCTTCCATTCTTCTAAGGTCAGTAAAATGAGGACCCAGGTTGTTGGGGGCAATATGCTGACTCTGTAAACCAGTCAGAGAATGCTATAAAGTATGATGGAGGGATATATAAATGTATTGCTATTATATTATTATTGTATTATTGCTAGTCTAAGTGCTATTGCTATTGCATTCTATCTATAGTAAAATCAAAGTTCCAGTCATTATTTCTTGCAAAGTATCACCTGCATTTTCTGGACATTTCAAGAGGACAGATCACTATATTCCCAGAATTTGACTGTTCCTTCCCTGTATAATATCTGGAGAAAAGAGATATTTGAAAAGAAGAAAATTGTGGGCCACAATCACAGCAGATGCCAAAATTAATTGATTAACAAGGAATGGCACAACAGTTGTGATAACTTACTTTAAAAGGGAAAAAATAATGCAATCACATGCAGCTCCCCATCATTTGTCTCATTTCCATAGAGACTTATTTCCTGCCAAGGCTTCTTATCAGTTTTGTAACTCAGAAACACCAAGAGATGCTCTCCTATGCCTTTAATTCCAACTAAATGATCTCTTTGATAAGGACAACTTCCTTGGAGAGTCATTCTCTTTGTTATAGTTGTTAGTAGTGAAGTTGTGTCCAACCCATGGCGATCCCATGGACAACATTCCTTCAGGCCTTCCTCTCCTCGACCATATTCTGGAGTTCATATTCTGGAGCTCAGGCCGACTGCTTCAGTGACTTTATCCAGCCACCACATTCTCTGCCGTCCCCTTCTTCTTTTGCCCTCAATCGTTCCCAGCCTTGGGCTCTTCTCCAGTGAATCCTTTCTTCTCATTAGGTGGCCAAAGTATCTGAGTTTCATTCTCTACACCCCAGGTAATTGATTTGGAATGCCTAATCACAGAAGTGCAATGAAATGGAGCATTAGATTTTCTTCTTCCAAGTTTAATTCTGGCGAAAAAAACCCAAAACAAATATTCACTGACTGAATTTGTGCATTCTGCTAAACCATTAATTGGAAGGTAGACTTGGTAATATCCATAGTTTGTTTTAGGCTGTAGCCAATAGATTAAGACTATTGGGGTTTTTTTTTTCGGCTTAATGATTTATGAAGTAGGTTAGCATAAGATATAAAAATGACCACGTGATTTGTTAGTGGTTTCCTGGTTTGGTTCTATGTTGAAGCTATGCCTCCGTTCAGTCCCAAAAATTGTAAAGCAAATATAGCTAAACACACACACAAATACACATACATACTCAGAGGCAGAACTAGGAATGGATTGTTTAACAAACAATGGTTAAAAGGAATCAACTCAGAGCTTAACATGCTATGAAACTCAGCTACTAAAAGGCCACTAAACATGTTTAACCTTAGCCTTCACATCTGAACAGCCCAGTAGACTATACACTTACTGATATTCATGACATCAGCATCATGGTCTTGTATTGGAGGAACATGATATTCATGATCATATATTAGAGGGACATACACCCTATGCCCTATGATGAAATGATCACATAAATTTCTTAATTTCATAAGAGCAGGGCTTTAAATATGACATTCTGATTCAAGTGTTGTCATTCTGACATCATCACAGCTTGCTATGGGAGCCACAGTGAGTATATAACCATTCTAATATGGTTAGAAATGTAGGTTTATTCAAACACAGGAATGAAGAGCAACCAGGATGATTAGGGGACTGGAGACTTATGTGAAGAATGGTTACAAAAACTTGGCCTGGCTAGTCTAGTGAAGAGAAGGACCAGGGGAGGCGTGATAGCAGTCTTCCAATATCTGAAGGGCTCCCACAAAGAGGAAGGGGTCAAGCTATTTTTTAAAGCATCAGAAGGCTAGACCAGGAATAATGGATGGAAACTGAACAAGGAGAGATTTAACCTGAAAATAAGGAGAAATTTTCTGACAGTGAGAACAACCAACCAATGGAACAGCTTGCCCTCGGAAGTTGTGGGAGCCTCATCACTTGAGACTTTCAAGAAGAGATTGGACTGCCATTTGTTAGAAATGGGGCAGGGTCTTCTGCTTGAGAGGGGGGTTGGATTAGATGACCTACAAGGTCCCTTCCAACTCTGTTAATCAGTAAAGAAGATGACCTTTGGCAAGGTGAATGGACTCATTTACTGCAATGTAATGCATAGATGATCTCGGGGGATGAGGAAAAAACATGCTGCCTAGAGCCCCAGGCTTAATGGTCAGAGAACAAAAAACTTAAAAAGGATCCACCCTAACCAATCAGTTAAAAGTGGGGGTGGGAAGTTTGAATGTTTAGACTTGCAAGATTGTATTAATATAGCCTTACAATAAAGTAGATTTATCTCATTTACTGGTTTACCCAGGAGAGCTGACAGTTATATTGTCAATCCATGCAGCTTGGAAGACCTGAATAACTAGGGAAGGGACAGATTGTCATGGAGACAGTCTATGTGGTTACTAGCAGTCAGATTGACATTCAGGTTGATCAATCTACATTCTATGCATGTTTCCCTGGGATTAAGTATATATGATTGTTCCTATTAGACTGTCTAAATTATCTCTTCCATATATTAATTTACAGAAAAAAATACTCTTTTAAAAAAAACTCAAGGTTAATGGCGGACATACAGGTTGTGATGGCAAATCTATATCCCTCATCTGCGTTTGCTAGAATTCCCCAAAAGCAAATGAAAAGGGTTAAAAATCAAATAGAATAAAATAAAAAAAATAAAATGAAAAATAAAATAAATAATAAAATTAAAATAATCAAAAAATATATAAAATCAAAGCCAGTCTGATACAGTGGTTAAGACACCAGGCTGGAAACCAGGAGAGCATGAATTCTCATCTTGCCTTAAGACATGAAAACTATCTCGATGATTTGGGACCAGTCACATTCAGTACAACACACAGAGTTGTTCCTGTGCGGAAAATAGGAAGGATATTGGGTATGTTCACCACTTTGAGTTACTTATAAGGTAATAAAGGCAGAAGTACAATCGAAAAAAGCAACAAACATTATTTTGAAAGGAAATGATAGCCCTGATTAGAAGAAATTATTAAATGGGAACAAAAGGAGATTTGAAAAGAAACAGTGACAATTGGAAATGTACTCCGTGATCAGTGATTCACTGCAGTGGATCTACAGTATAATAATCTACTACAAAAGTTCTCCAAGTCTTTAATGTTAAAAGAAAAGCACAGACTAGCTGATCCTAAACTAGCGTTCTAAATATAACAAGAGCACTTTCCAAAAATTTCAGTTGCACTCTAGGGAATAATTCAGCCTAGCTACTGAAAATACTTAGATATTATTCATGCAAAATGAAAAAAAAAACTATTTTAAAATTGCACACCAATCATTAGAGAGCTGTGTGGAACTTCTGTTGCTGTTTTTTTAACCAACCTGTTTCATTGTATAACCACAAAGAATTGAATCTTGTGTGGGTATCTCTCATGTTATTTGCAGCCTGAGCTTCGATAAAAAGCCTTCATAAGCAATGAAGTGCTCAAAAACTTAAAAAAGATCTTTGAAGATAGATTTCATTCCCCCAAACATCTTCTAAACTGAATTGGGAACACGGATTAAACCACCAGATTTTGCCCTTCGTGCTAATCTGTTGCAATGATTGTTTTTCCTGTGCATTAAATGAGTTGGGGTTGCACATTAGCACACATGGCACCACTCATTTGAAGTTGAGAAGGTATAACATTACCTTATGACATGAACTTTACTAAAGAGTCCTTGTGAAATTAGCAGAACTGGGTGGAAATCTACCGAAGTAACTGCATTGTTTCTGTGCATCAATTGTTTTTATTGCTTTAAACTGTGTTCAGTATCTTGATTGTAATATATATTTGTGAATTATAAGCTGCCAATTGTAAGCTGACTGAGATAGGCAGCTCTACAAATTGAATGAATAAATAGTATAAGTCTTTTTGTGTTTAAATCATTCTTTTTATAAACTGCTCTAGCTCTATTATTATTGAAATATTTATTTTATATGTTCATATTCTTAATAGTTGCAATAAGCCCCTCCTCTAAATACCTTCCTCAGCAAATGCTTTTTGGCTATCTTTGTGTAACATAGAATTTAAAACACTTCAGATCCTAATAGAAATGTACCTATTTTCTATTTCTACTTTTTCTTTTCAACAAGTCTCATGGCTTCAAAACCCAAATGTTATTGTCCTGAGCAATGTATCTGCAAGGACTGCCAACAATGTGAAAGGGCCCTCTCTTTTTTTAGGTGTGTGCAGTGCAAGTGACACATAATAAAAAGGGGAAAATACTATGATCATGTCCACCATTTTATATTGTTGACAACTGTGTATCTAAGCCTCTTTGTTTTCTGGATGAGGAGCGTAAGTATCATTCACTGTTTCACTAAAATACTACCACTTTCCTTTGTGCTCAGGTAGAATGAGCAAATCGTGTTGTTTTGTTCCTGGGGTCCTATTTTTTCTTTTGACTCATGAATCAGAGGTTTGGGGATGCACTGGGTAACAATAAAATCATTTAAATTACTTTGGAACAATTCCTTATATCGAGGGAAATATAAGCCTTACCCAGCCTTAAAAGAGCCAGTTGAAACCTCTAATATAGCCCATAAGAGCTGCCACAGAACTTGAAATGGGTATTTTCTGCAGCCCAGTACTGAATTTGCAATTCATCCATCTCTAAATATCAATACCTTGCAAAGGGAAGAGAGTGAGAGAGAGAAAATGTTTCACAGAATTTCTGCATTCCCATGGCTAGAAAGGCCTTCACAAGCTAAGACCACAAACATATGATGAATAATTTTAAACTATATTATATGGTTGATATAAGCAGTCTAGAATTCCCACGGTGCCTTATCATCTACTTCAAAATCTTGGGAGACAGAAATGCTAACGTCTAAACCATGTGCCTGTTCTTTTCTGATTCAAAATGTTCTATCATCCTGTTTCATTTTCTGTAAAAAAAAAAGAAAAGACATCTATTCAGCTTATTTGTTGAATAAGGCCTAGTTGATGATGTTTAAGTTTTCAGTCTGCGTTACTAAAGCGATCTGACCTTTATCAGAAACAAATGTAAAATGAGAATGCAGATCAGTGATTTATTCGGGAAAGAATTATTTATATAACTCAAGCATGTTTTTCATTAAAAATGATATTTATTTATACCATACATACTTCAAAAACAGTGTTTTTATTCTTTTTGTTCCTTAGATATCATTTAGCCATTTGTTTAGGTCTGTTTTGCCTTGTCAATATTTCTTCTTGCTTTGTTCTTACTATCTTGGTAAGTGTTTGAAAACACAGCGCAGGACATGTAGCACTGCTGAATGTCATTAGGTTTGAGAAAAATTACACCTTTGCTTTCTCTGTTCCCTTTCACAAGTGCACGACACATTATGCAGCATAAAACGAAACAAACCTCTCTCCGTTCAATTTTATTTTTTAAAAAAGTAAGACTTTGAGGGGGGAAAAAGACAAAGCACAAATGAAAAAAAATCAAGTCAGCAAATATTGTGGCGGTTTTGATGTAAACATATTTTTGACATAAACATACTTTGACAAACTGGTCAGTATTTATTAAGAGTCTCTATGAATTCTGGAGATCATGTAGACTTATGCTCACTAACTGAAGCCAGAGAAATGTGATTTGAAATAAGGCATTTTAATTAAGGAAGCTTTCATTCCCCATTTTCTTTTCTTTTTTTAAAACAAGCATGGAAAATACTGTAACTATTGTCTTTGCTTTGTTGTTAGGGGAAAAATACTTAGTATACAAAGGCACCAAGCTACTTATGATCAAGTTAGGATTTACATTAGCTGTGACTAATTTCTTCCCATGGCTTTAATGGGGTTTGGTCACCACAAACTACTATCTAGTTGGATTGGGGCCAATGAAGAGAAGGAATTGTTTCCTCTAATAAAATTAACAGACTGAGTTATTACACAATGAACAGTGGTTGGAAAGTACATAACTGGTTCAACTCGAAGGCTGAAAACAAATAACCATTTCTGGTTTTGCAGTCACGAGAGAAACTTCTAAGAAAGAAAAACATTTTCTGTGCATTAGTAATATACTGCATGGGGGAAATACTCCTTAGGTATCCTTCCAAGAAAGGATTTGTTATATGACACATACCATCATGATCTTTGCTGCCGAGCTTGAGCAAATATCATTCCCTCAGTAGGTCGGGGTTAGAGAGGCTGTTAGTGTGGCTTGCCACGCTCAGGCAACATGTGTAAACACCAGAAACGGGAACAACCGAAATGGGTCAGTGTGCAGATTCCTCCCTGGTTTCTTCTTGGATGCTCATTCCTAACTCCATCGTGATTCTCTCTTGACAAATCGCTTTTGGAAAGTACAAACAACCAAAACATTGAAATTTGCTCTGGATTCTCTCTCCCCTTCCCCCCCCCCCCACAACTGTCAGCTTCTCTCTGCTGAAGGGTGGTCACCCAACCAAAATGAACAGCGCATCTCTCTCAAGCTTTAAGTGCTTGTGCTGTTAATGGCTTTTGATTGCTTCTATAAAACATGCCTTAATCAGTCTATTGCACCTTCCAGTGCGGACAAGTCAACGCTGCAGAGGCTGGTGGTTCTCTTTGGAAGACAACCACGGCCCAAGTCTTCAGTCTTCGGGAACACAGGGACGTCTTCATTTCAGGAAGTTTGAAGCCTTCTCTCAAGTCAAGGGAATGCGACAGAGATGTATGCCTTCGAGAAGCTCACCTACCCCTCCCAAGCCTTTTTCTATTGATCTCTTCAGGGGATAGAAGGCGGGGTGGGGTGGGTGGGGGGGTGGGGGAGTTTTATAACGCCATTGTCTTCAGAGCTTCAACACACCCTGAAAGTGTGCCTGACTGGTGTAGGTAAACACTCAATAGCATTACATCATACAACTGCATTTCCTGAATGTTGGCAGGGCAATTAGTTTTGGGTAGGGGAGAGATCAAGAGTGGCTTTGTGAGAACCACAATGCAACCTTTTGCAAAGGCCTCCAAGAGAGAAAGTTCCCCCCCCCACCCCCACCCCAGTGTAATGAAGATTACTTCCAGGTAAACAGTTGCTGGCTTGCACCACTTTCCTGAAAGCTCACCCACCCTTAGTTGAAGAAATGCCTCTGTTGTCTCTAAGTAAGTAATTTCTGCCTTTTTTTCTCCTTCCTCTTTTTCATTTTTTTTTAAAAAAAACACAGAACTGTGGCCTTGCTTTGCAAATGTGCATAATTTTTAGGACCTGAGAAATATATTTGGGTATGATATTCCGTTGCTCCCCAGTTCCTAGGATTGTTTTGTTTTTTTTCCTCACTGCCACAACCTTAGCCTGTGGTTAATACCAGCCGATTAATATATTTTGGTTACTGAAAACGTGTGCAAAGTTGGCAGTTTCATGTTAACGCGTAACACGATTTTTGTTCATCATTTGCCTGCCATACTGACCAGACATCACATGGAACAAAGGGTAGTTTTTTTTTTTTTTCCTGAATAAGACACTGATAGTATGGCAATACTTTTAAGGGAAAAAAGGGTATGGATATTATTACACATCCCCACATCGTGTAAGAAAAAAGTGCATGACTGGATTTATGTAATCGTAACAAGACCAAAATAAAAACAAAAGAAGGAAAACCTGTATCCAATCAGGTGCTCTAAAGCATGCCAGCACCTCCCCTTATGCGTTTCTAGCAGGTAGTTAAAAATGGAACTTGTGTTTTCTTTTCTTTAAAAAAAATGTGCACTGAAGCTAATATAAATGAATTGAGCTAGCCAGCAAACTATTCCCACCCAACCCCCAACCCCCACATATCTCACAGCTGGATGTAAATGTAAATGTAAAACAAAAAACAAAAAAACAAAACCCAAACAAACAAAGAAAAGGTTAAACCACCATCAATACAATTGTTTTACATCATGGGCCTTTCAAGGCTCAATATATACAAGTGTTAACAGCCATGCGTAGTTGCCGGACCTCTCAAAGGTTTAAAATACACAAAAACAATAGAAGTTGTCCTTTTTCTCTCTTGTTTTAATATCTTTGCAGTGCTTTGTTGTTAGGGGTTTTTCTTTTCTTTTTTTCCTTTCCTCTTCTAAGATTGCAGGCAACAGTCATTGATGGAAGAAACAGTCTTTTTGGAGATGACCACATATTTTATAACAAAAGCGAGTTTGAAAAGGTAAGTTCATTTGTTAATTTTTTAGTTTTTGTTTTAAGCAGTGGAAATGTTATCCCAGGTTAAAGATATTATCCCAACCCACATAATTTTTTTCTTGTTTTTTAAAAAAACCATAACAAAATAAAGGAACAAAAATGAGGGGGGTGGGGAATGAGGGGGGTGGGGGAAGGAAAGCACCCGGTCTTTTTCTGTTTTGTTTTAAAAAAAGGAAAAAAAAGATATATATTTATATATTTATATTTATATATATTTATAGAAGAGTCTGTAAATGGCAATTTGAAGAAGTATAAGGTCTTAATTTTTGAGCTGGCACTGACCATGTCCATCTTGGGATTAATCTAGTGAGCTGAAGGGAATGTTTTTATGCAGATTCGGGTTCTGGCTGTGCCGATTTCGGCTGCGGACCGAGGAGAACATCATGTTGCAACCAGGGATTTTACATCTGTGCATTTCCCGCAAGTGTACCGTTTTGTAATGCACCCTGAGAGTCCCCTTGTTGCTGTACATTTTGTGACAGATGTTGCACATGATCCCCCCATTGTTCATGGAAACACTGTTAAACATGAGCGACCCAGGGACTTCAGCACTCAAGCTGACCCCTAAGGCTGCAGCCTCAGTTTTGTGTGATGATTCCTCGCTGTCGCTGACCCCATCCATGTCGTCCAAAAGGATACCCTCGTCGCTTCCTGCATCCGATTCTCTGGAAGAATGGATGCTACTGCTGGACTGGATGCTGGAGGTGGTGCTCAGGTCTAATACCATGTATTCTTCTGACATACCCCGTCCATATCCATTCAAGTGGGAGTCCTCGGTTCCTGCTGGGGAGGAGGTGTCTTCCCGTAGATCAAAACCCAAGTGAGGTGGAGCACCATAGATCTTCATCAAAAATTCATCACGGAGGTCCTTGCTAAGGGAGGGCTGAGAGGAATCCAGTCCCATGTCATCCAGTTCTTTGGTCAATAGTTTACGGTGCAGATTTATATTAGCACTGTGCCTGAGAAAGAGAGAGGAAAGAGACAGGGAGGGAAAAGAAATATGTGATATGAATTATAGTGCAAACTTCAGTAATGGGATAAAAACCATAACAAATAATGTTCATGCAGTAGCACAACTGTTGCTCTTTGTTTTTTTAGAAATGCAAGCATGACGGTTTGGACACCATTCCTATAAACACAAGGCAAGATGCTGCAAATCCACATGAACTCAATTTCTTTTCTTTTCTTTTTTGGTATGGTTATTGTTCTCTGTATCAGGCTAATTGGCGGTGTGATTGATTACTACTTTTCTTTTCAAAAACATGGTGTCATATGAACGAATGGGGAGGGTATTCGATGGAATTTCTTTACCAAATCACAGCATTGGTTCCTATTGATACATGTAACCATAGGAACCAACTGGGAACAAAGGCTAATTAGAAAAGTATCTTAAACTGATTTATCCTCTTACCAAGAAGAGGAGCGGGGTAACCTCTAGTATTTATGAACAGGATTCATTAAAACTGAATGAAACAATTTAAAAAATTGGTAGGGAAAGAAGAGGCCATTTTACAAGATAGCAATCCATGTGTGGCTTTCTTAGTTACTAAAAATTTGATGAGTCATGAGGGGTGGACTTGTTTCTATGTTGACTATATAGCTTATTACAAGTGATCAAAGTCCTAGGGTAAGGGTGTCAAACTCAAGGCCCATGGGGTGTTTAAATCTGGCCCATGGGGTGAGCCTGGAAATAGCAAAGGACCAGCCAGCAATGCCTCTGCTAGTGAAAACAGGATGTGGGGAGCATGTGTGCCCCCCCCCATGCCTCATTTTGGACAGCAGGATGCATCTGTCCCATCTCCCCCCCACAGCTGGTCCACAGAGAAGAACTACAGTGCTGATCCAGCCCTCAAAGAAATTTGACACCCCTGTACTAGGGCATAAGTATGGACCTATTATAATTTTGATATATTTTTGTTTTCCTTCTCCCTCAACTAGTCTTCGGTTCTTCGTATATTTTGTTAGAAAGACATATTCAAAGGTGCCAAAATATCCTACTGAAACTTTGATTTGTGCAAGTTCTTTTCTTAACATTATGCATTTCATAGGTTATCTGCCATGGTCTCCAGTCCAAATTCTAACATGCCAAGTCACACCATACAATTTGTACAATGCTGGTAAACTCATGCCTTTTTCTAAACCCAGCTCTATTTCATCAGAAAACATTTGGAAAGGGAGCCAGGCACTTAATATCTTACCAACCAGGGCTTCCAGAGTATGAGGTCACCCAGTAAACTGAACCAACATGCACAATCCCATAAGCAGTAATTGTGTGTTACAAAGTAAATTCCTAAACTTTGATGGGGCAGCTGTGATAAATCCTCAAACTTTGCCCTGCCATATAGAACTAAAGCAGAGGGCATATATAAATCAACTGCACATTTACAAAGATCAGATGTACAACTGACTCTTAGAGAAGATTTTAATGAAGAACTTTTTAAAAAAAAAAATCCAGTTTCCAATCCAGCCACAGCTATACACAAGAATGCTTTCCAGTCTGACAGTGGTTGGCAATATGCATTTCCAATGTAGATGGAAGTGCATATCTTTATCCTTCTATTCTACAGTAATTCAAATGTTCGTATGTGCATTGAAAAATTAAGGCAGATTTGAATCTAAATATCATCAACCAAAGATCAGGGAATTACCATATTTTTTGCACTATAAGACACACCTGACCATAAAATGAACCTAAGTTTAGAGGAGGAAAACAAGAAAAAAATATATCAGGCAGAGCCTGAGAGGACCACAGATGGGTGTCCTCTCATGTGCCAGCTCTGCCTATTGACTCCTGCACTGTGGAAAAGAGACAGAAGAGGTGGACAGTGACAAAGTCAAAAGAGGTGGGGTTCAGCACTGTAAAAGGACTCTGCCACCACGGCCTACCTTTATTCACCAAAGGACCAGCACTGACGCCCCAACATTTCCACCCACTTTTGGGGAAAAGTAAGTGTGTCTTATGGAGCGAAAAATACAGTAGATTCCACATGAATGAAGGCGAATATACATGTCCCAGGATAATGTTGCAGGATCCAATCTGGGTTGGTCACCGGGACTAAAGATTTAGTCTTCCAAACTTTTGGACTCATGCTTTTGAAATCCAAAAGCTCAGAAACTAAATTTCTGGACCCGGAGACTGACCCAGATTGGATTCTGCAATTAGATTTCTTTATGTAATTTGCACATGGGCTGCCAAATAATACATCCATTAATTGTGTATCTCTCAACTAGCCATCCCAAAATGTACCCACTTGTGCCATAAAATGAAATAATTTTTTTTTTTTCATAGACAAATAGAGGATGCATTATATTTTATTTATTTATTTTATTTTTCTCACATTTTTGAACCTCCATTTCCTCGGAGAGGGACTCTGTATAGTGTCAGGATTGATTTAATTCATTAAATGTAGCAGGGTAGGCTAACAAACTACTCTTCTTAGGAAGAAGACAGTTAAAGGTGGATTGAAAAGGAAGGATGGGTAATTTTGGATCCCAAATAAGAGAAAAGGCTACTGAGAGATACACCCAAGGAATAGGGTGGTAGGGTAGGTGGTAGGCAGGAGTAAGGCAACTTTATCCACAAGAGTGAAAGTATCATTTCACACCAAGTACTGTAGCACTGATTTAATTAAAGAAGGGAATTACACTATCCCCAACACTGCACTTATGAAGGCTGAGCTTACCTTGTGATAAGTTCAGCTTTCTAATCTTTTGCTAAATCGAGATCGCAAAAGGAGGAGGAAGGCAGAGACAGAGAGAGAAAAAGGGAGGGAGGGAGGCAGAGAAAATATAGGAGATAGAAAGAAAGAGACAGAGAGAAAAAGAAAGAGAACAAATTCACATTCCAATCCAGTCACATCTGGCTTTAAAAAAAAAATGAAAAGAGAATATTTAAACAATAAAATACAGGCTAAAAATGCTTTGGCTGTGAGATCATTTTCTGTCACCCATCATCTCACTTACACTGTTGTCCTGATGGTTGCTGGACCAACCACACAATCTAAAGCCATAAATCATAAATCAGAGGGGGGGAAAGCAAATATGCGTTGCCCACATTTTTCTTCTGAACAGATTCATGCAGGGTTCATGTACATAAATGATAACAGAGGGACAGCCTCACAGGCTTTTCAGCAAAGGGATTTCTTGCCCATTTGTCATACGACAAAGGACTCAAAGGAAACATTTCTAAATAAACATAGGAAGCATTTTGCCGTGAACATCTGAATATGGAACTGCATTGCCAATGTGTTCAACAGCACAGCACAATGTTACATCTATGAAATGTGTTTGCTCCTCTGGTAGCATCATGCAAAGAGAGGTGGAGTGGTTTCTCCATGTACAAACCACATGACATAGTTTCTTGCCATGGCAACATGCTTTTTATCCAGCATAAAATCAATGTTTTGCACATTGACAACTACTATACATGAACACCTTTTCAGTTATTTTATTTGTAACCTGTGTTGTCTCTAGAGAAGTTCAGGACAATATTTTAGCTTCATAAGTACACTGAATAAGTCATAAACAAATAAACAAAACAACACACACAAATGCAAATTAAAAAGTCATATAAAAGTTATACACAGGTTCTCTGAATTGTACTTTAGCAAACCCATTTATGCAAAATTTGCAGTGAGATTGGGGGCTTTGCCAAAAGGTCTCCAGAGTTAAGTGATAAACTGAAGTTAGATTTCCCACAATCACATTTGTATCTCACTGCAATACATGAGCTCTGCTGTGGATGACATGAAACGATAAACATTAATGCGAACTGAGCCTAGATTATGTTTTTTCCCCTGCTAAAATATAGCACAGACAAGGTGGAGCTAGGTTGTCTATTATTTAGTTTCCTTCATTGGCTGCAGGCAAAAACAAACAGTTGGATCTATGTGAGAATATCACCAAGAATTACTGAACACAAGACACAAATATATATTAATGTTGCATCATTGGGGACGCAAACACATACACAAAAATCTTTCTCCAAGTAGAAGTGGCTGCTTATTTTCCTTGATGATGATGAGTTCAAAGTTGCAGATGGCTTCAGCTATCAATAGAAAGTGATGCCATGGCCATTGACTTATCATTTACAGCACTGACTATCAGTAATCTGATTAAACTATGTATCAGCCCTTAATATCTGTCAGGCAAACAATGTGCAGAAATGAGTGGGCAACTTCTGGCACTCTTTCTGGCAAGGGCCTTTTTCCGCTGTCAGAAGTAGCATTGGCTTCTCCTAATATAATTACACTGACTTTTATTCAATTAAGTGTCATTCCTAGCTTTAAAAAAAACTTGCTTTCTCAACTGATTCAGGTGTAATGCAATAATCAGATGAACTCATTTGCAGGGGCATTAGCTCTGCTGTTCATAACTTTGGGATATGAGTTCATTCATAGCAGTCGATTTCCATTGTGCAACCATAGTTCCCAAGGATTTATTCTGTTCCATTAGTTTCTTCGTGTCTATTTCTCATATTGAAAAAAATCATCCTTCGTATGTAAATCTAAGTCCCATTGGATTGTTGGGAAGAAAACACCTTGGATTTATTTGGATACTGATTTTTTTTTTACATGTTCTGTTTAATAGCAGAACTTAGGAGTTCAAATTGGCTGTGAAACTGGCAGGATACTGAATAGTAAGCTGTTTCCAGATTTGAAGTAGGCTTATGGGGTTTAATCTTATGGGGACCATCTTGAGGACCACTGATTTTAAGCATGAGTATGTTTGGATTACTATATAAGGCACCCTAAAATATATATACGATTTAGCTCTATGCCAAATAGTAGTCTATATATTGAAATGGATGTCACATGTGGGTAACTCATTTACTTCTAAGCAACAATGAAGGGCAAGTCCTGAAGCTCTTGAATCCAGAATGTTCCTATAAGCTTTTCTTGTTTTCTGTTATTTTCTCTATTTGTCCCAACAGAGCTTTTTCCAGAAGGTAACTGGATTTTGTCAATCTTCGGTTTTTTTCTTTTCTTTGAAAATGTTTTGCTTCTCATCCAAGAAGCTTCTTCAGTTCTGAGTTAAAACTGAAGAAGCTCCTTGAATGAGAAATGAAACAAGAAAGTTAAGTCATCCAAGTCAACTATGATCTGGATGATTAAGAATCTCCATGGACTTTCTCTACTGTGTTGATCCACTGACAATCTAGTGAATTGGCGTGTGTTAGGAACTTCTCCCATCTCCCAAATCTAAACACAGGAATTGCATTTTAATGTCATTAATCTATCATACTTTGCATATCACAGTTCTGTGTAGAAGTTCAGCATGATCAACCACTCTAACCTGTCTTTCCCAATTACTGACTTCTTAATAGATAAATGTTTTATCTACTATTTAGTCCTAAGAGTAATCACTGCTTATTTCTAAGCTTTTCTAAGGCACATGGTTGTTCTTGGAGCTTGTAGCTTACTTATTTCCTTACTTCAAGTATTTCATTAAAGAAAAGCTTGCAAAGATGTCTTCAGGCAAAAACTAACAAGTGAAAAATACCAATAGTGTTACAAAAATTTTGGGGGCTTCCCTTAGACTCAGAATCCCTACATTTGTTTTAAATTTTTCTGTGGTTTAAAATCTGATGGCAATTCTAAATCTTTCCTATCTCCTCTGGCACAATTTTGACCATGAATTTCCCCCAGTTTTTTATGATCTATGGCCAGTCCTTGTTTTTCCATCGTGTACTGTAAGAAGGAGAGCCATTCTGGCACTGAAGCTGTTAAAGAAAGGAATGGCTGCAGCATCCAAAAAGTTTCAAAAATTGTTACCTACTCTTGAATTGTTTCCCTTTCTTGAATTTAGAAACAGAAAATTATTAAATAGATGAAAGAGAATGTTGACTTCTTGAAATCTTGTTTCTTCCCAAGTCACATCCATTATTTTTAAAGTACAGTGTGCAGTTCATAGACAAAGTGTTGGCCCATAGCTAAGAAAAAACAACTATAACAAGATATTTACTTAAGTGTGCTTCCTACACATATGAACACCAAAGTGCAAACTCATCTCTATCATCTCTTAAGTCTTGCTCCTGTAGTACATGGAGAAAACTGAGAAATGTTTATTAAAGGTGACCTAAATTAGACAGGACTACTAGATATGGGCTAAGTTGGATATTCTGAATCACTTTGTTTTCTTCAAACAAAGTGGTTGGCCATATTTCTGTAGCTCAGATATGGCTGCTCTGCCTAAATGCAAGTTAAAGAACTATAGCTCTTCAAATATTGCAGAATTATACCTTCCAGAGATCTTCACCCTGAACTATGCTGGCTAAGGTGCTAGGAGATATAACTCAGAAACATGACCGTTTCCCATCCATGATATAATGCTTTCTAACAAAAACATGTTGTGTCAACTCTGGAGCTGAGCTGAGCTGACTGAGGCCATTTTGAGGCTCCAGGATTGCCACACTGGAGATGAGAGTTAGAGAGAGAGGGAATAGTGATAGCTGGGGTTTGTAGCCAAAACAAAATAGTTTGCCCTGGGAACCAAGGACATTCCCACAAGTGGCTGAAGTAAGGAGCAGTGGCATTACCAAACAACCAGGTTGCACTCTGATTGGATCATGTGACTGACTGTTTGGAGAAAGGGGAAAAACTTATTTTTAATTAGGTGAAAACAGCAGGAACATTTAGAGTTGGTTTTCATCAGCCTGTGTCAATATGATTTATCCAATAAAAACTATTCTTTGAGGAACTACATTCCTCAGAGTTCTGTTTGCTATGGGTGTATTATTTGTAACCTTCAGCTCCTGTAGGAAAACATTGGCATTTCCCAACTCTGTTGTAGATTATCGGCAACTGGGTTTCCTGGGCCGGAGTTCCCTCTCCACCAATTAGCTTAGTGTGTTTCCCAGGAACTAAGACAATTTTGTTTGCTATATTTTATAGTCTTATATTTTCCATATCGGTCAGTAATATTACAGCCATAGATGATTGATGATTAAGTGTTAAAGACAAATAGCTTATATTTTTTAAATTACTATAGGGAGACTGAAAAAAGATGAAAATTTCAACAACATTTTACATGTATGTTCAAATTCTCACATTTGAACATGGGTAAAATCTGGGCAGGATCGCACCAGAAAGGGTTTACTGCTGGCCTCAGGCCCTCTGACCTGGATCCATCTTTTTTTTTTTTTTTAATGTTGCTGCTGATTCATATACACAAATCAATGACAAGACAGAAAAAGGAAAATATTTCTCCTTCTAAGTAGTGGTTCTTCTAGGTTCATTTGCCTAGAGGAAGCAAATGAATGGAATGTAGAATCAATGACAGAAAGTGGGGGAAAAACATTTTCCTCTGGGGCTTTTTAGATTTGGAACAGATTCCACAGAAAGCTTGATAAATTTAAAGAAGAGGTCTTTGCAACTGTAAATTAACACGTCCTTATAACTAAGTTTCTTGAAGGAAGATCTTCCTCCAATGCATCACTCAATTAATGTACAAGGCAAAGTATTAGTGTGGTGAGAAATATTACAATAGTGATGATAAAAGATTTCTTTTGAACAAAAACTTCATTTTTTAGAAATGATATCTGAATATATTATAATTACAGTTCAACTACATTCAAAATTATCTTTGAATGAGGCACTATCAACACTTCCTCAGTTCATCATTTTAAAATACAGTAGGAAGTTGTTCTAGAACCAGGAGGATTGGGTTCAATTTTAACCACGGCCATGGAAGATCATGAGGTAACTGTGGCTCCCTCAGGCCTGTTGCTTTAAGGGGAAGCCTGAAAGAAATAGAGCATTGTAGGCCAGCTTGAGTTCCTGAAGGAGAGGCAGAATCTAAATCTAAGACATAAATAAATCAAACCAATACTTAAAAATATTAACCAAAACATATCATGAAGTTTAGGTACTTTCTGCCTTTTAAAGAAAGTTTATTTCTGGCCTCTGCATTTTTCATATACTTCCTCTATAATGGTTATTGATTCTGATACGTAATTACATATCTATTGAATAAATTTGACTTATATTTCTATTTTGTGGGGATTGATTTTTTTTTTTCAAATTTAGCCATAGCTTTGGAGTGCAATAAAGAAACAGTTTAAACATAAATTGCACCTCTGTGGCATAGTGGTTAGAGTGCAGTACTGCAGGCCATTTCGGCTGACTATCGGCTGCCTGCAATTTGGCAGTTCAAATCTCACCAGGCTCAAGGTTGACTCGGCCTCCCATCCTTCCAAGGTGGGTAAAATGAGGAGCCAGATTGTTGTGGGCAATAGGTTGATGCTGTAAACCACTTAAAGAGGGCTGGAAAGCACTATAAAGCGGTATATAAGACATTTTTTTATAATTTTGGAGTCTTTTCTTTTCTTTTCTTTTCTTTTCTTTTCTTTTCTTTTCTTTTCTTTTCTTTTCTTTTCTTTTCTTTTCTTTTCTTTTCTTTTCTTTTCTTTTCTTTTCTTTTCTTTTCTTTTCTTTCTTCTTTTTTTACAAAACCCCAAAATAGCTGTGATATGCTTATAGGAGATTTAACCGCACTGATTTTTTTTAAAAAAAATATATTTATTTTTTGTTTTACAGAAAGCTTAGTGGTTTTATGGAAGGGGGAGATGAGATTTCACTGCTCCTATTAGACCAGAGGTCTCCAATCTTGGCAACTTTAAACCTGGTGGACTTCAACTCCCAGAATTCTGGGAGTTGAAGTCCACCAGGCTTAAAGTTGCCAAGATTGGAGAGCCCTGTATTTGATGATTTGATGCTAAATTTTGGCAGAACTATCTTGGAGCTCTGGGGAACAGAGCATGCAGACAAGAGGTGACCTACCCCTGTTCTACAAAATCAAGAAATCCTGCAAAGTATCAGGGTAAAAAAAAAACTTAAACCAGCACAACACAGATCCTTACTGAATAAATCTCAGTCTCACAAAACATAACATACATAACAAAACTAACAGCTTCAAAGGCTCCTCAAAGAAGACAATAACAATTAAAGCAGAATACAATAGATAATATTTGTCAAGGTACTATATTAACATAATCTACTCATTTCTCTAACTTCTTAAAACTATATTGCAGCAAATGCCCCAATATCTGACTCTGAGATATGGATTCTGACATTCTCAGATGAATTTCTCATACATTAATTCCAATATATACTTGGAGATATTCATCTGAAACCCAGAATCTGGCAGTTTTGGCTTTGCTTCACTTCTAATTTTCCCAATCTTAAGCCCATCCATTGTTGTTGTTTTCTTCACTTCTAATTTTCCCAATCTTAAACCCATCCATTGTTGTTGTTTTTAAAGCAATGTTAATTTTTCTATGCAATCAGGGGTTTGTGCAGAATTTTGGCCAATCATTTTCTCACTGAAAATGGTCCAAATCCTTCTACTTAGTTATTACTTTGCAGATAAACAAAGTAATTTATGAAAAGGCTACATGTCTGGTACATGAAAGAGGTGCTGCAAAGTTAATAAAAACAACTCTATGCAACTTCATCTTCAAAGCAGAAGCGGAAGTGTAAGCTTTTCCAATCATTCACATTTTGCCTTTTTCTCAGCCAGCCCAGTGCTTTTAAATCTAGGAAGAATTCTTGTTGGGAGAAGAAAGAGAGGCACTCAATGGAAAGGCCTGAATATGTGGCCTACTGGGGGTGGTCTTGGGGACAGGGCAGGGGAGGAATGCATTCCTAGAGGCTTTTGCAAGTATTAATGGAAATCAGCCTGGGGGATACTTTTCTTAAGCTTATGATATTTTCTGAAAGTAGCATATGTAGCCAAACACAGATCATATTCATTTCACTCTGGAAAACGGCACAGTTAGATCCACTGACATTCTCAAATCAGTCACTCTTCTTGTTACTGGAAATTTTCTTGATTTAGGAAATATATACAAAGCTTTAAAGAAGGAAAAAAACAACAGCAGGGCAAATTATACTACAGCAAATACAACACAAGACAAAAAAGCAAAGTAAATCATTTTGGCATCTGATACTTTTAAGTCCCACTCACCTACCCCTGAGAAATTTTCAGGAGTAGGTGGGTAGGATTTAAATGTTCTGCTTCTTCACACAATGTTGTAGATATGTCTCCTCCAGAGTTAAAAATTGCCTAAAATGAAATGTGTGTAGGTAAAATGAGAACCCAGTTTGCTGGGGCAATAGGCTGCTTAGAAAAAACTGCTATAAACTGCTATAGACTGTAAACTGCTTAGAAAGGGCTGTAAAGCACTGTGAAGCGGTGTATAAGTCTACATCCTATTGCTACACCATCAAATGCTCCTTTCCCTGCATTTTTGACAAAAGACATTTAAAAGCTAAAAGACATTTACGCTAAATCCATGTAAAGTGGAATAGTTTGGTCTTTGCTTTGTTTATCCTTGCATGTTTACTTTGGCTTAAAATTCAAAACAGCTTAGCTAGAGGGTTCACTATTCAAGGTAAATAGTTGATGAATTCCTATGGAAGATCAACAACATACATACAGGTTTTAACTATCCTGTGAAATGTTAATAAAATTAGTTGTTGTTTTTTTAACTTGAGAAAATGGCAAACCTTCATGCTTTCTATTTAACTGATTGCTTTTTATTTTTTGGCCACAGTAGGTAGCCTATGTGTAGAGCAACATGGTAGCACCAGGTAGCCTATGTGTAGAGCAACATGGTATAATACTTCAGTTCTGTTCAAAATCATAGTGAGCAGATCATAACAGTTGGGTTAATTATGAATAGAGACTGAAAGTCAGAAATAACCAAACTATTTCTTATCTTGGTTTTCATGAATTCTCTCTTTACTATCTTTTCAACCCTGTTTCCATAAGTGATGATGCTTAATAGGAAGGTTTTTGTTACTCCTATTTCAAGCAGCATTTGCTGGCAGAATATTGTGTCCCTTAATGCAATTGCAGTTCAACCCCCAGCACCATGAGCAACATTGGTCACTAAAGCTTTTACAAATGGCATAGAATCTGAGAAAATATTAACCTTTTATAGGGAGAAAATCCAAAAGGTAAAAAACAGTTCAGCACCTATTAAAAAAAAAGAAGTAAAGAAGCGCTTATTAAATGCAGGAAATGAAGAACAGGCAAAATTCTTGCAAATTCAAGATGTGGAACTTTAGTCATTGCAACCCTTTTCAATATGAAACCAATCATTCACACCGGTCACGAAGGCAGCTCTCTCTCCACTCAAATTACTCACTTGGAGATAAGCTCTCACCAAACTCTTTAGGGGTTTAGCTAATTTACTGCACAGATATGGCACGTCTGTTGTAATAACAGGTAGGATGTGTTGGGGTGGGCCATTTATCAGAATTAGGCGTCTTTCTCACTCTGCAGTGAAGGATGCCGTTGCCTCTGCTGCTTTTCACTCTCTGGATTTCCCCATCCCCTGACGGTCCATAATGTGGCAGGCAAACAAAATTGACAGTCTCTTCTTGTCAACAAGGAGCAATTCTCCCAAGGAGCCACTTAGCTGTGGAGGAGGAAGCGATGTATTTGCGTGGCTGTCCCAGGAATGTTAATCATCTTCTGAGCTTTTGCTGACTTTGACATGAGCAAAATCACCAAATTTGTTTTCTAAATGACTTGTAATATGCTAATAAGAGAGCGTGACATATATGGTCAAGCCAAATGCATGGTTTATTTACTCCACTTCGCAAATGTTGTAAGTCGGGAAACGTTAGGGAGAATTATTGGGGATAACTGAACTGTTAGCATACAAAATGCCAGGACGGAGCAAAAGAGAAGCCATTTTTATCCCTCAGAAGGCTTCCAAGTATTAATATCAGGATGATATCTGGGCTGACTACATGTATTCCCTTGGGGCAAATGGTTTTATTTTCCCCCTGAATTTACCAAGGTATTTTCTCTTGGCAGGATCTTTTTTGCCTGCACAGCTTCTTGCAAAACTAAGACGCAAGCGTTCTCCACACTAGCAAGGCTTGGAAATTCTGTACATACCTGTTGAGGTGTTAACTGAAATGACTCTGGTGGTGTGAATAGAGTTACATTTTTCAACAGCTGCACGTGCTCACAGTCAAGACATAATCTTAATATATTACTATTGTTATTAGTTAAGATCAAAAGACATGACAAACAAAAAGCATTACCGCTGGACCAGTTGCCAAAGTTACTCCCAAATGTGGAACTGTTGCACTTCAAGCTCACACTTTACAAGCTGGCTTGAAGCATCTCCTTATAAAGGAAGAAAGCGGTGGTGATGGGGGATTGAAAGTTGATAACATGCCAAATCAGTCAGTATCATGTAAAGGAAAAAAGTGACCAGGTTTTGCTCAAATACACTGAGGAATTATGTAGAATATGCACTGTGTTTAGATCACAGCTTTATACACAGTTGGCAATAGGCTAACTTAATTATAATTAACAGTCCTGCTTAATTGTTTGAGATTATCAATTCTTTCCCCGTCTCTTGAATGTTTGCAAGCTATCTGCACACAAAGTGATTAATACATACCTGAAGAGAGTGGCTTCAGTGGCTTTTATGGATCTTCTGCATGCCATCCATGAAAGGCCAAATTCTTTTTTAATGAATACCAATTCCTGAGATTTATTGCATGGAAGATCATTTGAATTCAGTGGTTTTTAGAGCAAACTACTTGATCCAAAATTCATGCCAATTTATTCTCCAAAGAATATTCTCACAATATTTAGGAATTTCTGAACTCAAGCTCCATTAGATGGAAGAATAAGTAGGTCACAAATTTTAGAAAGAAACAGGAAATAAATTTCCTGACATCTGCATCCATAGTATTTGACTTCCCAAGTCTATTGACACTAAAGCCATATGATTTAGACATTAAGGTGCTACCTACATACATTTGTTTTATAGCTACTTCTTCTCCTATGCAATAAATCTGTTATTTTCTGGTTTGAAATACTAGTTTGTGCTACATACATCATTATACCACAGGAGTTCCAACCTGGTTTAAGGAATTGCACAGCATGTTGATAAAGAAATGACATATATTTCATATTAACGAGCTGGAATAATTTCACAAATTGTGCAGAAGTGCTCACATACAGTTTTTCCAAAGAGATGATAACAATGTCTTCCATTTCTGCAATGCATTGTAAGTCGAAAAGTTTATTCACACATGTATGCACCTTCACTTGGTTCAGTGCCTCACAGCCAGAAACTCAAAATGGCTGATGAAAAGCACTGAGATTATTTGAAAAATGGAACTGCATTTATTCTGAAGGCTCAGTTCATGAATCAGTTAAGGACTGATGAGCTTTGAGAAAGTTTTTATTGATCTTGAATTAAGTTTATTATATTGAGAATAATTTAACAACATATTTCCTAGTTAGAAAAAAAAATGAATGATTTATGTAGACTAGATTTCAAATTACAGGAATGATATTAAAAGTCAAAGTTCTCGACTTGAAGTTATATTTTATCAATGAACTGTGTTGTGGCCATGAAGAAACAAAATCTGATAATTAATTAAAAAAGTTAACTATAATAGTTTATTTAGGTGCTAGACTATTTTTGCAAGTATTTAAACTTGAATATTGTGATTCAATATTTCTAAAGCACTGCTAGCTGCATATTGGTTTTGTGTCTGATTTGCTATGTTTCCTTATACACATTTAAAAAATATTTTAGTAATTGCCTATTTAAGCTTTAGTAGTTGATTATCAGCAGAGATGTATCTATGCCAGTTCTGGTCTCCAATGTTTAATAGAATTGCTCCATACATCTCTTGTTATTGGATATTAAATTTGGAGAAAGTTTGTTTTGTTTTTAAAAAACTATGCCTCAGAGGCAAAGTAAAGAGGAAATAAAAATTGAGTTTTCATTCTGAGGCCACTCTGAAGCGCGAACTGTAAGCAACTGTCCCAGACTGATGCTTATATCACATCTACTCATGCCTGACCAACAAAGAAAATTTCAATAAAGTAGTTTCACTGGTTTAACAGCAGTGAGCTTTTGGGATTGTCAAAGTGCAAAGGCTTTTCCAAGGAGAGAAGGAATCAGCAGCTGAAATATAATTAACCTTCCATTCTCAATGCAAAACTGCCACACACCCAGGGGCTCTGCAGTCTGTTAGTGAAGTTATAATGGCCAACAGGCAGAAGGAAAATTGGTCAAAAGTTGGCAGCTGCTGTCATATTTTTAGAATTATGATTAATGACACTAATAATGCAGATGATTACTGATATGTGTATCTCCTGCAGTTTATCATATTGCACTGCCTGCCTACGTCCACAATAAACATGGTGCTATCATTTACCTCTTTATTGAAGACAATCCTTTCTCTTGTGAAGACGCTCACTCTAATTACTTTGTAATGTTTTATGTCTCAAGCTTTTTACAGCTCTGGACCCCAACAACTGCTTCATATCTACTATTGATTAATTACAGAATATTTAATCAAAATTTAGAACCTGATGTTGTCATTTATAAGCTTCAAGACTGCCAAAGTATTTAAGATCTCCTTCCAGATAGGAAAAAAATAATAATAAAGAGAGAATGCCAGGTTCAAAAATCTCCCAAATATGCAAGATATCCAAGATCTTCATCTCTGATATTTGAGATTATTGGTTTGCCCCCTTTGGTTTCTGTCACATGCCATTACAGTTTCCCTCTGTTTTAATTACTTAGTGAATCCAATAGGCATTGGTGTGTGTGTGTGTGTGTGTGTGTGTGTGTGTGTGTGTGTGTGAGAGAGAGAGAGAGAGAGAGAGAGAGAGAGAGAGAGAGGGAGGGAGGGAGGGAGGGAGGGAGGGAGGGAGGGAGGGAGAGAGAGAGAGAGAGAGAGAGAGACATCAGTATGCTTTAGAAGAAACAACATAAATGTAGTTTATTCTTCTCTAATGCCGAAGTAGCTTATATTTCAGTTCCTATGTCTTACTTTTAAAACGGTTTCTGACTTTTGGGGGAACAGGGCATGAAAATTCACAGTATTCCAGCAGGTTTCTTTAGGGGGAAATGACAACACAGTTTTGAAGTGGTTAAACAGGTTGAAAAAAAAAACAGAGACAAATACATAAGATTTTTTTTTTTTAATGTGGATTTTTATGGCACTGTCATACAACCATTCACCGTTGAAGTTAAGTGTTTTTTTAATACCATTACTGAACTACTGAAATGGATGCTAATATAGCTTGGAGTGCTAATGTCAAGTCCTGGTAATAAAAAAGACAGACTGCTGAATGAAATAATTTTGAGTAAAAAAAAAAAAAGGGGGGGGGGGAAGGAGAAGAACAAAAGTGCTCTCGCTTTCCACTTTTATTGAATTGGGACTGACTGAGCCAATTGCTTTAGAAGTCTGTAAAACACAATTACTAGTGTGCCAAGTGACCCTGGTGTGCCCCCTTTGTGACTGTATAGGCTTAAAAGAATGAGTGCTGTTTCTATATATGGTTATCAAACTTCTGAGGTTTCCCCAGCAGAGCTACTGCCTTCCGAATTCACTGAAAGGGGGCACCCTTTCTTAAGAAATCTTGAAACTCACATCATGCATAGTATCCCACCAACTTCTAAAATGTCCGTGCAACTAATCATGTGATTCTTCTCATGCTCAATCTTTAAAAAGATATTTCAAGGACTGCAGCCTGTATATAAACCTGTATAAAAACGGTCCTTGAAATGTACAGACACACAACTAAGCTACCTTTTTTTTTAACATAGTTTGATGTCAAGTTTAATTATGGGACAAAGTGATTTGGATAAATAAGAAAGAAAGAACCATTCTGGCAAGGACTTCAAAACAAAAAGTAAAAGAACTTCATAACCTTCAAGTCAACACTTTTGGAATTTATCATGAATTTCATAATTTGAAATTCATATTTTATATGGAAACTGGAATTTAGAAACTTAATAAAAATGAATAGCTACCAGTGAAAACTGTTGTTCAAGTGAATCCCAGGCTGACCTTTACAGCATTTACAGAAAAAAATGCTTCCCCCCTCCCCAATTAAGACTATGGTTTATATATTTGTAATGTACTACTTAGGTTAAATTAAAAGATTTTGTG
Organism: Laticauda colubrina; assembly: GCA_015471245.1. Lineage (NCBI taxonomy): Eukaryota > Metazoa > Chordata > Lepidosauria > Squamata > Elapidae > Laticauda > Laticauda colubrina. The sequence continues at coordinate 39,943,846 of BLBF01000004.1, read as the reverse complement.
GGGAAAAGCTTTTCTGTTCGTGTACGAGTTCAACTCTTTTAAGAGAAAATATACATTAGACTGATAAATTCTCCTGTATTCAAGAAAAGATCTTTTCAATAATGCTAACCTTAGAATATCTGTCTGAAAATTTCTGAACCTAGAAAAGAAAGAATCAGCTACTTTCAAATCTCATTAAAAGGATTTGCCTCCCAAAGTTCCAGCTTAGAAACTGATTTTTTTTTACTAAGCATTAATATTTAGTTGATATTATAATACTGTCTAATAATTGCTCATTTATAGAGCAATAAAGGCAATGGGATACTTCAGTAAACTGTAATATGCTATGTAAATATTGAGTTTTAAATAGAGGATCTTAACAGCTATTATTTGGGTGGGGGCAGACACGCAGAAATAAAAGAGGTAAGAGTGATATGGCACTGACTTCAACATCAAGAGGAAGACTTTTTTCAGACCACTTTTGGGGTGGTGGTATCATATTATGGATCTATGAAAATCCAATGACTAATTCTGATCTGAAAGAAAGGGTGTGGAACATAGAACCCTGATTAAAATGTCCTTCGTCAATGGCTTTATTTAAGGGGTGCTTTTAATCAATCTGTCACTTCTGCTGACCATCTTAATCTTTATAACATAATATATGTTTAATTCCAATCCCCTCCATCCAAAACCCACCTTTTGAAACAAAAATTGTCCTGTTCTAATTCTATTCTATTATCTTCCTCTGTTTCAGTATGCATGGTCTTCATTAAGTTTCAAGGAAAGCATCCTCAACTCTCTGAGAAATGCAATTAACATCATAATTTAGTTTAAATTTCCTGCAATATCAACTTATATGACAGGATGGCATTGTTTAAAAAATGTCTGGTTTCAGTCAAATCGCTTCTAGTTGTCAACCTAGACACTGTTCTAACACTGCAAACAAATACCGAACAAGCCACTTCATTATTCAACCAACTTCATTATTTTTCTGCTTCAGCTTGTAAGAAGTGGAATGGATTTTATACATCTTAAAAAGCTTGGCCCCACCTCACCCTACTTCCCCTAGCTTTTTGGAAAGGCTTCGTCTTCTGCCACTACTAACATTAGCAAAGGCTTCTATATTTTATATTATACTTTCCAACTATATCTGCAAATTGTTTGCAAATGGCTTGTTACATCACTAAGAGAGATTTAACCGAGACCACGTGGGAGGAGGAAAATTTGTGATTATAGTGATACACAACTAGGCTACCTTTTTAAAATATAGTTTGATTAATCATCAGTTTAAGAAAAAGGCATTCACTTGGGGCAGTGGATGAAGAATTCTACAGATCATTCATCTCCGATCAGTCACTGAGGATCTCAAATAATGCTATCCCATTTTGCCAAGAATTTTAAGAAAGTAGGATTCCCTAGCCGCTTTCAGACCAAACTGTTCATGGAAGAACAGGAATGCAGCAGGGGGAAAAGGATGCAAAGCCAGACAGCCATTATTTAATTCTGATTCCTTTTCTTATGAAGTTCGAAAATTAACTAATCAAGAAAGAAGACATTATGAACCAAAGACACTTCCTGATTGCAGCATTGATTTGGCAAGGCAAGAAACAAATTCCTTGCCTTGCCGAGCAGTCCCGACTCGCCAGTGAAATGGCTTCAAGCTACAGCACAACTGAAAGTGTGCCGGAGAATGTTGAGTTTTCAAAAAGAAAAGAGGCACTTCTAAGTTATTTTATTAAATTGTTATGCAAGCAACTAACACCTTCAAGTGCTATCTTTTCTCCTATTAAGTCACAGTTAATTATACACATGCCTTTAAAGTCACCACCACCTCCTTTAAAGCACCTCCTTTCCAGAAGTACTGATGGGCTCCTCAAAAATTGCATAGATTTATTTGGAAAGCAGTTTCCAAAAGTTAACTTTCTAAATTTCAAAAGCTAGCGGGATGAATGGAAAAGGAGGGGGAGATGGTTGCTGTGGTGTTTAAGAGGTGATAACAGGAGGCAGGTAGTATTTGTTCACATCTTCACCTTTGCTGATAATGTATTCAGTGGCTCATCGGACGTATTTAATGTTAATTTATTCAAGCACACCTGTACAGGGCTGGAAGTCAGGTAACTAGATAAGCAGGTCGCATGCTTCCTCTTTCTTGATCTAACTACCCAGAGGCCTATATCCACACAAATTTAGTTCTGGAAACATCAGCAGATTTTTATAAACCCAATCCAGATGTCTTTCTCCATACAAATCAAGGAGTTTACAAGTTTAAATCTGGACTGATTTAACTAGCAACCTAATGGCAGAATCACACTTGGCACCAATAGTTGCCTCATATTTATTTATAAGTCACCCTGAGCAAATATTATTTTATTTTTAAATTTATTCAGGGGGCTGAATCACCTTTCCCACCTTGCAGACAAACACACATGCTTTTTGTTCTGTGAAAATTTAAAGAGAAATGTTAACAATTAGCATCCTTTACTCAGAGAGAGGCAATGCATCAAGTTCCTTCCTTTGTAACTTGAAGCAGTTAACTGTGGTAGTGTGGATGTATTTATTATACAGGAATCCAGGAACTGAAAAAGTGAAGTAACATGTCTGACCATGCAGAAGTCATGACCTAGAGGCGTGTAACAAGGAAGATTTATGCTGCCAATTGCTGATAGCAATGGAAAATGGATATAAAATTATTGGCAGGTTTCAGAATGATCAACATGAAAGATGAACATTTCTTCAGCATTTAAACATCTGGGAAGCCCCTTGTGGGCATCTAGCTCTGAATAGTTGTAAAGTCTATGGCCATTCTAGTCTCAAAAAGGCCACTGACAAACCATATTGCCTAGCCATTACTTATCCAAGGCTTCTCTGAAGCTGCAGTTCAAGATTTCCTTGGAAGACTCCCATTCAAGTAAGATCCTGTTTTTATTACGGAGCCCTTGGGGTCATAATAAAAATCATATTATCCATAGGACAAGTGGGTAAACAAGTTATCAAACACCATTCTGAATGTTCAAGTCCATAGCTGTTAAAGTATATTGAATAGGAGAAGCCATATACCTTGAAGAATAAATAAGACGTTAGTGCAAAAAGTATAAGCAGTGCTTTACATTTAACTCTCTTTTTTCTCATTTTTAATGCATGTTATTTAAAGAATAACTCTGCATGGACATAAGCTTATCCTTTGTGATAACTGTCCTCTTTTCTAATAAGATTTATTTGTTGAAAGATTACATTACATTTTCATTGATATAGTCATGTGCTCAAGGCATTGAAAAAAGGTCAAATTACTACTACAGAATGGTAGTAGTATGGTATGTTGGATTTAATGGTAGGTACAGTAAATAGTATCTTAGATTTAATGATAGGATTTGACATTCTTCTGTACTAATTACATTAAAAGTGTCACACTTCTGCTACAATATGCTAGAATGGTTTCAATTGGGTACTAATGCCCATTAAAATGATTTAAGTTCACTCCTTTTCTTTTATTACTCCTCCAATTATCTGATAATGAAGTAATACACTGAAGGTTCAAGGCTACCTTTGTTTACTAAGGTCATAAGATTTTCTCAGAAAGTTGAGAAAAAAACTTACTTCATAAAAAAGGTCATTAAGTTAAATAACATTTCAAAGGTCTACATTATAATTTAGAATTAACAACAAGTTTAATGTTGAACTGAGGAATTCATAAGGAAACATTAATTCTTAATCTGAAATGTATTTATCTATTCTTAGGTTAGAATTTTCAAAATTCATTATGTTGCAACCAAGTGTAAGATCACCACTAAGTTCCAAAATAACTTTCCTTCAATGTATTTTCTTTTCTGTTCCAGTTAACTCCTAGTTATGGTTAACATCAAGGCTGCAAAACAATACATTAAAAAAGTGTAGTTATGATTTATTTATTAAATGTATGCAAAAGCTACCAGTGTTTTTGCTAAAATGACTAGATTTTTGAAATTTATATTATCAAATGTTATATTGTGAAAATCTTACAAACATTTATTATTTTTAAAAATAAGCATTATTTTTGACTTCTTAGTGCATAACAGTTTACATGTCTGAAGTTCACTTATCACTATAATTTTAGAAATCCAGAGCATCTGTTAGAATGGAAGCAATTGCCTAAATCTATGTACTGTGACTGAGAGAAAAATAAAATTTTGTATTTTAGAATCTAATAATCTTCCTGACTTCAGAGAGAATAACATCATAGTGTTAACTATGCCTTTATATAGCTAATGAGTCGATCTCACTGAATCTATTGGAATTTATTTCCAAGACAAGACAGATCAGGACCTAAAAACTGGAATTAATTCACACAAGGAGTCTTGTATACTAAAAGAATTAACTTTTAAACAGTTACTTGTTTTTCATGTTTACTTCAAAATTCTTTGCAAACTCCTGGCCCTTTAAAACATACATATACACTAATTTCTCAAAAAATGGAAGGGTCTAATCAGGAATCCATTTCATCATTTTTTTAAAATCCTGGTCATTTTTAATATTTTGCTATTACCTTTAAACATTAGACAGTTGTAAATGTAGTTTGCTACAGTTCAGATAATCAGCTAAGATGAGGGATATCCAATTCCTGCAGGGCAAGAGTTCTGTTCTTTTGGGATGTATGTCAAGGGTACCATGTAGATAACTGCCCAATGAAATAAAGATTTCTCTTTTTTTGCTCATCCATTGTTGAAAGCTGGAGGGTGGTGGCAAGCCATGCTTCAGTTCCACCTGTTCAGTCTATCTCCTCCCCTTCCCTCCCTCTGGCTTTGCAAGATAGAACAGCATGCAGCATGCAGACTAACCAAAGCTAATTAAAAGAAACTGGGATTAAACTGTAAGAAGTGTGGGACTTCCCTGAAAAGCATAACGTGGGTGAAAAAGAAAACTGCAGCTGAAATGTGGGGAGGGAAGATCAGAAACACATTTTTTTATTATCAGTTGCTACTAAATAATTTAAACCAATTTCATTGAGAAAGACATCGGAACTGATTGCAGTCCAACAGATTATAAAGCAGTTTTCTTTTTCTTCTGTGGCATACCAGTATTGTGTGAACGCCAACTGATTATGCTTCTAGTATTAATTAACATTCTCTGAGTAGCATTATTGTTTTTTTAATGTTATATTTATATGTATGCATATTTGCTGCACGTATAAGTTTATGTGTGTTTAAATCCATAAGTATAAAAAAGCTGTTTTAGCCTGCCCCTGACCCATTTTGGCAAATTCCATCTTCCTTACTTTTTTGGAATAAAAAGGGAACTCAACTATTTAGAGCCAGCTGCTTCTGTTTAAACTAAACTATTTCAGACTTGATGTAGCATAACTGTTGTGTGATATCATCTAAATGTCCAGCAGAAGGAAAGGTCCTTATTAATTTTAAAAATATGTCTGAATGCCTCTTTGTTTATGTGTATGTAGTGCTCAGCTGAACAAATTGGGATTTACATACTCTTGCAGAGTATACTGTCTTCACACCTGTATGAATAAAAGACTCTCCATCAAATTGCTTCTTTCATTCATTTAATGGGGTTTGTCCAGATCTACAAGCCTGCATTTCATCATGATTATCATGCATGTGGATTATTAATAGGATGCTTCAGAGGTACCCTCATGAAATGCTAAAATCTATCATCAGTGGTCACCACTTGTTTTGGCTTAGGTTTTAAGAGTTTTCATGCCACTGTTCAAAATTGAAATGGCAACTTTCAAATACTTGAGTAAAGAAAAAAAATTGAATTTAACAGTACTATCTGTGTACACAGGAATATGTATGCATTTCTGTCTACTGTCTCATCATTGATCCAACAAATTTACATTCTCCTATGCATGAATGGTCTATATGGAATAGAGAAATAATCACCTTGAGAAAAGGGAGCTTTGTTTACAAATGGAAAGAACAGTTAATTAAGATACACAGAAAAACAGTGAAGAACCCACAGTCCTATTATACTGCATTTGCATGTCTATTTCATTATATAATGCAATGGTTCAGTGTTTGCATACAGATCTAGAGATCAAGAAAAAACAAGAAACAAAGCTAATGAAAGATTTCTTGGTTCGAGGAAAGGCAACATGGTATTCTTTAGTTATTTTTATATGACAACTCCCATTATCACTGCCCACTGATATGCGGATTGGAAATTATAATCAAAATATCTAGAGGCTACCAGGTTGCTTACCTAGTCTTATATTAAAGGATTATGCCATCCTTTAAATATACTCAGCATGAAGCTTAAGTTTGGCTTTCTTTGGCTCTGGCTTAAGGAAAAAAAAACAACCCCAGAAAATCAGTTAATAAATTCAATATTTACTGACCTGTCTCTGCTTCTTCGGGAAGGGAAAGCAGCATTGCACCCAGCCACTGTGCAGACATGCATCTCCTTTAAGTGAACATTCCTATAATGGAGTTTCACGCTGTAGGAACTCTTGAAACTCTTCTTGCACACATAGCAGATCTTGGGATCTGGACTCGAGCACAAATCGCCTTCTGGAGAGAATTTCTGGGGGCTGTTATAACTGAATGATGAAGCGAAGCTTTCATGGAGTGCAGCCATGCTGGCACTGCCTCCATTATAAAGTCCGTATTGGCTCATGTAAAACATCTCATATGTAGGGTCTGTAAACTCTTCCTTGACTTTAATGTCACCAGGGTGGGAAGCATCATTGTGGTTTTCATCCGATCTTTCATGGTTCATCATCGACTTGCTACTTCTTTCATGGATCATGTGTTCATCCCCTTCCATGGATTCCTCACACAGTTTTGGCTCTGAGGATTCAGACTCATTTTCATAGTCCCTCTCGTGCTCTTGGTCATCTGATGTCATACTATCTGTCCTTCTTAGCTCCGTCCTTGAAATGCACCTGTTTTGCCCATTTTTGGAGAAGTCCTTCACAGACAACCCCGGGCTCATCTCCTCCTGAGAATGGCAATGATTGTCATGACCCCCATCGTGGGTTATGCTTCTGTTATCATTAACTTCCTCGTCTTCGTAATCAAACTCATCAGCTGTGTCAATGATTTCCTTCTCTATTTTGACAGGCATGCTTGACTTTCGTGGCTTTTTCTTAGGGGCGAGGTCAGCACTTGTCTCTTGGAGGGGCATCATGGCTGTAGGCAGCGTTGATTCTGAAGGGAGAGAAGACTGTTCCATTGTGCCAGTTATTGGCATCAGTGGACTAGTTGGTAACGAGGTGGGAGGACTCACCATCTCCCCAGGTGTAAGTAAACTTCTGTAAAAAGGAGGAACCGGCTGTACAGTCTTTAAAGCAGGAAATACAAGGTGGCTAGGAAGAGGGTTTTGTAACACAGGATCTAATGGGGGAGTGGTAAAACCCATCGGAGGTCGCCCAGGACTTGTTAAGGTTAGATTCGATTTTGTACTTGCTATAACAGGAGTGGCAGCCCCGGATGTAGCACGGATGAGATCCTTGTCTCGATTGTTTCTTAACATGGGCATATGAAGTCGGGGATTGGGGTTAGCACTGTGGCGGTTGCGACTTCTAAGGGAACTGAATACCATGTTGCAACCCTCGATCGTACACCGATGTTTGATCTTAAGGTGGACTGCGTTGTAGTGGATTTTCAGGGTCCCCTTGTCGTAAAAAGTTTTCCCACATGCATTGCAAAAGACTCTTCCTTTCCGGGAGGCTGAGCCCATCCTTCGCATTCTGTGAATCCTGAAAGAGTTCTTGGTATGTTCAGGTTTGGATAAATCATTGACAGGGGTCGAAGTCTGAACAGGGGAAACAGAAGTTGGCTCGCTTTTGGGCTCTACGTTGGTGATGCTGGTCAAGGCATTCCTGCTGGAGGTTTGCTCGTTCTTGAAAGGGGCTGGGGAAACATCAGACTCACTGCTTTCATTAAATTCATTCTGAGTTGAAAGGTTTGGCTCACGCAGCCTCAGCGTTGGCTGTTCCAGCAGGAGCCCATTTGGAGGCAAGCCCAGTAGTGGAGCGGAGACGGGATTTATGTATTGAAATGGTAGCAGGAATGCTAGGCTGTTTGGGATGTTTTCAAAATGATGAATGCTGGAAGGGTTGCTGTTCTCCAAGTGAGCAAGGAGACTTGGGCTCCTGGTTCGATTATTGCTTTCAATAAAAGTCCGTATGTCTGAATCTGTCTTTGAAGATGGAACAGCCACGGCTTGCCCTTCTTTTTCTTGAATTGCCATCAGCTCCACAATGGATTTGGTTTCTCCAAACCTCAAAAACTGCTGAAGGGTAATAATCTCTTCTTCCCTGGACATGATGGCCCAGCGGTCCAGCACTTTGCCTGCAGCATCCTAGAGGCCATATCAAAGAAACAACAAAGACAAACACAAAAGAAGAAAAACCTTATTGATTCTGCATAATTATTGATTTCGATTGAAAGGGCTGTTCTGACTGCTCATCAAACACTAAGCTCTGAATACCACATGTGTACACTTTGTTGAAAGCAAACTTTGCTACTAAGCAAACATAATAATTGCAGGAAAAGAAACACAGTGATTTAATTGTGTCAGAACAAACATTAATGTAAACCTCTGGGTTTTGTGAACTGAGCTACTGTTAGTAATATCTCTTGTGAACTAAACTAAGTGATTATTTTTATTTTTTGAACAATAAATGCTTATATACCATACAATTACCATTCATTAATAAGAGAAGGTAATATTTCACTACGCATTGAATCAAAATGTCATGGATTGTACCTTCAATCCTCGTTAAACGGTGTCATTTGAAATATACATTTAGTGACATGCAGTTTATGTCTTTGATATGCAATTCGGAAGGTTTGTTTTTTTAAGCAAATTAATAAATACAACATATAGCTAGACATTATAATTGAAGTGGAAATTTAAAAAGGTAACATAAAATATTACAGAAAACTTTAAGATATTTTCCTCTTCTCAAGGAAGATTTAAAATTTAATTTTATAATAACCATTTTTTTAAAAAATGGCAAATATTACTGTTTTGATTCATGGAATTGTCGTTCTTGTGTAAACTAAATTTGGTTAGAGTGAAAATGTGATGACTTTTCACCATTTTTTAATAAATAAAAGTAGCAAGCATTTTTAAAAGTAAACATCTGATCACTGCGGATATCATAAATGTGTAAAAATGTGTTTTAATATTACCTTATGATAGCAAAGGAAAAATCCACGGAGAATACACATCAGTAATCACTAGACTATCTGTTGTTAAATATACATTAAAAAGCATTTCACACTTTCATTTTTGCTAGTAAGTAGGAGATTTGCCTCAAGGTAGAACTTAAAAATTCTGCACTGTAATATCAGACCATCCTCAATAACAGCATGTATGTGTGAAAGCAAAAGACTGTTTAGATAATAAATATATTGTTTCTTCAGCAATTTTTCTAGTTAAGTTCATGCCAGCCATATTGCCAACTTTTAGAATTTTGCTGGCAAACCCTTTTCCTGAGCATGAAGCAGTCAATAAGTTGGTGCCTGTCTAGCTCAATCTCTTTTTTTGTTGTTTTGGTCTCTAAGTAGACTCCTACCTCCCCAAAGTGCAGAAATATCCATAACTGCTACTCTCTATTAAACCATACAAAACAAGTGAGTGGAATATTATCCAATGATAATATATACATAAACAGTAGAGGATGTTTCATTCCTTCAAGCTGACAGTCCATAATTATGAAATTCATCACAGGTAATCCTTGCTTACAGCCATTTGTTTAGTGACCATTCCAAGTTATAATGGCATTGAAAAAAGTGAGTTAAGACCCGTTTTCACACTTTATGTCTGTTGCAGCATCCCCATGATCACATGATAAAAATTTGGGCACTTGGCAACCAGCATTTATTTAAGATAGTTGCAGTGTCCAGGGGTCATATGATCACCAGGGGTAACTATTCCAGCTGGCTTCCAACAAGCAAAGTCAATAGGAGAAGCCAAATTCACGTAACAAGTGCATGATTCACTTTAAAATGTGGCAAAAATGACCATAAAATGGCACAGCTCACTTAACAATCGTCTTATTTAGCAACATAAATGTTGTGCTCAATTGTGGTTGTAAGTTGAGTGCTACCTGTACTGTACAATATATAGTAGAAGTACATTCAAGGAAGGCAACTCGGTTGATTCCTACTAGCCTGGAGAGCTAAATGGAGATGTTATGCTCAGAAGCATCTTGTAAGTTTATGCCTGTAGGTATGCTTCACAGAGATACCAAACTGGCCAGTTACTTAAAGAAAATTGATTGATTGTCTAATCCAGCACAGCTCTATTTAAATTCCTGACCTACTTATGTTCTCACTTGAAGTATAATTCTGATACTCACCTCATTAACTTAAAGGAGAGGAGGAGGAGGAGGAGGAGGAGGAGGAGGAGGAGGAGGAGGAGGAGAAGAAGAAGAAGAAGAAGAAGAAGAAGAAGAAGAAGAAGAAGAAG
>BLBF01000004.1:39921214-39931708 GCA_015471245.1 Laticauda colubrina | reverse complement strand
TTTCTTATTGGGTCAGTGAAAAAATGTCATATTAATCATCCTGCACATATCTTCTGGTTTTACTTGACCCAAAGGTGAGGATGAAATATGTCAGGACGTAAAGTGTCCTAACATGTAGGTCACCTAAGAATGAAAGATAACCCCTATTTGTATCAGAGATGATACAAATAGGGTTAGAAATGTTGACCTTTCACCCCAAGATTCAGTGTAATTTTCAGCACTTTAATTTAGAAAGGGAATATCCATGGACTGGGATGAAACTACAGGATATATGATTTCCTGAGGGCTTCTGCTTCATAAATAAAGTTTTTGATACAACACGAACAAATTTATATCTTATTTTAAGAGATAAACACATTTCCAAGAAATATGTGTTATTTTTTTGTTCTTAAAAAAACACCTGGATTTCTTTTTTTATCACCCTAAAATGAGATTATATTACATATTCTATATATTAATTATTATATATAAATATTTGAGATCTGCTATAATTTCCCTCATTTGCTTTTTCAACATGGATACTTAAAGCTGAATGTATATATCCATGTAGCCTATTATTATGTGACAATTTCCAAGAAGCATTTGAACAGCATTTATTTCATCATTTGTATATAATTACAATTTTGTATACTGCAATTTAATGAGAATATACTGTGTAGATTGTACACACACACACACACATACATATGTACATACACACACACACACACACACACATTGTTCAGAATTAACTTTGCATAGTGTACAATCCACTACTGAGCTAACTTTCACAGAATTTTCAGAATGCTGAAAATTTAGAACTAGCTAGAGCAACATGATATATCTATATATTGTATCCACAGTCACCCCATTATATCTTCCTGAAGGTACTGTTAAGCTAAATTATTTTCTAATGTAGGCCAACATTATATGTTGGTACCTTATGGACAGTTAAAATCATATATTGCTTGAAATTAGTCTGATATCCCACATTTTAATAGCCATCATGTAGGGTTGATCAATGCATATGAGTTCACAGCGTTAAACTGTTGGATGTTCCAAGGATTAGAATCACTGTACTAAATACTGACAATTGCAAGTAGTCCTTGACTTACAACAGTTCATCTAAAGACAGTTCAAAGTTACAAAGGCACTGAAAAAAAACTGACTTATGACCATTTTTCACACTTTTAACCTTTGTAACATCCCTATGATCATGTGATCAAAATTCAGGTACTTGTCAATTGGTTCACACTTAGGATCATTACTATGTCCCTGTGTCTTGAGATCAACTTTTGCCAACTTTTGCCAAGCAAAATCAGTGGGGAAGCCAGATTCATTTAACAATTGTATTCCTATCTTATCAACTGCAGTGATTCACTTAACAACTGTGGTGAAAAATGTTGTAAAATGGGCCAAATTCCTCCTTTTGTTTATTCTAGTACGTCTCTGATTCTTAGATTAATAATGCTCTCTGACTTGGGTTATTTATAAAAATAATAAAAGCAGGATGCAAATAAATAAAAAAAATACCTTGTTCTCAGATTAATGAAGTTAAAAAAAAACAATGGCCTGCCTGAAAATCCTCATGCACTGCTTAAGTTTAATAAGAATACAATTACAGAAAAATAGAACTGAGTTCTATAGCTGAATTCAAATTATTTTTTTTCCCTCAACTTCAATCAATTTCTGATAAGGATCTACATAAATGTTGATTCTATCAAGGGATCAGATGATATACTGACTGCGGGCCAAACTGACATGGAAAATAGAGCAAAACTTGAAGGCTCAGTTAAGCTGATAGGTCCCACGCTAAATTTGCATTACAAAATAATTGCAGAAACTTCCCATGTAATAAGTAAGTAAATGTTTGTGTAAGTAAGTAAATGCATTGTGTAATAGATTAGCAAATACTAAAAATCGTAAAATGGGGCCAAACTCACTCAACAAATGTCTGACTTAAGAACAGAAATTTTGGTCTCAATTGTGGTTATAAATCAATGACTACCTCTATGTCAGTGATACTCAAGAGCCATTGAATTTACCAGATTGGATTTACAATGAGGAAGAAAGTGAGAAAAAAATAGTAAGAACTGATAGGCTGCTTTATGCTAAATCTGACAAGTGGTCCATCTCAGTTCCATAGAAAAATAAATTCCAAGAGATACCAGGAATTAATTTGGGATTTTGTATATTTATTCAACTGTAGGTTATTTCAGTAAAGTTTCAGAGTGACTCTCATGAAATGATCAGCCACAAATCTTGGTTGGTCTGATAGCATTTCCATGTTTGGGAATAATATTGCGATCCATTTGTCCTTCAGCACATCTTTCCTTCAATGTAATGTATTTTATTTCTCTGAACTGTATATTAGAAAAGCAGCAGCACAGCCTGGAGTTTCAGTTCAAACATAGGAGGAAAGATTGCCAACATTTAAACTGCAGCATAGTTTGATTCAGAGGATTAAAAAAGAAAAAAATCTAGGAAGACCCCAAAAAAGGAGATGAAAGCTAGATGACATAGCAAAGTAAACAAGATTAGCTCATCTAAGTAAAGAAGAATACAACACAAAGAAAAAAAAATGTACTGCAGCTATTAAATGATCACAGATTTCTAGGAGTCTGATTTTAAATCTCATTATTTCAACAACCCCCTCAATACACAATCTTTCTAGCAAACTACAAAGCTACTGGTCTTGTGAAAATTTCCAAAGGCGCAGTGTACAACAGATCCTCAATTAATACTACTACTTTCAGGATATGAATTTTCTCTAGAGGTCTCCAGTAATTCTTATTCTGATATGAATCTTTCCTACTCCATAACTCCACTGCACCTTAAATCTCCATAATAATTACTCTCTTTACAACATTCAGAATGCTTCGCCCTGAAGGACTATGGTATAATGAGGTGAAGCATTTGCAACAAATTATATGAAAATGCACAAAGTGAAATGAACGTGTCTCTCTTGTTCAAATGAAGTTCTGGCATAGAGAAGAAAGTTGGAGAATACATGACAACAAAGAGAATAATTTGGCCACTGCCAGTCTATGTAAATTTTAAGAGGCAGACTTTACTTTTCTGTGTATATTTTCCCCCATTCAGAAGCCAACTAGCAGCATACTAACCAAGTGGGAAATATGGAAATGTATTTCCTTAATTCTTCTTGAAGGGCTAGGCCAATTTTTTAAGCAATGCCCTAATTGTGTTAGTAATTGATCTCTCTGCAAAAACTATCTTCATCCAAATTAGTACCGTTATTAGTATAATATGACTCATCAGCAGAATGTATCCTAACTTTGTTTCTTGGACTAAGCAAATGATGGTTGACTACTGTATATGGACATACATGATAAAATACCAAAGAACTACAAATGAGTAAAAATAAAATAATAGTCAGCACTACAAATCGTATTATGTCCTTTCTGTAAAATATTTTTTTAAAAAATAAAATGAGCTGACACTCATGATTTCAACAATTAATTTCCAGATATTTAGATTTCCTACAACCTAGAACTAAACAACTTAGAATGAAGGAGAAATTCCCAAGCAGTAAACACAATAACCCAGTGAAACAGCTTGCCTTCAGAAATTGTGGGTGCCCCATCAGTGGAGACTTGTAAGAAGTATCTGGACAGCCACTTGTCTGGAATGGTACCATGCTTAAGCAGGGGGTTGGATTAGAAGACTCCAAGATCCTTCCAATTCTATTATTCTATTTTTCTGCTAAAGATGCTAGTTTTTTTAAAATAAAGAAAGAGAATGAAATAAAATGAAAGAGGAAGGAAGGAAGGAGAGAGGGAGGGAAGGAAGGAAGGAAGGAAGGAAGGAAGGAAGGAAGGAAGGAAGGAAGGAAGGAAGGAAGGAAGGAAGGAAGGTAGGTCAAGGATTTCACTTGGATTTTCTGAGGCTTAAACAAGCATTGCAGCAATTAGGATGAAGCAATGTTTCATAAAATTAGTTCTCCATTAGATCTACCATGGATCTTGGTCATGGCAGAACCATTAATGGCAGCTATATATTTCAGGCTATCTATACTGGGCCAGAGTTTCTGTAACTAAATTGTCTTCTGTGGCTGTTTCTGAAACAATTCAGCAGGATTATCTAGTGAAGTATGGAGATGGTGAACCCTTTTTAGTGTCAGGATTCCAGCAATCACTCTAACTAAATCATGATTCTTGAGCCAAACTTCAAAAAACTTCCAAGGATATATTATAGGTGACATACTGGCATTGCCCTGTATGAAGCCAACTCTGGCATATGTAATTTCCAGTCACCTGGGACCCTGTTTCCTCCCTCCCTCCTGGTGTCTCATAAACCAGATTCTCCAATTGAGCATGTTCACAGGCTGGGTGTCATCATTCAGGTTCTCCAATTAAATATATTCATGGGCAAAAACTTTGGTATTTTAGTTAAATCTTTTAAAGATAAGAGTTGGAATGTACTTTTGCTTTGCTGTGCTGCTCTTCCAGATTTCCTTCCTCCCCCTTTTTTTTGCATGGCAACTATTAAAACAGGCAGAGGAATGTTTTATGAGTTGACATTTAGATTAAGGGACTATTTAATAAATAATCAAGAAAGAAGAATTTTTCAAGCAGGAATTGGCCTAAACTGAATTGGTTACAAACAAATGAAATGAATCTCTTTATTAAAAAAATATAATCTGTACAATAACACCATTAACAGCTTTTGAAAATCTCATGTTGGAATCTTCTTGTAAGGATCTTGCAAGAAATTGCTGGAGTGGGATCAACATCTGTATATGGAAATCAGACTTAAGACACATCCCTGACACAATGGCCTATATTTTGGAAGAACTCCACATTATGATAAGTAACAGCAAAAATTCGGGAAATTGCTTTGAAATTATTCATAGATGGTACTAAAACATCCGAGGATAATACATACAAATGTTGGAAGTGCAGAAAAGCACTGGACATCTTTATGTAAGTATGATGGTCCTTTGAGAGTTTATAAAGTCAGAAAGAGAGATTAATAGTATGGATATAGAAAAATTCAGTTATGGTTCCAATATATTTTTACTGTTCTTATTTAGTGAAGGAACTGAAAGAAGTAAAAACAATGTAGCTGTTCAATTCATAATGACAAAAACAGAGAAACTCCATCTTGATATACTGTAAAAAATACGGAAAATTGTTGCAATAAAAACATTGACAGACATACACACACCTGAAAAAGAGATTTTTGGGATCTATTAGAACGGTTCCTTTTGATTCGATTTAGGAAAAATATAATCCTTTTTGCAAAACATAACAGGCCAAATTCTTCCTTTTGTTTATCCCAATACAACAATTTCTCTTATTTTTATATTCTTGTTTTCTTAGATCTTGTTCTTAGATTAATAATGCTTGCTAACCTGAGTTTTTTAAAAATAAACTTTATAAAAGTCAGGATACAAATAAAAAAATAAAAGATCTTGTTCTTAGATTAATACATTTTTTAAAAAAAATCTAAATCATCCTCTCTAACGATCTGCCTGAAAATCTTCATTCACTGCTTAAATTTAATAAGAATACAATTATTAAAAAATAGAATTGAGTTCTACAGGTGAATTCAAATTATTTTTTTCTCAACTTTGATTACTTTTCAATAAGATGCTGATTCTATCAAGAATTCAGATGATATAGTGATTGCAGACCAAATTGATATGGAAAATGGAGCAAACCTTGAAAGCTCAGTTATAGTGTTAGGTTCCATCCAGAATTTGCACTACATAGTAATTGCAGAAACTTCTTATGTAATGACGTAAGTAAATATCTAGGCATTGCATAATAGATCAGCACACAAACTATATTCTGTAGATATATAGAATACTTTCTTTTTGATTTAGCATTTAGCTTTCCAGAATAGTATAATGGCACACACATGCAGTTTCTCACTTGGTTGGAGAGGGAAAACTCATATTAATAGTGCAAATTAGTTTACAAGGAAACACACACATTTCCCAGTGAGAATTCATTAAAAATAATCCTAATTCACACAATTTGTATTGTCAAACCAGGATTCACTACTGTAGCTTACGTAACTTTATAAGGATTCAAAAAGAGAAGTTTAAAATATTCTGTGCAATTTTTAAAAACACACTTGGTTGGCTTTTTGTGAAAGATTTTCTTTGTTATGGAATACTCTGCAGTATGGATCCCAAGGGACTCCATTATTTCTGTCGATACATCATACTTTTTTTTTTAAAGCAACAAGTCTGTTACAAGGTTTTTCTATGGAAAGGTACATAATATTTATTTTCCAAATCAAATGGATCTTGCTTCATTTAAACACAGCCAGTCAAACCTCCATCTTCAGAAAGAATCATCCTATTTTTTTCTATTTTCTTCAGTTTTCTGAAAACCCACTCTTTAGCTTATTTACCAGACTAAAAAATTATCAACCATACAATCAATCATCCTTACTGCACAAAGACATTTCTCCTTCCACCCAGTTGATCCGTTCCAAAGTTGGTCCACAACAATTGTGGTAGCAGTTTAAACCAAAGGTCTCCAAACTTGGCAACTTTAAGACTTGTGGACTTCAACTCCAAGAATTCCTCAGCAGCATAGCTGGATGATGAATTCTGGGAGTTGAAGTCCACAAGTCTTAAAGTTGCCTAGTTTGGGGAGCCCTGGTTTAAACAATGGTATTCTGCACAGGCATGATAAGAGCTGCTGTTTGGAGGCTGAGAAGACCTGTTGGAGGTTCTCCATGGAAGTAAGGCCAGGGAGATGATTAGCCTCATGGATGCTGAGCTAGGGCATTGCCTCAGAGGGAGTCCATACTATTTTGGAGTTATCCAGTCAATAATAGGATTTTTTTATTTGTGGGAATGGCAGGCTACTCTTCATTCATTAGTGAGGGCTGAATGGCTATTTTATAGTATCTTCATAGTCATGATACTAAATTCTGAAAACAAGAATGGGAGCTTTATTCATGGCTTGCCTATTTAGAAAGATTTTTAGAAAAGCCAGTTGGGGACATATGCATTCCCAGTTCAAACTCAATGTCCTCAGTCCTAATATGGATACTGGGTAATATGGAGACAGCTATTATTATTGGCAAGGTTTTAACAGACATAACTTGAACTCTTCCACAGGAGTAAGATAGTTCCAATAAACAGGATCTGGGAGAGAATCAGTGGTGGTGTTCAAACATTTTTACTACCGCTTCTGAGGGCATCGCTTGGTGGGTATGGTAGGTGTGGCGTGGCTTGGTGCGCAAGGCAGGGGAAGGCTACTGTGAATCCCCATTTCCACCCCACTCCAGAGGAAGGATATACTGCAAAATCTCTATTTCCGCCCCACGCCAGGGGAAGGATACTACAATATCCCCATTCCCTCCCCATCCCACTAACTTCCATTCTCCTGTGCAGGGCGATAAAAGAAGACCCAGCTGATCAGCTGGGACTTGGGAGGCAGAGAATAGATGGGCACAGGGCCAACCAGAGGTAGTATTTGCCGGTTCTCCAAACTACTCGAAATTTCTGCTACCAGTTCTCCAGAACTGGCTGAATATAACTCTAGAGACAATACAACACACAGCAAGTGGCTCACTGTTGCCAACCTTGTGCAGCAGAAGAATACAATCCTTGACTGCTGCCTTTCAGAAGTTTGCTGGCATAACTTGTCACTGAATCTTTTTTAAAAAATGTAAAAATGCACACAAACACACACACACACACACACACACACACACACACACACACACACAGAGAGGGTCTTCAGGAGCTCAATATCTTTATGCTTGGGACAAAAGCATGATGCAGAAGAAAGGGAGCAGGTTACAAAAATCACACACAAACAAAAGCAGAGATTAGGGATGTATTAACATGGTATGAATCATGCATTGAGTATTACAGACCTTGGAATGCGAAAGAAAATGGAGGAAGAAATACGTTGTGGCATGCTAGATAATAACAACCGTGCCTGGATGACTTAATACCCTCTTGTCCCTGAAGTCCTGACTTTGTCGGCAGCCCACTTCTCCACATTAACAGTCATTTGGAGAGCAGCAAACGTGCCATTAGAAGCACTTTTACAAGTGTATATTCATCCACCAATTAGCTTAATGTGGCCGCTTTCTGCATATTTTCTATCCAGGCCTGCACAAATCTTATTAATATTTCCCCCTAGCGCTTTGACAGATTACCTTGTCATTATGCATCCTGGAGCCTTTTAAACAATATGGGTAAACTACTGTTTGTGAGGTTAATGACAATTATCCCCTAATTACTGCATAAGTCACTCAGTCCACTTTATCTCACGGGCAGGGTTCTGCTCTGTGTATCTGCCATTGTGTCACCGGAAATGAATCTTGTGTAGCCATGTTTATCTGTTGCTGTCTTGTAAATTACACTGACAGAAGAATGAACAAATTACTGGGTATCATCACTTGAATATAGTTTCTGACTCCCTGCCCATCTTTCTCCTCCTTTCTTTTTCTTTTTTCTTTATTTTTAATAAAGGAAAATTACAAGAGCAGTGCTTGTTTGCTTGATTTTTTAACCTTCATGAAATAAAATAAACAAACACAAATTGAAATGTCCTGCCTTAAAAATCATACATCATATTTTAATTTCTCTGCTGAGAGGCAGATAGATAGGATTTGGTAGAAGCAATACAGACAAAAGAGAGAGAGAGAGAGATTGAAGAAGGGCTCACCATAGTTCAGTGTAGGAATTTTCAGTTCACAATGCCTGGGCTAAATTCCAGAACTATATTTGTTTAGATATCTTCTGGAAATGAATATTTTTCTAAACAAATACTTTCTTCTTATCGCCATATCACGCCCCCCCCCCCTTTTTTTTCACAGTAGCTTTCTCTCCCTTTTTTTAGCCCATTTTTATGGTTGCTTGCCAAAAGATGCAGCAGTATGAATTCTAATTACTTATTTATTTAGATTTATACCCTACCCTGCCCCCACCATGGTACAGTGCAGCTTCCAACAATAAAACCACAATTAATTTAGCATTAAAATTTCAAACATTAAAATATTACTACCAAAGATGTAAGAATTCAAAGAATAATGAATCATAACTATAGATTCCTACAGATGTTGGCTGACTTGCTGCTGTGTTTAAGGCCAAGTGAATCTATGTCAGCTGACGTATTTTGTCCAATCGCTGAAGACCAATCTGATGCCATGGCCGTAATATGAAGCTCATATGGGAGTTGACTAATGACTAATGGGCTGCCCAGGATTTGCCTGTGTACGTTTCAAATCTGACATCAAACAATAAACATGCATTGCTTTACTTTATATCAGCTATTTTAATCTAATTTTAATTTTCTCTTAAGTTTATTTTTATCATGTGCTGGAGGGTGGGCATCACCATCATAACTTTCTGGACCAACAAATGGAACCACTGCCTTGTATTCAGATTCTTAGGGAAAATACCTGGCTTCTGTGGCAGCTGTGACTAATGTGGTCTTTGCATTCTAGTTCTCCAGTTGTGCCCTTATCTGAACTGGAGGCCTCATTCACGACCATTCATGCCTTGGTCATATTCTGTTTGAAATACTGCAACACATTCTACATTAGGATTCTCTTTTGAGGGCCACTCAATAGCTTCAAGCCATTTTAAAGCTTCAGTGTTGCCACACTGGAGCTGAGGAATGGGGGGGGGGGAATAGAGATAGCTGGGGGTTTGTAGCCAAAACAAAATATTTTCTCCTAAGAACCAAGGACATTCCCACAGGTGACTGGATAGAGGAGTGAAGCAACCAGATGGTACCCTAATTGGACCATGTGACTGATTGTTTGGGGAAAGGGAAAACTTTCATTTTTAATAAGGTGAAAACCACAGGGACCTTCAGAATCGGTTTTCATCAAAACTGTGCCAATATGATATATCCAATCAAACTATTCTTTGAGAAATCTATCTGTTTTGTTTGCTATGGGGGTATTACTTGGAACCCTGATAGCAACATGCACAGTATAGGGATCCTCTAGGTTTGCCCATGTAATACCTTTGTTGTAAGAGACCCAATGGCTTCCAGTTTCTTTCCAGATGCAACTGACCTTTAAAGTCCTATATACAGGGGTCGGACAACCGGTGTAACAACTGGTTCAGTGAGCACACGCTTCTCCCAAACCCCACCCCTGGCTATATAGCAAAGTCCTACATAGGTCCTTCCCCTAAATACTGCAATCTGATGGGAACTAGGAAGCAAGCCTTTTCTGTGGTAACTCCCTGCGTTAAGGAACTCTGCCCCCCTGAAGAACAGCAGTCTCCTACTCTCTTAGCCTTCTTTAAAGCTTTAAAGACCTGGTTTTCCCACAAATGCTTGGATAAGATTGAATAATTTCATATTAGGAGTTTGACTTGGTGCCAGGTCTTCGTTGTTTTTAATGTTTTAATCTGTTTAGTTTTATAGTTGTAATACGATTTTATATGTTGTTTTAACTTCTGACTGAGAGCCATCCAGATTTGGATAGAATACGGGCAGCTATATCAATGTTTTAAATAAATAAATAAATAAATAAATAAATAAATAAATAAATAAATAA
>BLBF01000004.1:39902825-39921204 GCA_015471245.1 Laticauda colubrina | reverse complement strand
AAATAAATAAATAAATAAATAAATAAATAAATAAATAAATAAATAAAATAAAATAAATAAATAAAATAAAATAAAATAAAATAAAATAAAATAAAATAAAAAAAAATAAACGTGACACAATACATATGCTATTGTATTGGCTCCCTCCCCTCTTAAACTTCCTTTTTTGTGTATGTTAAACTGTATTAAATAAACAGTCGTTAGATGGAAATCTAGGGGAATTCCAATTTCAGAGCTAAATATTAATCTGATTAAAGGCATAATCTTGAACACACTTAACAAGGAGGAAGGTCTGTTACAAATGTTATTTGAATTCAGAATCATTTTGTTTGAGAATCATTTTGTTAGAGAATAAAATTTTCGCATGAAGACTAAACAGTATTCAGCAGTACTAGCTCTGGCCCAGATTGCATGCTTTGAGGGCTAGTATTTCTTACATCTAAGTAGATTAAAAACAAGCTCAGACTAATGGTTTCTTCAGCATCTCTGATCAAACACCTTATCTTTTTCCTTTTCTTTCTATGCATCCCCTTTTCTTTGAAATTATTTACAAGTAATTTACAAGTAAATTTACTTGGCCATAGCAAAGAGAAAGAATGGAAGAAAGCATGTCAATAGCCAACATTTTTCATTAGCCATTGGGAGATTTCTTTATCCTGTGTTACCTGCACCCTGAATGGGTAAATTTAGTTTAAACCGAAGAGATCATTACTATCTGAATCAATATCTACCTTTCAAAATCATATTTTTCTGGGGGGATGGGGAAAACAAAGCTATTTCTGTTTGAAAGGAAATTAGCTCTGCTTATTTTGCAATTAATCCAAATTAACCAGAATAAGCAAATTGGGGACAGTAATATTTGTGTTGCATTTCATTATTAATAGGGCTCTCTGACAGATATTATCTGATAGTACCCTGTAGTTAAATAGAAATGTATTGCCCAGACTCCTTTACACTTCTAAAAACAGACCCCTAAATGTATCAAATGACACGGAACTAGATATCATTTCGAAACTAAAGACTGGCATGTTAGCAAAACCCTGTTTGTTCAGATTAAAGGATTATTGCTACTGGCAGATTTAAGGTGTAAACAGTTAAGGAAAATTATAAGGATAAAGGGAAGCTATTGCCAACTTCAGGTGCTACAAAAACAATTGTTATTACTGCTTACCTGATAAACACTACCAAGAGAAGATCTTTCACAAAGATTTCAGATATGTAATAAGTAAGTGCTAAAACACATGTCTTAAAAATAGTAAGTGACTGAATCAGTGGCTTTGAAATGATAGCCCTTTCCTATGGGATAATTATTAACAAAAGTCCTTTATAACATTTAAGCCACAATAACACTTCTTTTTCCTAAGAGAATGCATTTAGAATGTATACATCCTTCACTATGGAGGGTTATTTCCGAAGTGATAAATTTGATACGCAATTTCCCCAAGAAAAACAAACATGAAACACCCCCAAAGTAAGCTAAGATGTGTACAGAGATGTGTTCTATGTATCTGATGAAATAAGTTACAGCTCACAAAAGCTTATGTTTTTTTAATAAAATGTGTTAAGGAAGAAAAGAATCCACCAGAGTCCTGATCATTAATCTAAATTCCGCTATTTTAAGATGTGTGGACTTCCACACATCCCTAGTCAGCTTGGAAATTTTTGGAATTGAAGTCCACCCATCTTAAAATTGCCTGGGTTGAGAAACATGGGCCTAAAAGGAACTTGTGGAAATCAACCTTAGGAATATTCCATAATTCAAGCAGGGGACGACAAATGATCGATTCAATAAGCTACCCGGGGAACTTTCATATTTAAATAATTTATATCATTTTGTCAGTTTCCTCTTCTAAAACCTCCAGAGGAAATTGACTACTTTGCATACATATCATTAAGATCTAAGGAAATATTGCACTTTATTTAGTTTTGCCATATTTTACATTTCGGTATATATTTATTTCATTGGTCAATAGCTTATTAAAAAGCTCAGTAGCACAGTTGGTGGGCGAACCCAGTAGGTGGTAAAGGTCAAGATAAGCATCAAAGTATTAATTAATCTGATCCTTCATCATATGTATGTATGATATTGTACCTCAGAAGTTGGATAGAATAATATTCTCCCGTTCAATTACTTCAGAAATAATATCTTGTCTGGTAGCTCTTCATTATTCAAAATTAAATAGATGCCTACACACAGAATTCCAGAACTAGAAAAAGACTGGTTTCAATGTCAAAATATATTAGGAATTTTTTTTCTGATATGCAAACAGAATTTGCTTTCCAATAACTTGACCCGTTATTGTGTTTTTGTCCATGAGCAATCTAGAATGGGTCTTGCCCTACTGGTGTGCAACATCTCTCAGGTCTTTGAAGAGAACATATCAGCCTCGTTCTTCTTGTCTCAAGGCTAAAAGGATTTTTTTTTTTATTTGTCAAGCAATTATTAGGTAACAGGTATAAGTATAAGCATGGTTATGAATACATGAAATGGATACAAATAAAAAAGAAACAGGGACGGTAGGCACGTTGGTGTACTTATGCACGCCCCCTTCAGACTCTTAGGAAAGGGGTGAGGTCAATAGTAGACAGTCTAAGGTTAAAGTTTTTGGGGTTTGGGGAAGAAACCACAGAGTCAGGTAGAATATTCCAGACATTGACCACTCTGTTGCTGAAGTCATATTTCCTGCAATCAAGTTTGGTGCGGTTTACCTTGTGTTTGTATCTATTGTGTGCTCTTATATTGCTGTGGTTGAAGCTGAAGTATTCATTGACAAGTAGGACATTGCAGTAGATCATTTTATGTATTATACTTAGATTGGACCGAAGGCGGCATAGTTCTAGGTTGTCTAGGTCTAAAATTTCAGGTCTAGTGGCATAAGGTATTCTACTACGAGTAGAGGAGTGGAGAACTCTTCTTGTGAAATATTTCTGGACTTTCTCAACTGTATTAATATCTATTATATTGTTACAATACTTGTACAACACTTCAGATTTTATCTCCAAAAGATGCTTTGAAGCATGCAGGAGCTCTGTGTCTGTGGGTAAGATGTAGGTTTGTGTTCCTGGATGGTCCAAGATATCAATTTGCAAGGGATGCACAATTGTAATAAATGTGTCAACAACTTCACTCAAGTTTTAAAGGACATGCTGCTTTTCTCCAAACCCTACCAATGTTCTTTCTGAATCCTTCTTACAGTAAGATGCCCAGAAGCAGGCAAAATACTTGAGGAGGGATCTGACCAATGCAGAACATAGCGTGATTATTTCTTTCACTGATTTGGAAAGGGTGCTTTTGCTATTGTACCCTTTTGCAGATCTATCACATTGCTAATTCATATTCAGTTTTCAATCAACTATTGTTCCAATGCCTTTTTCACAAATACTATTACCAGCTACCGTTTAACCTCATGGTTCTCAATCTTGGGTTCCACGGCACTCCACAGGATGACAATAAATCCACGGGGACATATTTGACTAATCCATAACAAAAGCATTCATGAGTGCACACAGTTTGGGAATTATGATGGATGCCTTGACTTGAGAAAGTTTGAAAACCTCTGCCTTAGCCTATACCTGCCCATTTTATTTTGCTCTTAAGTGAAAACAATTTTACATTTGACAAGGAGATGAGTAGCCCTCAACTTATGATCACAACTCATCCCAAATTTCTGTGGCTAAGCAAGGCAGTTTTTAAATTTGTGCTCCACTTTACAACCTTTTTTGCCACAGTTGTTAAATGAATCACTGCAGTTGTTCAACAAATAGTGAAGTAATTAAGCAAATCTGGTTTTCCCAGTAGATTTTGCTTATTGGAAGCCAGATGGGAATGTTACAAATGGTGATTGCATGACCCCAGGACAGTGCAACTATCATAAATATAGGCCAGTTGCCAATTGTCTGAATTTTGATCACATGATATGGGGATGCTGTAATGGTTATGAGTGTGGAAACTGATCATGTCACTTTTTACAGTGCCGTTGTAACTTTGAACGGTCACTACACAAATGATTGTAAGTCAAGAATGGTATTGGGGGCAAAAATCAAAATGAAGATGACAATCAAAGTCCAATTCCTTTTTGGGTGCATCATTAACTTTTTACAGAAGTTGCTGCATTAGATTTTTTTTTGTTATTTTAAGCTCATTTCTTTAATTTGTCAGGGCTGTTTTCTATTTTGTTTGTATATAACTAGAACCTATCCCACTAAATTTGATGGCACCTGCAAATCTGAGAAATACTCCTGCCATCTCATCATCCAAGTCATTAATACAAATATGGAAAAGAAGAAGGAAGGCTGTGTAGTACCCAAATTCAGTATCTCTTTCCAGTCTGATGAAGAACCTTTGATGATCTGTCTTGGAGCATATTTTCTGAGCTAACCACATACTCGATCAACATACCATCCAGCCCACACAAAGCTAGCTTGCTAATTCGAATGACACAGGGTAGTTTGGCAACTGCTTTGCTTTGGATTCTCCAAATTAGTCTCATCATTTTTATCTGTATTGTTTTACATCTTGAAATGTAATAAAAATCATTGCAAAATTAGCAAGTGAAGATTTATGCAAATATTTTAACTCTAATAAAAATAAGTACATACTCTGAAGAAGAAAATTCAGAAAATATGCATTTGCTCATGGAAACAAACTTTTTCCAATTTATATATTCCAATTTTTTTCTTAATAAAGACAAGGGATCTATTATCTAAACTCGATGGAATAGCATGAAACATAAGTTTGGATCAGATGAATTGGAATAAAAATTATATGACATTATATTTCCAAAAGTATTTGGGCATATAAGAGTTCTATCGACAGAATGCTAAGAGAGATGTATCTAAAAAAAAAAGATGTAGATAAAATATTGTCAGCTAAATAAAGAATTTTCAAAGAAGAAATAATTTCTTGTTAAGCCAATCCCCTGTGTGTGTGTTTGTGTGTATGTGTATTTACATTGGAGGAAATCATAGTATACCAGAATACAGTTTTATATCTCAGAATACTGTAAGAAAACTAGAATGTTTCTGTTATTACATTGCTTACCTAATCTATTAAATTAAATCAGCAACAAATTGGCTTTCTGTTTTTCTTTAAATTAGATAACAAAGAAGGAAAAAGTGCCCAATTATGATTTTATAAAGAATTGGACTCTCGCCCATTTTTGTTACCCTTTATTTTAGAATTTTATTTTCCACATTAAAATTTGTCATCAAACCTACAAAGACATGCCAAATGAAGTCAATATCTAAAATGTATGAAAACCAACATATATGTTTGTTTATTATTTTTGCAATTAATTCTCATTATAGTTGGCATAAAATGCCATTTGAAAAGTATCTCTTTCAAAATATGATTTGCTCTCTAGTGTACAAGATGGCAGGCTTCCTGAAGTCAGCTGGGGTTGACAAATCTCTTGAATATTGCATCTAATTTTTTTTAATATTATAAGCTAAACCTCAACCCACTTGTTTTATTCCGTAACTAAAATGTCAGAGAAGCTACAGCCACAACCTTATATATATTCTTTCCTTTAAACAAGACTCATTACCACAGTAGGAAATCTTCTTCCTAACATTTGTTCCACTTGATTGCAGGGGCTGCTTGCTTGTAGTGCACTTGGCCTAGCAAAGTCATCAATGCATGATAAATGAAGAGTTTAAGAGTCTTAAACCAGCTTTTGCAGAGCCACTGTTTTGTGGCTGAGAGAATATTTGAGTGGTCCAAGGTCATTCACTTGGCTTCTCTGCCTAAGGGAGGATTAGAATCTGTGCTTTCCTGCTCCTATTCCAAACTACTTAAATTACTATGCCACACTGTCTCTCGCAAGGGCAGCGGGAACTATTCCCGGGAAAACACACAACATTTCTTCAGTAGCTGTAAATAGTCTGGGACAACTATCTGAAATATGCAATCATAATTGCCCCGATGCACATAGCTAACTCTAAACAATCAAAATACCACTAGTATTGCAAAATAAGTCCTGTAAATATATTTAAAGAAATAAAGAAAAATATAAAACTAATTTCAAAACAACCTATTTTGAGCCTGAACTTACAACAAACAGGTCTTGCTTAGGGCATATGGGGGGAGAGGGGGGAAATGCAATATTTTAATGATTAGGATCTTAATTGCTAGATGAAATGTGAGAGGAGAGCATGCACATTTGTCAAAGTAAAATGAAAGATCATAAAATACACAATCCACAAACATTGTCATGTCCCAGATAAAAAGAAATCTTGTACAACCTAAGTGGAAGCTCTTAAATATATTCTTCAGTGCACTTTTCAGAAGATATCTTTATTTTATACACTTTATTTGAAGACATGATTTTGACATGATTAAGTTTGATAATTACTATTTCTTCTTTCTTATAATTAGGAAAAAAAAAAAACTTGCAAGTTGCCAAGTCCGTGTTAAAACAACAACACCATGTTGTTGCTATGGAACCAATGGCTGGGTTTGTTTATGACATGTTTTGAACTCAACAGCATTATAATTAATTTAAGTTTACTAGCATTAAATAGACAAGATGACCTGATACCTGGTGGTCTTAATCAACAGAGGATGAAGATGAAGCACCACACCTTTGAAAAATCCATTAATCAAAACAAATTACAGTATATGAAGAACATCAAAGCCAAAGCCTGCGTGCATTCAAATAATCATAGGGGAGAGCAATATAGCTGCCATGGCAAAGGAGGAAGGGAAACTGGAAGTAACACTGGAGAGACCAACAGCAACAGCAGGAAAAATACAGGTAAGCATAGCAAACAAAAGGGATGGGAGGGGATGTATAGCTGAAAACTCCGCATTTACTCTGCTACAAAGAGCGAAGACCAAGAAGTCATCAGAAACGGACATGCTTTGCAGTACTGCCAAAATGATTCACAAGTGATTCAGACCTTGTACCTATGCAACCCCTCCCTGCTAAAATAGATCTTCAATTTGTTCAGGCTTCTAGCAAGCCTGGAAGAGAAGATGCTGCTTGTTTAAAAATTAGATTAACTTTAGTCAGTGAATTCCTTAAAGCAGCTGATTCCAAGCCTGGGAAACAACCAAGTAAGCACCAATGCGGGACTGCCTTTGCAGGTCAAAGCACCTTTCCTAAATTATTTTTGAAGTGTGTATGCAGTCATAACAATCCTAAATTGTTATGGGTTGACAGATGGGTGCTTGTTTTATTAAAAGCAGGATGATCTTGCTACCATTAGTGGCGAGAGGAAGGGGTGCCTGCAAGCTATCCAAAGTCAAATGGATGGTCAGAACCACACAGTAAAAGCCTTGCTTTTGTGTGTGTCATGAAATTCACATAAAAAAGGGTTGGGGCTTTGATTCTACACTCATGATCACCATCTTGAAAGTAGGCATCTTAATTATTTCTTTAGTGGTTTATCTTTGGATTTAAGGTGTAAACGTATCTTATGCAATTCCCCAAGCAAAGGAATAGATTATCTACATAGCTTGTAATTGTCACAGAAAGCCGCCTCTTATTGGAGTTTTGTTTTTTATTTTCCTGGCAGATCAAAACACTTCCACTAACCATCAGTCACCCTATCTCTCTCTCTCTCTTCACTGCTGATGTGATGGCAGCTGCCCTCATCTGCCATCTCATGAATTCTGCCATCTCATGCCATCTCATGCCAACTGCCATCTCATGCCAATTCCTGAATTCTGAAAGAACTGTCATCTTTCTCCATAAGTTGTGGCTGAAGAAGCCAAAACTTATGCATTCGATTCAAGAACAGTCAAGTCAAAATAGGGTCTTACAGTACAGTTGTTCCCAACACAGTTTCTTCTCTAGACTTGAAGAAATTTGATGGTGGCCGATTCCCTAACATTCCTGGAATGGACATATTAATGTGTCCATATGCGTGCAGACAAGCATAACACACAAACATGCAGAATGGCAATTAAGCTCCATTAAGGGCAGTAATATTGTCTAAGCTTATTGCTTAATTATAAGTTATGTTGCTGAGAAGACAACTTAAAATAAGCTGCGGGTTTCCTTGATGTGTTTGTCTGGTTAATGAGGAAGAATCCTGCTAACCTGAGAAACAAGCAAGTATCCAAATAAACCAGCAACGGCTGCTTCGGCTGTTTTGTGAGTCTTGAGCAGCCAAAGATTATGACTAGCATTTTCATGCTTAATTGAAAGCCATGACAAGGCTACTCTCCACGCAGTCTATAATTAGGTCTTAAATATTAAGTTTATAGATGGCTCTGAAGTAAAAATGTTGGCAAAGTACTTGGCTTCATGCTGCCCGTTAAACCATAATTTCTGTTTCTGAACCCGGAGCAAATAAAAAATAAAAATAGGCATTTTCTCCTAAAAGAACCATGCAAATATACAATCCAAAGGAATAATTTAGAATCGCCTTATAGGAGATGGGCAGCATAAAATTTTAATAAACAAAAATAAAATAAATTTAACAAATAAAATAATATATACAATATCTGTTACAATACCAAATTCTTTCATGCATGCTCGTCAAAAAATGGCACTAAAATGTAGTTTCAAATTTTGAGTGTTTGAGGTGTTTGATTTATGCAAGTGCTTGTTATATCATTTGCATGCCTCACATTTTTTCTTTTTCTTTTGT
Source organism: Laticauda colubrina (assembly GCA_015471245.1). NCBI lineage: Eukaryota > Metazoa > Chordata > Lepidosauria > Squamata > Elapidae > Laticauda > Laticauda colubrina. The sequence goes on along the minus strand of BLBF01000004.1, from coordinate 39,912,606 downwards.
GTGTGGGGTTTTTTTTTTTGTTTCATATTGTGGAGTCTCTCTTAGATAGTAATCATTTTCTTTTAAAAAAAGAAAAACAAATGAACACAATCCAAAAAATAATCACTTTGCATTGTTTTCTGCCCAAGATTTCATTTTCATTGTGAAATGAATCAATTGTGTATAAACTATTCAATTAAATTCAATTAGACTTCTGAGTTTGCTGCATCAGATATTTTATTTTATTCCTATTTGTCTAACTTAGTCTTCTGGCAGTGCTTTTATTTTATTTGGGAAACAACAATATGCATGTTTTTACCCCCTGCTGAAATGGAAGGTTAGAGTGAGCTGTGTAAGTTGCAATACTAAACACCAAAGTAAACTTTCCATTATGCATGAATGAAAGTTGTATCTTCCTATTCAGGACTGGAGAAAAGATAGAAAACAATAAGACTGGGATAAAATTATGGCACAATAGTTAACTCATTTTTCCATACTTTTAAGAAATTTTGGAAGTTATTTTACATACAGTACTATAAAGAGAAATATGAATGATCATAATCAAAAAGCAATCTTATAGTTACAGTATGTATAGAATTCACATTAAGCTTGAATTATCAACTCAGATAAATAAGAAGGCTCAAACTACAATTTTCAGGTTTAAAAAAAATCAAAGAAAGAAAAACAGGCATAGATTTCCTAAGAATGGAACAATAGAGTGCTGGTGTTGGCGTTTTTCACAAATGTATGTTTAAAGTCATCAACTAGGATTTTTCAAACAAATTGTGAACTGCATATCATCCACGTTATGACAAAATTTGCGCTGCAGCAAATTATCTAATTTGTGCCATTTGTGAGATGTGCATGAGCTTATTATGTTGAGTTCTGCAAATTCAGACCTCTAGAAAAAAAAATCTTGGTTGTTAATTAACCAATTTTTACACTCTAAAAAAATTATGCACATGTACGGAAAGAGTTAAATTGTGGTTATATTGGCCATAATTTCACATTAGGAAAATTACACTGCAATTTGATTTTTTTAAAAAATGCTATGTTAGACTGTAATTGAGGGAAACAAAACCCTCTTTTGGCTCTTTCTGTGGAGAACAAGCATGCTAGACATTGGGTGAAATTGGAGCAAAAATTTAAAGGTCTTTCATTTAAATGCCAATGCAATTAAAATGAACTTAATAGAGCTGATACAAATCTTAATGTGTACTTGGTATTTTCTTTGCATTCAGAGTAAAAATGACAACATAGCAACAAATTTGCAAAACGGTCTGATTTATACAGATTTTGAGGCTTTGCGTTTTGTTTCCTGCCTAAGTTTAACAGGAAAGTCCTGCACAAAATTGCCCCAGTTTTTGAAATGAAGTTCTCCTGCTTCAACTATTTCACTTTTTGGGAAGCAAGTGTTTAATCAGTGACAGATGATGGCAACAAGAAAAGAGATTTACTTTCTCAACATTGTAGGGTGCACAAAAGCAGATCCTGCTGTTCAGTATCTGTTTATACATTACATTGTCTGCCCTCGTGAGTGTGAATTTACAACTAGTACAAGATTCTTCCCCGACAAACTGGATGGATGCGGACACACACACAGCTGACAAGCATCCAGCAGAAGGAAAAGAATTGGGTGGAAAAAAATCCTAACTGATAATTCATGAATAAAATGAAACACAGCCCCCTTTCAAACAGACTTTAGGTTTCAGAAAATGGAACTGTTCCCAACTGACTGGCTGCATTTTTAAAATTCAGTTTTCTTCACAACACCTTTTCCTGAAGAAATTACTGTTACCATGTAAGCATTTGACTATAGTAGCTTGAGTTAACATAGTGAGCCTTGCTTGGAAATAACCTGAATGAAACGTATCCCCTAAAGAACTGCCAATCAACATTCACCATCCTGAGCCATTTCTCTGTGTCTGCCTGTCGCACGGCGTTATTTCACAGCTATGAAAATATACTTTTCAAAATCTATGCTAAAAGCCAGTGACATAAGGCTAAGCAGAAGTATGTAAGTATGTCCCCTTAATCTCAAGGTGTAAAATTCTTGTCAGGGATGCAGATGCTGGTGACATTTCCTGTCACTTGGGACTGAGCGCTCTGCTGATTCAATAAACTTACAAAAGTGCAACAGCCCTTGATGTCAGTTACAAGGTTTTACATACCTACCATGTGAATGATTCTCAACGTCCCTGGGAATTTATTCAGATGTGTTAGCAGCCCACAGAACAATTCTTCTGTCCACCATAAAACTGATACAAAAGCACATCACTTATGAATCATATGTAACTTAATTTTTATTTTATAACCCGAAAAGAAAATTTATTCTCTATATTTTTTCAGCTCTTTGTTTTGAATTGAAAAGATAATCTGGCATTTTCTTTCCGTGCCCAAAGTATGCCTCAAAAAAGTCTTAACTTAATTGCTAATCAAGAAACTGCCTGAGCTTGCTATAATTATGTTTGCTTTTTAATTATGAATTGACAAATTATTTCAGTTGTTCAAGAACAGATTATTATTTCTTTAAAGGCAGTTCATCATATTCTGCCAACCTCCTGATATTTAAATGAAGTTCTATACCACAGATACTTAGTACCTAGTACCAAAGATATATTAGAGGAATTCAATTCTAATTTCTTAATATGTGGAAATATGTATGCAGTTGTTGTTTTTTTAAGTGGCAACCTGAATTTTAATTGTAACAAATTCTTCACCAAATTTGGCAGGACTGAATTAGTGTGCAAAAATATCAGTACCCAAATACCAAGACAGCATTTTATATCTCTCCTCTGGACATTGTGTTATTTAAAAGGCAGCTTTTAATAACTTATTGTTATTCATCACATCAAAGAATTTTGTATTTATGTATGAGGATTTTTAAATCCTTCATTTTTATGGAAAAATAAAAATGGAAAAACACCAAGTATAACTTGAAGTTGAGCTTAAATGATATACCACTTTTTTTTTAAGCCAACACATTTTATTCTCTTTGTAAAAAAAAAAACTCTTCTTGAACACACATTCATCCTTAGCAAAGTACAGTTATGATACTATATAACTATAAGAACATAAGTTCTTACGTTTAAGAACTTAAAGGAGACCTGAGTGAACTTTTTATATTAGCCCTATTTTCATAGTGGAATTCTAGAGAGTTATGAGAATATAAGCATCATACATTCGAGAAAAGTTCATGGTCACAAAACATATGTAGGATAAACAAAGTTCTTGTGCCATTAATTCCTTTGCAGTCAAATTGGATACCCAGGTGTGCTGAACATAGACTCATGGGTCATGGGAGCTACAGATCTATGTACTTGCTCCAAGGCCTACACGCCCAAAAGATCCCACCCCCTTAATGTAAATGTTAAAGCACATGGCCAAACAAGCTTGCTTACTTCCCAGGAGCATAACTGACTAATGAGAATGCCCTGAAACTATGTACCAGGTGTGGCTCACCTCCAGCAAAATGCCACCCTGATTATTCCTTTTTCAAACGTCTCCATGTCCTCACAATAATATAATGTTTAAAAGGCACTAGAATAATGGTTAATGATGCAAAACCATGGGAAATAACTTTCATTTTTGTGGTATCCATTGTACGAACACGTTGCAGATTTACGGTGAATAAATAATAAAAGTAAGAATTTACAAAGTATAAGTCAAGTCGTATTTGGAACCAGGGGTTGCAGAAGTTTACAGTCTCTATCAAAAATGTAGTTTTTGTCCCATTGGACTTCATTTTGCTTCAATTATTTTTGGAGAAAGTGTGTAGGCCACTGTGGGCAAAGTGATAACATTAACATTAGGATGGCACTCAGGTAGATAGTACCAGCAATTCAAAGCACCTTTCCTTCCCAAGGCTTTTTTAAAGTGTGTGTTAAGCCTAAGTAAGACTTACTTATGCTTTTGTTTTATGGCAAAAATTAGCAGTATATCATCTAGTAATTGAATGGCACACTTTCAGAGGGTTTTGTGAGATACATATGGATTCTGAAATTGCATGCAACTCATAACTTGACTAAGTCTCTATTTGAAACCGTAAGATTCTTGGGCGAGAGGAGAAATACTTTTTCATAAAAGCCTATGTTTTCTATAATGATACCTTTATCAGATGTTATGCTATATGTTTCCCCAGTATAATAAAAACAAGATGTAGATAGATAGATAGATAGATAGATAGATAGATAGATAGATAGATAGACAGACAGACAGACAGACAGACAGACAGACAATAATAGAAGAAAGAAGGAAGGAAAAGGAGAGAGAGAGAGAGAGAGAGACAAAGAAAGAGAAAGGAAGAAAGAAAGAAATGTTTTGCTACTCACGGACATCTTTGGGTCAGGACTGTGATCCATTAAGATAATTAGTATGCTCTTGCTATGCTCTTGAGAAGATAAAGAAGCTCTTACAAATTAAATTATTCTCTGTCTAATCCGGCAAAGCCTATGCTTTAAAGTACGACAACCCTTTTTAGGCATGGATATGCAATAAAACTACATCAGATAGCATTTAGTAAGAAATCTGAGGGATGTCCCCCCCCTTTTTTTTTTTTAAGTAAGCACGATTGTGTACACTGGCCTCCTCTTTAGGTCAAACATTAAAACTTGTCTTGAAAAATAAGACCTAACGACAATTATTATAAGGTGAACAATATGTTGCTATGAAACGTGCCACTGAAGAGAATACAGTAATGGCCTCTCTAGTTAATGTGATTAGAGCCATTATTGACATAATGCCAGGAAGACACAAAGCCATTAGCATTATGCTACAGCTCATTCCCAGCTTCTGTTCAAATTTACTATTTGATCTACTATTTTAATTTTCTTCCATCTTATTCGGAGTGGCATTTTGCAAAATGCATAATTAAAAGCTGATGTTATTCTCTGTACTTTATCAATTAAAAACATGGCAAATGAAGATTAGATCCAATAATAATAATAATAATAATAATAATAATAATAATAATAATAATAAAAAATAAATAAAAAAGCAGAGTCTTTTGATGCAGGTATTTCAAGGTACTGCAAGTTAATACTGGGGACATTTTGCTGTACAACATTTTGATCTACCTGCTATATAATATTTACATGAGGCTGCAGGCAGAGTTCACCGAGGGATTAAGATCTCAATATCACCAGAAAGCGGATATTTGCATTTCCTAGCTCAGTCCAAGAAGGCTGTCAAAATCCTGAAACAACATCCAGTGGAAATAGAACCCAGAAAAACAGAATTGATTGAAAAACTGCTAGACTGAGTAGCACTCCCCTTGAAAACACAGTTTTGTATAATTGGGATTCTTTTCTTGGGATGCAAAAATCTTGGCCATAGCTAGGAATGACTTGGCTGAAATCTTTAATTCTTTCATATCTGGATTATCATATGAAGAGTTCTTTGAAGAGGATTTAAAAACTGCCATTTGTAGTCTACCGTGAATGCTGTACAACATTTGTTCTTGTCTTGTTATTAATAAGATGCATCTGTACAGCCCTACATACATTTTTTGTTGTTTCTGTACCTTAAATTAAAGCATCTTCTTGAAGAAGGCCTGTCATTTGATTACTTCCCTAAATACGTCCAGGGGAAAAAAAACTTGCCAGAGCCGGTGGTGGTGGTGGGGAATCAGTTTTAATCGACAAGACCTTGTTCCTATTTTACTGCTTTAGTTATTTGTTTTAAATTCTATCAATAAAATTATTTTCTCCTTTTTTCCTAGATTCTGTATCCACTGTAGCCACATTAATTATGCTGATCCCAGTGTTAAGAAAGCAAGAGAAAATATTTTTGTTTACTTTTTAAGATTAAAAAAACAAACAAACAAGTATATGCCACCTGAAGATAGTTTTATTTTTGTTGTTGTTGTTTTACAATGGCTTCAATTCTTAAATATGCCACATTATGGATTTTGTGGTTCTCTCTCTATGGGTATGTATGGGTATGTGTCTCTGAGTGTACGTATATGTATGTATTTCTTCTGGTTATATATTAATATTTTTCCAATTCTATAAATGTATTTCAGGTGAAAACCTAAATAATACATAGTATACAAAATAAGATTTTTAGATGTAGATCTATATAGAAATATGATTCTAGTGACAGTTTTATTTCCAAACCTTTTATATCACATATACACAGAATGTTATATATTTATTTATCTATACACATATTGCATGAGAATTTCTCTGATATCTGCATTAAAAGGCAAAGGAATCTCAAGTCAAGCTAAGACACAGATGCAACTGTGGAGCTTTCTTGGCAACAGTATGTAAGTGGCTTTGATGTTGTTGTTTTCTTCCTTACTTTGCCTTATAGGACAGTGTTGAAATGAAAATGCTTACTGAATGAAATTATGCAAGATGTTTGTCTTTTGATTGTACCCTTTATTAGTGCTTAGTAAGTTCACACAACAAAGATCATGGTGTTGGCTGTTCGGAATTAACTTTGCAAGTAATGCTTCAGACTTAATGAATTCATACAACTGCACAATGCTTAGAAAATAGAGCATGTTGTGGTTTTTCCAATTTGGATTACACTATTTTCAGATATTAAAAGCCAAAATGATATCTATTTCAAGGGGAGGGGAGGAAGCACCTACCTTGGAATCTATTCTAATTCATAATTTATTAATATCGCTTTAGTTCAAAGGCAATCTCTTTGAATTCTTTCCTATTTTTAAAAACTCCTTGGTGCTCTCGGATAGATGGCTACTAATGATAGCAATCAAAATACATTGCCCAGGCACACTAAACCATAATGTAGCCATTGTTTGAGCAATTCTCACAAGACATTGTCATAAGCCATAGGGTTAAAACAACTGTGGATGAGTCACTGTGCAGTTAATTATCTCATGTATAATTAAAATCTATTTTAAAATATCTATCTATCTATCTATCTATCTATCTATCTATCTATCTATCTATTGAAAGTACTGTACTAAATGAATAAACTTTTAAGTATCACTATGTCTTAGGATAGCAACCATGTCCATGCATCTGGCAATGTAGCCAGTATCCACAAAACATGAACTAGTAAAGAAAGCTAAATTAAAACAGGTCCATTCTTGAACTCAATATAGTAATCAGTACAGAAAAATCAGGACCTGCTTATTTTTCTAATGTCTCCATTAGCACTAGATAATATCTTGTCTTTAATTCCTGGAAATTTATAAGAAAATAATCCCCTCAGAAATATAACCCAAGGACTAGAGTGTGGAGTCTATGGCGATCTCTGAGATTATTATTTTTTTGCTTGCAGACATTTCTTCACCCAACTATTTTACATCATCAGTGCAAGTGAAGCAGAGGTGGTATTCAGCAAGTTCTGACCGGTTCTGGAGAACCAGTAGTGGTTAGTTCGGAGAACTGACAAATACCACCTCTGACTGGCCCCGCCTCCATCTATTCTCTGCCTCCCGAGTCCCAGCTGATCAGCTGGGTCTTCTTTTGTTGCCCTGTACAGGAGAATGGAGCTGGAAGGCAGGTTAGTGGGTGGGGTGGGAATGGCATTTTGAAGTATCCTTTCCTTGCCATGCCCACCAAACCATGCCTGACTCCTCCCAAGAGTCCCCACGCAGCCTGTTTGGGATCACAGGGAAGTGCAGGACCTGTGAGGAGGCTTGAGGAGGGCAAAAAACAAGGCCCCATGGGGATTTGTAGGAAGCTGACTAGGCCACACCCACCATGGCCATGCCCACCCAGGAACCGGGCAGAGAACCAGTTGTTAAATTATTTGAAGCCCACCCCTGTATACTTATATATGTTATTATAAACCATGGCTATGATCCTACATTCAATCCTTAAGGTTTCCATTAAGGCAGGAATATTTATATATAAGACTGGGAAAGACATGAGAACTTGGACTCTACAGTGGGTGAAATAGCCTCATCCAAAATCTAATTCTAATTCTGCATGCACTATTTTTCAATTCCCCACCCTAATTCTAGTAAGATAAGGAGGGATGAGCATTGATCATAGTCAGGGGTGAGATAAGAATCACAGTGGCTGGAGTATGTCATGCCTGCAGATAGAATTGAAATTATCAGGGATTCTCTCCTGCTCTGCTAAATGAGGATTTTATATCGGGTTTTATGGATCTGTGTAATAAATGGATTTCTTCATTCTATGAGCAGTTTACATAAAGATAAAGAGATTTTGTATTAATTCATCCTCTAAAAAAAGGGCAACACTAATTAGCTTTTGCCTTCTTAATTGGTAGGTTATTCAAGTTTATTCTGAAGAAAAAAATACTTTCCAGTTCTTCAGCCCTGAACATTTCAGTGCAGTTTATAAGATTAAATAATGTTTACTATAATACTTTTAAATAATTTACTGTACAGACATTTATTAATTAGGGAATACAAAGTATGAATTAAATACATGAAGTGCTGTAGGCTGCACTAGCTACGAAGGTTTTTAATCGCTGTATTCAAATCAAAATTAAACAAATAGGCTAAGGATTCCATCGTCTTAATTTATTACCTTGAACAGCAAGGTACCAACAGGATTATGCCAGAGATACTCAGATGCACAGCATGTTTCAAAATACAGCACTTTCCCACTTTATGGTGGGGAAAGTTATTAATGCACTTACTCAGATGCCAAAATCAGAAAATAGTTCAAGATCTATCACCTTTTCCCATATGCCTTGGGGGCATGGTAGATTGCACAACAGGTAACAAATCTTCTAATGCATAGCAATTTTTAAAAACTTATTTCAAACTATCCATATTCATTTGTGTGAAGTGTAAAAAAAATCCAATTCTAACAAAAAGATTCATTTTTTTTAATTGGGGGGGAAAATGAATCTTGTAAATTACTATCATGATTACAGGAAGTCTTTGACTTACATTTAGTGATGATTTGAAGTTACAACATCACTGAAAAAGGTGACTTATGACTGTCTTTCACAGTTTGAAGCATCCCCATGATCATGTGATCAACATTCAGATGATTGGCAACTGGTTCATACTTATGACCATTGCTGCGTCCAAAGGTTCATGTGATCCCCATTTCTGACAAGCAAAGTCAATGGGGAGGAAGCCTGATTCACAAAAGAACTGGGTTACTAACTTATCGACTGCAGTGATTCACTGAGCAATGGTGGCAAGCAAAGTTATAAAATGGGGAACATGTCTCACTTAGCAACATTAATTTGGGGCTCAGTTGTGGTCGTATGTTGAGGACTACCAACATATCTTAAGTTCTGTGCTGCAAAAGTCCTGCAATTGCCTTTTCTTGGCTGCAAGAAAAGGTGAGAAATTTCTCCTCTTGCTTCTCATCCTACTGGTGATATGACTAAAAACATGCTTTCCATGCTATCTGGGCCTTGGCCTGGATTAGGAAGTTTTTGTGCGCATAAGAATGTGAGCTAGCATCCTCCACACCCAGTATCTGAGTGAAGAGCCGAATGTGCTTCTTCAGGGGTCATCCCCAGATGTACTGCATCTTCAGGGGTCATCCTATAAACTGCTGCATATATTCATACTGTGTGCTCTTACTTCCCCTTTCCTCTTCCCTCAATTTTCAAGCATTCCTCTTTTTCTATCCAATACAAACATAATAAGGAATTGGGGAAATTAGCCCCAAGCAGTACATGAGGGCTACATTTACCATTTTTGCAACTGATCTCCCCTTTTAGTGGTTATAAATTAGTGAAGATAAATAAGACAGAAATCAGTGCCAAATAGTGGCATTTGTTGTGTTGATAGTTTATGGGGTTTAACACTTCAAGTCTGATTTTAGTGGGCTTTTTTCCTTCTTCTTCTTCTTCTTCTTCTTCTTCTTCTTCTTCTTCTTCTTCT
>BLBF01000004.1:39848036-39902815 GCA_015471245.1 Laticauda colubrina | reverse complement strand
TCTTCTTCTTCTTCTTCTTCTTCTTCTTCTTCTTCTTCTTCTTCTTCCAGAAAAAGCTGGCTCCGAAAGACCAAGGTAAAGTATTTACTGTTGGCTATTAAACTGCATCTTTCAAGTTAAGGCTAATGCGCTTCCCATCCAGAAGCATTACCAAGGGGTTAACGCTGCAGCATTAAATTTTTAGACACCGAAACTCTGAAGAGCTTGGGAAGATCTTACAAGCAAAGGAGCACAAATAGAGTGGTGCAGTCACTGAACCACAAGCGGTAGTTTTTAAGTGAAAAGTCATGCAAAGGTACCAGAGCTTCAAGTCTCTGGTGTAACAGGTACATCTACGTCCATCTCTCAGCTCACTCAAGCACTAATAAACTCCTCATCCATCCATTTGAGCGGGCCCATTTGCTCCTTGTAGGTAGAAATGGTTATTTGCTGTACAGATGCGATTACACAGTCACTTCCTCTCGCCCATGATAACAGCATGTAAAACAAAAAAGTGCCCTTCCTTTTACACAAAGGTACTTATCGGCATCCCTGGACACTCCATACCAAGCACTCAATATGGATTGATGGGAGAGTGGTAGGGACACAACAGGAAATGGACAAGGGCACATTTCCCAGGTTAATAGCGTAATGATGCTCTGTTACTAAAAACCCAGGGAAGCTTTACTAGCAACTCCATGTATGCTTCTAAAGCAGTGCTGCTTCTCTTTGTGGAAGGAAATCTGATAAAGCAATGTTAAAGCCTGCTTCAAATTTTAAAACGCCCCTATTAGTAGCCGTTCCCCAATCTATTTCTGCATGCTTCCCCCTCCTCTCTCTAATTCCCTCCCCTGGAGAACAAAAATTAACATGTGTTTTTGGCTTCCACTATTATTTCTTAATTTGCAGTCCTTTTAGAGAAGATGGAAATAAGAATGATAGGAAAAGCCTCCCCACATTCAGATTCTATAGCAAAAAGGCTTCATCTTTTGGGTTGGTGTGCACATTTGAAAGTTTCTGAAAGGTTTGTTCAGGTGATGGCTTTCGTGGCAAAAACTCTGCCATTTACAAAACAAAACCTTGGATTTTCTCTGCTTGCAATTTTTATTTTCCATAGCATTTGTGTCTCTTCTGTGTCCATAAGGGATATAGAACTAGAGTTGGAAATAAAGAGCCCCAAATCTAAAGCATTTTGTACATGTGTAAAATATGATCATAATTTGTGAGTCATTGCTCTGGAATTGTGAATCCTTATTAGAGATAAATATATCTTTATACCACTTTATTACAGAATGTCTATAAGGTCAATTAGAATTAACATACAGTCTCCTCCCATTTGCTGCTCATTGTCTGCATAACAGAGTGGCTCGGCAATGTGAATTTTTTAAAAAAGGAAAATCTGTGTGCAGTAATTTAAAAAATGAATGTCACCTTTTTGGATGAGCCTCAAAGTAATTACTAAACAATCCTTGCTTTCAGGAAGGTTGTCCAGAAAAATATGTTGCAGAACAAAGGAGAAAACAGAAAGTAAGATACCACAATCATCAGTCCTTAATTTACCTCAGATCTTCAAATAGGTTATGTAATATTCAATAATATAGCTATTATGGAAATGGACATTAGGGCAACTTACATAATACCTTTCTTCCCAGCAAATTTATCTTCCATGTCATCTATGTTGCAGCCCTTCAAATATTTGAAAATAATTATCTCCTAAGTACCACTTCCTCAGGGTAATCGTATCCACCTCTTTCTTCACCAGGTTTGGTTTCAAGGCCTTTCACCATATTGCCCTCTTCTGGATACCTTCCAAACCTAATTATTTTGTATACAAGGTTGCAAGCATAGCAGTTTTAAAGCCATGGTTCATAGGTATGGAAATAAGGCTGAAATGAGGATAGAAATCAACATATTCTTTGCTGATGTCACTCAGAAAAAGGTTTCTATGAAGTTCCTACAGGCAAGAAATTTCCATCTACACATTACCTAAACATTTTTTCTCTCTCCATCTCCCCACTTTCTATCTGTCCTACAGAGAGTGGAAAAACTATTCAGAAGCACAAGATATACAGATTTGCTAGGATATCTGGGTTTAGAAGATGATTTAAAAAAAAAACCTGTTAAGCCTTTTAATTCATATCCCACTCTGTAGGCGAACATTAGTACGTAATGTTTGAAATTTGGTTTTCATGCTAAAATGTATAAGAATGCTTTGTCTTTTATACATCAAAGTTTCAAAAAGACAGCACAGTGGTTGGTGTAGAAATGGGGCAATTTCACTGCATCTCTACTCATATATACACAAAAATGCTCCCTGGTTCTGACATACTGGAATATGTACAGTCAAAGAGTGCTTGAGGCAAAGATGCCACCCCAGCCTTACATGTGTCGGCTTTCATTTGTCTACAAGTGTGCTTATAGATAAAGCAAGCCATCCAGATGTCATCACAAGCAGAGTTCATATGCTGACTTCACCAATACACAACTGTTTGTTGCCAGCACACAGAGTGGTAAATCTAAAATATTTAAACTCTGTGCTACTGAACACAACTTTTGAGGGTCACTTAGCATCTGATTACAGCATCTGATTTCAGGATTAATTAACGTACATTCCAATAAAATAATTGCATCCTTCAAAACGTAGGTAGCTGGCATATGCTCTCGTCTGAACAACAGTTTGGAAAGAATACACCAAAGCACACTGAGCAGCCTCTAAGGAAACAAAAGATTTATTGATCATAAATGAAGGCAAAAACATTACACATAACAGGGAAGTACATGTAATAATAATTAGTCCCATTTCTGGTTCTGTGGTTACTTTCAGTGACTGTGATGAGTTACGTCTCCCATGAGACTGGCTTAGGAATAATTCTTTGTAGGGTAAGATGAAAGGACATACACAGCTCAGCTCCCTCCTGATTCAAAATGTGGACATCAATCACTGATCTAACCAGACAATGTCCAGAAAAACCCAATAGCTAACTGAAGCAAATACTGTAAGCTGAAGAAAGGAGAAGAACAACGAAAGAAAAATAAAGAACCAATACTCTTTTATGTGTGTCTCTGTGCATGGATTACAATTCATTTTGCAGTAACAATGGTAAGATTTATTTTGCTAGGTTTATATCTCATCTTTCTGCCAGAAAAGATGGGGCTGGACCCATAGCACTCCATCTCCTCCGTGTTTTCCCTACAGCAACACTCTAATGAAGAACAATAGATTGAACTGAGAACGACTGGTTTATAGTTACTCAGAGCTCCATGGCTAGCTGTGATTTGAAGTTGAGAGTGCCTTGTGCTCCTCAAACACCTAAACCAGAGGTCTCCAAGCTTGGAAACTTTAAGATTTGTGGACTTCAATTCCCAGAATTCCTCATCTAGCCATGCTGGCTGGGGAATTCTGGGAGTTGAAGTCCACAAGTCTCAAAGTTGCCAAGTTTGGAGATCCCTATCCTAAACTACTACTCCAGATTTCTCTAAGAGACCAGCATACAAAATCCAGACATTTTTTTATGTTTGAGGACAGAGAGTTCAGCAGGAGTGAAGACAGTCTTTCTCCAGAATCCATATGACAAATTAGTGTTTAATGTTAATTGTCTCTTTCATTTATATCATCCCTTTCCTTCAAGCAATTCAGTTATTTCACAGTTACCATTGCAAGAAAACATTATCTTCTAGATATGTAATTACAGTTTAGAGACTTGACAAAAGTGAAAAAAAAATTATTGTGAAGAATATTACTGCTACTTAGAGTGACTTAGAACAGGGGTCCCCAACCCTGGTCTGTGGACCGGCACCGGGCTGTAGCATACCAGAAACTGGGCCGCACAAGCAAGTGAAGCCCCATCAGTGAGATGCAGGCAATACACAAAACTATGTCTCCTCCAGTCCATGGACAACTGGTCCCTGGTGCTCCAAAGGCTGAGGACCATTGACTTAGAAGATCACTGACTTCATCCCTTATTCAAGCCAGTGACATTGTTGGTATAGTTCAATGGTTTATATCCTACATTACAGGATGGTTTCTCCTGTATTATAGAATTATACAATCAAAGCAATTATAAATGTGAATCAAAATATATCACAAGTTATTTAAAAACAAATATGTATTGAGGATTATTTCCACAGGACTACTGCTGACCTTGCCCTTGTGAGGCATGGGGTTGAAATGAGCTAATTTTGGTATCATCTGCCTCTTCCTGTTCTTGAATTTACCTCCCAATATTTCTTATGATCTTAGTAGTAACTGTCTGAAACTCAGATCGTAAAACAATTATTTTTGCTTGGATTTTATTTTACAATGCATTCGATAACCCATTCAAACTGGTAACATAAGCATGCAAACCTTGACTTACATTATAAAAACTTGGTAACCTTTTAATGCCAACTATACTGATTTATAAACTGTCCTAGGCTCTTACCCAGAGTTAATCATTTCTCACATAAACCAGGCATTTCAGGGCATTTTGAATATGGCCCATTTCCGATTTGCTGGGAACAGTGGGTTGAATAATTACAATATTTGTAAAGAGAAGCAAGAAGAATTAGTCAATTGATAAATAAAGGACACGTTTGCTTTGGAAATGAGGAGAAGAAAAAAATTATACAAGACTACTATGGAAAATTGTACTTTCAAAAGAATATTCAAGAAGAAAAAGTTAAACAATATCTTCAGAAAGCAAACCTACCTCAGATACCCAAAAACATTGAAACAATGTTAGAAGGAAGTATAACAATGATGGAAGCCTTAAAAAAAAAGAATGCTGGGAAAGCACCAGGCCCAGATAGCTTGCCAGCGGAATTTTACAAGACTTTTCCAGAAATATTGAATTTTCATCTTTTAGAAGTTATGAATGAAGTTATGTTAAAGAAAAGAATACCAAAAACATGGTCAGAAGCATACATTACACTTATACTGAAGGAGGGTACAGACCTACAGCAAGTTAAAAATTATAGACTATATCTTTATTGAACTCAGACTGTAAAATATTTGCTTCAATTTTGGCAGAAAGACTAAAAAGATACTTAAATAATTTTATTCATACTGATCAAAATGGATTTCTGCCAAAGAGACAAATCAAAGAGAATCATTTTGGATACTCTGGAATATTATGAAGCACACCCTTAGAAGCAAATGGCCTTGATGTTTCTAGATGCTCAAAAAGCCTTTGACAATGTGAGTTGGCGATTTATTTTACTGCAGTTGATACAAATGGGCTTTGGTAAGAAATTTATCCAAGTCATTGAAACAATATACCATGAACAAACTGCAAAGGTGATGGTGAATGGAGAATTAACAGAATCCATAGATATAAGAAAAGGGACAAGGCAAGGCTGTCCATTGTCACCTCTGCTGTTTGTGTTAACATTGGAAATCTTGAATAGGAATATCAGAGAAGAAAAAGAAATAAAAGGAATGAAAATTAAAAAGGAAGAGTATAAATTACAAGCTTTTGCAGATGACCTGGTATTTATATTAGAAAACCCATTGGAAGCAGCACTCAAATTAATAGAAAAAATAGAAGAATACGGAAAAGTAGCAGGTTTGAGAATAAAGACAAAACAAAGATATTCACAAAGAATATGTTAGCAAGATCAAAGAAAAAGTTGGAAGAAATTTTAAAAATACAGGTCACGAACAAGGTTAAATATTTAGGGATTCATATTACACCAAGATGCAGTACGCTGAAGGAAGATAACTATGTAAAACTGAAACAGCAGATTGCAATAGATTTGATGAAATGGGAAAAATTGCAAGTATCATTGACTGGGAGAATATCCACAATTAAGATAAATATATTGCCTAGAATTTTACATTTATTCCAGACAATTCTTATTTGATTAGGGAAAGAGTTTTTTAAAGATTTAAATAGAATTGTGTTGAAATATATTTGGCAGGGTAAAAAAGCAAGAATAAAATTAAAAATGTTACAAGATGCAAGAATAAGAAGAGGGTTTGTCTTGTCCAATTGGAACTATATTACCAGGTGACAAGTTTGATATGGGTAAAGGAATGGATAACACTAAGAAACAGTAGATTATTGACTTTAGAAGGCCTGCTTCTTTTTTAGAATGCTGCTGGGATGGCATGCCTTTCTCTGGTATAAGGGAAGTAAAACACAGGGGTATTTCAGAAGATATTATCTTCGTGAGGCATTGTTTTTTAACTGGGAGAAGATAAAAAGACAATATTACTTAAAAATTCCAACATGGATATCAACTATTGAAGCTTTTTCTTATCCAATAAATATATAAAAAGAAACAACAGTTAGATATGGGGAGATATTGAATGAAAAGGGTGAACTTAAATCTATGCAAGCGTTGGAAGAACAAGGTGTCAAAATGAATTGGTTTTCATATTTGCAAATACAATCTAGGTTTGATAAAGACTCGAAAGCAGAAGGTATTTATGACAAGTTGACTGATTTAGATAAAATTTTGATGGGTACTGATGAAAAGGTAATTAAAAAACTTTATGGACCTCTATTAGAATTTAAATTGGAGGAGGAATAAGTCAAAGAAACAATGATTGCTTGGGGGAAAATTTTGGATATGTGATTGATTTAGAAAAATAGCAAAAATTGTGGTCTCAAAATTACAAAATGACAACGTCAACTGCATATAAAGAAAAATTGTATGAGATGTTTTACAGGTGGCACTTATCCCCAATGAGACTTGCGAAAATGTTTAAGAATAAATCAAATAAATGCTGGAAATGTCATCAGATACCTGGTTCATATTACCATATGTGGTAGACATGTTCAGATGCGAAGAAATATTGCACTAAAATCCACACATGGTTGGAAAAAATTGTAAAACAACATATAGACTTTAAAACCAGAGATCTTTTTATTGGGGAGTCATATTGGACTAAAGAACTGAAATATTTGATTGTAAATGTTTTAACAGTGGCTAGAATTGTATTTGCAAAGAACTGGAAAAATGACAAAATACCTATGAGGAGGAAGTTATCAAAAAATTATGGACTTTGCTGAAATAAGTAAACTGACATTTGAAATTAGAGAACAAGAAGACAAGCAATTTTATATGAGATGGGATTTGTTTTATCAATGGTTGGATAAAAAGGCATCGTAATGTAATAGACTAGATAATTTGGTGATAGAAATTTAATAGACTGATATAAAACATAATATAGATATATATAACCACAGGTTGAAAGTATAACACAAATTTTAAGATAAAACTTGGAATATCTCGTATAAAATGATGGAATAAATAGTTTAGTCATGGATGATTAATAACTAATAAATATATCAGCATATGTTAGTTCAACAATGTGAAGACTGATATAAATTGTGAGTAAATGACCACAAAAGGATAGCACAAAAGATATGTAACCAACTGACACACTGTATGTACATAAAATGGAAGATGGTTTTATGTTTTGTTTGTATATGTTTGCTTTAAAAAATTTTTTTTAAAAAAAATTATAATATTTATACTTTTTGAGGCTGCAATCTTATGGACATTTCCCAGAAGCTTATTTTTTTTTTTGGGGGGGGGGGAGGGGGGGAACATGGATGTAATCCCTTTGTAAAAGAGCTGAAGTAGTAGTACAAACTGCTTTGCCTTTATTGCCATCAAAGATATCCAAGGGGTGAGGTAGGGAGGACGGCATCTATTGTGATGTTGCGATATAAACTGTACCACTTAAGTATTTGCATGCAAAGTCATGATGCAAGTTTGAAAGCGTGCTGTTTGAAACAGGGTGTCAGGATGTCTGCTTCATTTTTTTGTGTGTGTCATTATGGCCAATTACAGAACTGATGATTACCTCTCGGTCATCTTCCCATCCTCAATTTACTAGAATCGATGACTAGTCAAGGCCCTATGAGGGAAAACAAGCAGTCAATATTATAGTTGCCGGGTGTTCTGATTTTGTCAAGCTACGGTCAAATAACAATTGGCTCCCAGCCATGTTACAAAGTGCCAGCAGAACTTTTTTTTTATTATTCCTAGGTATTGACAATGCAGAGTGGATTTAAATGTTTTCTTGCCACATATTTTAGTTCAGGGTTTTTTGTTTTTTCAAATTATGTTCTGTAGCACTCCAGGAGGAAAAAAACAAAATAGGACAAAGGAGAAGTTATTTGAACGCAGTCAGGTGACCATAGCAATTTTCCTAAGATAGGGGATAATTTGATTTCTTTTGCAAAAATGTCATCACCACCATTTCACAGATCAGGAATTTTGATTTTTTGAAAAAAGATTTTCTAAATGACATCAACTATAAATCCCTAAATTGGGACAACCCCCCCAGTACAAAATGTTGCAACTGTCTTAAATTATTTTAAGAATTAAAATCACTTTTTAGTTGAGCTAGTCACTAGCGGTTGCTGGATATGCCTATGAAGTTTTCTTGCATCGAAAGGAACTGCTTTACTATTTACTTTCTTCGAGGATATTTTTTAAACATCTCAACCTAACTTTGAGATTTCTAGTGATGTCCCATCCAGATATGAACTTGGTCCTTCCTTAGTTAGCTTTCTGAGGTAAGCAAGAAGCTGCCACTTAACATGGTGTTTTCAGAATTATTTTTAGAATTATTTGAGCAAACTTTTTGAGGATTGAAATGACAGCAGGAATGGGTACAGTGAGTAAATTATCGCCTTGTGAACAACAATTTCAGTATATTCTGTGATCCATGCTTTAGTAACAGAAAACCAAGAGATATAACAAGCAGGGATTTATTTATAATTATAGACTGAAATAAGTAAGTTAGAAGCTAAACTATTTTATTGGAGTAGCAGAAATATCCGTTGGATTTTCTTATAGCTTATAATGATGAATAAAGGACAAATTTCAATTTTCTCTAACACCTCTTTGATTAAGTATCCATTTACTTAGCCTTGTTATTATATTCATTCCTCAATTAACATGCTATCCAAAGTAAAGAGACTTATTTACCACACCAGGCCCAACTATACATTTGTAGACCAGAAGAACAAAATATGTTCCATCACTCCCAAAATCAAAGTCAGTGGTGGGATTCAAATCAAGTTTTACCACTGGTTCAGTGGGCGTGGCTTAGTGGGTGTGCTTTGTCTAACGCCACCCCACAACTTTCCCCACATCAGCTGAGACCTGCAGTGTTTTGTTTGGAAAACACACGAGGTAGACCGGGTTCCAATAACAAATACTTTTATTGTTAACAGTTAGTAACGGAACGCCGGCTGAAGCCGGGGCCAGCCCTTTTATACAGGCTGGCTTGCCTGCTTGCAGCCAATGGCAGCTATTTAGATTTGCCGCCTTTTTGGTATCTCTTTGGATTGGTTCCTAGTGAACCAATCCACTTGTCTTTTCCTTAACCAATCAGAATGGTAGATTTGGAGTCATCCACTTTACATACAGAACATGCAGCATCAATCAGCTGAGAGGATAAAGAAGAGAAAAGTGCAGGGACAGGTGGGGAGCTGATAGGATTTTTTTCCTCCTCTCAGCTGATCATCAGCTTTTTTTACTCCTGGTTTGGGTGAACCGGTCTGAACCGGAACCATACCACCATTGAAAAAGTACAAGCATCTGAGGCTAACCAACCAAATTTCACACAGAGCTTGAAGATCTCTTAAGGGTCTATCCAGACTAACTGCCAAAATATACCATTTTCAGATCAGTATCATAACATCCTTCTCCTCCTCTGCTTCTGCAATTGAGTTTCACCATTTTCAATATGGTAAGGGTGCATAGAACTGCAATGTTATATACCAGCAAGGCATTTTTGAAAGTGCTTCTAAATAAATAAGTACAACAGCAAAAAACAAACAGAGGGAAAGAAATTGTATGCCTTGCTGGCATCTGAACAATACCTTTTCTAATTTCATTCTGCAAAAAAAAAAAGACATTAATTTCCTAGAATTCATACATGAGGACTTTTCCAAAGGTGTTTCTATCCTTTTGGACTTTGCAAATTGAAAGTATATAAGAAATCCAAATGATTGGTAACAGTAAAGCACTCATGGCTCAAATCTCTTCATCCTTTTGGTTTTTCTGATTGTTACTATTACCTTGATATTTGCATAATACTTAAATAAACTAAAAGGAATCCTTGACTTACAATCATTTATTTAGTGACCATTCAAGGTTACAACAGCACTGAAAAAAGTGACTTAGCATGGTTTTTGACTTACTACTATTGAGCATTCTCATGATCACGTGATCAAAACCTGCTTGGCAACAGGTTCATATTTATGACAGCTGATGTCATGTGATCACCTTTTCCTTCTGTCAAACAAAGTCAATGGGTTAGCTAGATTCTCTTAAGAACCACGTTACTAATTTAACAACTGCGGTGATTCACTTGACAAGTGTGACAAGAAAGGTCATTGAAATTGGGCCAGACTCACTTAATAACTGCCTTGCTTAGCAAAAGAAATGTTGGACTCAGTTGTGGTTATAAATCGAGGACTACCTTTAGAATAATGGTGGGGAAGCTGTCAGTTATTCCTAAAATAAGCTAAAAGTCAAATCTCAGATTGACCCTATGACACTCTTTAAGGAGGGGCGGGGTTTGCCTCGCTTCCAGTTTGGTTATGCTATTTAAAGACGGGTGGAGCAGAAATTGTCATGAACTGAAAGTTTCCCGAGATCAAAATTTTGATTGAACTTATCATCACATTATGCGGCAGCTGCAAATTCAGGTTAATCCTTGGCCGAGAGAAATATTACATCCTTCTCCTTGATATGATATACCTGCCTGCATTTGCCCAAATATGTCTTTGTCTCATTTACCAAATTATTTGTAGATACATTTTAAAAAACGATGCAAAACGAAAGTGCAAACCCTATGAAGAAAACACAACCTCCTTCTTCCCTTTCACTTATGATGCAGATTTCTTCAACTTCTCTTTAAATATGTGGTATTCCGGTTCTAAACTTTCAGCACTATGGAATCTAGAATCCAGTTTAATCTGGAGGTCACATCAGGTTTGGTAAGGCTGATAGTGGGAAATATGGGAAATGATATGTTTAGGACAGTACAGCGATTCCTACAGAAAGGCATTTTATCCACACTAAGAGCCAGGAAAGTTTAAGCCTTGATGAAATCTTAGAAAATGATCACTGAAATTAAAAAAAAAAAAAAACAAGTGGGGGGGAGGAACCATATAGCACAATCTGAGATTAACAAATCAAATCAAATCTATCTTTATTATTATGGGCATAAACCAGCATAAAGATTAACAAGAAACAGCTGGTTTTTTTAAAAAAGGGAAACCTGGTTCTTGTTTTAACCAGATGTTTTCGTAGATGTCTCGTACAAGGATGAGTAAAGACTAGAGAGAAATTAGAATGTGGCTGAAGTTGGATTCCATATTATAGTCAATCAGCATGGCTCACTTTGTGCCACTGATATATTATTCTAGTAGTGTGGTTAAGGCAGGTGAGGTCTGAATATACCTTTGATCTATTCCAAATTATCAAGGACCGAGATTGGACCTGCTCCAAGATTGGCTTTCTTTAGAAGACAATGCTCCAGAAATCAATCTGGCAAATAAAACCATCAGCAGAGAAGTTGTCCATAAGGAATCATGGCGGAAAGCCATCTGGAAGCTGCAGTGCAAAAAGTTAAGGGCTTTTTATTCAGTCCTTTTTCTCGGTTCATCTCTTTTCTATCCCAAAAGGTTTTTTAGGCTCAAAAACTACAAGTAGAGAGATATTAAAATGCCCTTAGTTTCTTTCAATGCTTCAGATGCAGTTTGAGGATTATGGATACTTTTTTCTATTTCTGCATGGGAGGTATCCAGCATAATGATTTGTCCAACATACAGTTCAAACAATGTTCTTAATATTATTTTTACTTTATATCAGTGCTCAAAAAATTATTTGTTATATATATCAAAATCCAATATAATATTTCAGAAATTTTTCTGTACATTTTATAAAAAATGTATGAGACCTACAAAACCACATAACATGAACTGGCTCATTTGCTTTTATTGGAGCCCAGCATAGCAAGCATATTTTTTTTTAAAAAAAAATTCAACATTGAATACTGACTTCTATTCTAATCTGTTTGAACAAAGCTGCATTATTAATCTGCAATTTTCTTTGCTTGATATCAAAGCAAACACAACTGAGGAACCAAAGACTTTGTTCTTTTCTTCTTCATCATACTTTAGTTTCTATAAGTACAGTATATTAGTTTCTGTTATGCATGTGCTTCAGAGAAATACTATACAGTCTGCTGATAGCACAGGTTTGGTTTTATTGCTTATTTCTGAAGTAAATAAGGAGGACTACCATCTTTAGTGGAGATTTCTGATCATGCCCTATCTGTGTCCTGAACTACTCATGTTCTATTGGTGGACAGTATTACTTTTGTATGGATCTTAGATTTAACCACCTGGCTCCTTGTCTCTCTACAACAAGAGTCTTCAAACTTGACAGCTTTGAGACTTGTGGACTCCAATTCCTAGAATTCCTGAGCTAACATGACAGAGGAGGAATTCTGGGAGTTGAAATCCACAAATTTTAAAGCTGTCAAGTTTGAAGACACCTGCTCTAAATTATTGCAGAACAAAAAGGCTACTGGACTACATGCCTCCAACACACCCATTCACACAACCTATGAAAGCACACAGATTATTTCCCTTGGATACACTTTTTAGATATACTTGGATTATTCAAGCTTCACTCCTGAAGGATTTTTTTCATTTTCTTTCTGTGACTCTACCCCTGGATAGCTAAAAAGAACATTTTAAAAAAGCATAGGAAAAAAAATCTTTAAGAATATATATTTGTCAGATTTGTGCCACTCTATAAAATAACCAAATATTATTAATTGATACAACTCAGTATAAGCCAAATTTCTTTCTTCATCCAAATGAGCTGGAAGAATATATAACATAGCCTGTTCCCAGGGGTGGGATTCAAATTTTTTAACAACTGGCTTAATTGGTGGGTGTGACTTGGTGGTCATGTGATTGGGTAGACATGGCTTGGTGGTCATGTAATTGGCTGGCCGTGGCCAACTCAATATCACTCACATCGAGGCACGCATCTCCTCGCCTGGCCTCTCGTGACTGTGGGGATGCTGCAACAGTCGTGTGAAAAATGGTCATAAGTCACTTTTTTCAGTGCCATTGTAACTTTGAATGGTCACTCCACACAAGCAAAGTACCAGCAAAGGACAGGAAAAAAACTCCAGAGATGTTCCTGAAATAGGCAGACGTTCCTGCCTAGAATGTAATAAGAGTTAACAGAGAGGCAGTTTCTGTAAGCAACACCAGAATGTTTCCTTCCTGCCTTCCTTACAGGATTAGGCGAGTAACTTCTTCTAACAACCGGTTCTCCGAACTGCTTAGAATGTTAACAATCAGTTCTAGCGAACAGGTGCAAACTGGTAGAATCCCACCCCTGCCTGTTCCTCATTTTTACAGGTATGCATATGGTTGTAAATTACTATATTTAATTTATTCTCTTTCAGTATGTTTGATGGGATATGAGCATTTGGTTAAAATGTAAGAACAGCTGTGGAGGACACTGAAGAAAGATGAGTCACTTGCTGTACTACCTTCTTGTTCTCTTTGAGAATGATGATAATTCTTTATATATATTTTGTCCAGTATACTATGAAGTTTGCTTGTTCCTTCTTCTCTAATTCTGCAGATCAGCCAATTCTTTTTATCAAGACCCAATGCATATATGGAAAGAATAAACAGCATAAACAGGCAGATAACTTGAAATATACTTCAGTAAAGAATTTCTCTATTTTATTCAGTCTATTTAAAAGCAAAGAAAATTAAATTTATCCAATGATAAATAATCATTTCAACCACAGATGTACTGTGTACAACACACTGTCCTCTCAGTGTAATTAACTGGAGTCTGAGTCAGACCTGAATTGCAGCTTAAAGTATCCATTTTGAGCCACGGTGGAGCAGTGGTTAGAGTGCAGTATTGCAGGCTACTTCTGCTGCCTGCTGCCTGCCTGCATTTTGGCAGTTCGAATCTCACCAGGCTCAAGGCTGAGGCAGCCTTCCATTCTTCTGAGGTGGGTAAAATGAGGACCCAGATTGTTGGGGGCAATAGGCTGACTCAGTAAACTGCTTAGAGAGGACTGTAAATCACTATAAAGCAGTATATAAATCTAAGTGATAATGCTATTGCTATTTTCATGCGTCCAATTTTGTATTTTATTAGCTCTGAATATTTAATATATTTTTGATTGTTCATGATGTGGGTACCCTTTTCCTCTTTATCCAAAAGCTCTGTCTCAGGGCTTCTCCCATGGTTTGCGGTTTCTAAAGTTTAGGCAGACTATTTTATTTCTCCATCTTACTTCAAAGTTGGAATGAATTTTATTAAAAATTAATACATTTTAAAATAATTAATTACCACTGCTACTTAGATCCTGATTTTTATAGCTGTTCTGAATCACTATCTGTTATTACTTCATTATTTATTTATTTATTAGTTGAATGGAGTGCTTTGTATTCAGATATATTGTATACTATAATTTTATGTTTAACTTTTGGTCACTATTTTAAGACTTATGTAAGCCACTTTGGAGAAATTTCTATTTTAACAGACAGAATAAATAGATAAACTTAAAGAATATAGACTCCGAGGACTTAGTCTTTACTTCATACCCTTTCTACCAAAGAGATCAACATGACATTATTTTCTATCTATACCTTCTTCATAATATTGCCTTAAAATGCCCTTCTTAAACACACACAATAAGCTTTATGGCTCTGTGGAAACTTGGATTTTACTCTAGCAATGATTCAACCCATTATAACTAGAGGGGGAATTGCTTACCAAAAGAAGCTGTTTTCAATAGCATTCCCTGCTGGCACATTCTGCCGGCTTTTAGTGTCAAAAGCGAATTCATGCCTCAAGTAGATTTTTTTGGATCCTAAAGCAAGACTGGACACAATCCAATATTGAATTAAGTGCACTTAACTCTGTCTCTATTGAATGACTACTCTAATGTGATCTGCTGTGGCATGACGTCCCACTTTCACTCCTTCAGTCAGTTAAGACAGATGAATATATTTATGAATAAGATTATTCCATCCCAAAATATTGTTCAAGAAAATACATTTAATGTCAGCATTTACATCAACCTTCCGTAATCTGCAATGGGTAAGTTTGCAACATCAAAAAGCTGCATGTTTAAATAACATTAAAGAGGACATTCATGACTTCCCATAATGTGACACCTCGTCACCCAATCTATGTGTTCTCCATTTATGCAGACATTGATTTCCAGAAATCTAAATAATTGCCACACTGGCTGAAGGATTCTGAGAATTCAAGTCTACCCATCTGAAGAGACCTGTACTTGAAAGACATCTGCACTTTTGGAAAAAGTTCAGAGAACAGCAGCTAAGATGATTAAAGGCCTGGAGACTAAAACATATGAAGAATGGTTGCAAGAATTGGATATGGATAATTTAGAGAAAAGAAGGACTAGGGTGACATGATAGTAGTATTCCAGTATTTGAGGGGCTGTCATAAAGAGGAGGGAATCAACTTATTTCCCTAACACCAGAAGGTAAGGCAAGAAATGATGGATGGAAATTAATCAAGGAAAGAAGCAACCTGGAATTAAGGAGAAACTTTCTGACAATGAGAACAATTTGCCACTGGAACAGGTTGCCTCCAGAAGTTGTGGGTGCTGCTTTTTCAAGAGGCAACTGGACTTTCTGATTTTGCTTTGAAGACATTTTACTTCTCATCCTTCTTCAGAAGCTGAAGAAATGAAACATCTTCAATGGAAAACCAGAATGTCCAGTTGCCTCTTGAAAAACACCTTTGGGACGACCATGACCCAGATGACTGAGAATCTGCACAGACATTCTAATTGATTATTTCTGGAAAAAAACCATCTTTTTATCCTTCAATCTGCATATCTTCAGTTTTAGTGGACAATCACATCTTGTCCCAGCATCCATTATTACATTTAATAGTGCATAGATATTTTGAAATGTGGGGAAAGGATTTAATATGCAATTTATATGTTTATAATGTTAAGCATCAAAGATCAAAACAATTGCATAAAAATCAGAGAAAGTCAATGTAGACAACTGAAAATTGCAAATATTGACAGAGGTATCAAAAGACCAAAATTGCTTGTATTTCAATACAGTATCTACTAAAAAAAACCTGTTTATCTCTTAAGAGGAGTTATTGCTTAGCTAGGAGTTATAATCACACAAAGAAATGAGAACAATAACACAGGAATGTTGTAATTTATTCTCATTTAATGTTCCATTTTTTGGTTTAAACTTCCAGCATCCTTTTTTTATTTATGAAACTGTGACTAGGAAAAAAAGTTATCTGCTTTACACTTTCATCTAGATATGTATAATGATACTTCCAGTTTATTTTATTTAAGGAAAAACTAGCAGACCTGCCTGTTAATCCTCAAACTGAGATGGTAGAATAGGCATCTGAGGTAAGCAAATAAATATCACTTTATAACCAATGTCATCATCCGAATGTTTCTTTCAAATCTTGAAAAACAAAACCAAGAAACTTGATAGCCTAAGAGATAATTTAAGTATAAACAATATCACTGGCTACAAGAAAGAAAACTACAATCTAAAAACTGATGCCCTGGCTAGATGATAAGGAGCCTGGGTTATCTAGGGTACATTTCACAATATTTTCAAACAGACCTTATAAAATAAACAAAAGCCACTAAATTCTACTCTTTGTTTATGCAAAATTTTAGGGGTTAAGTATGGCCAAGGTTGCCATAAGTCTTGATAAAGCTGGTATCAACAAGGGTTATTTATGGCAACACTGTAAATCATCATTGCTGATGAACTGAATTTCATAAGCATCATTCCCTCTACCATCTAAAATATTGATATCAAGACTATTTAGAATCTTTCTGATATTTCCTCTTTATCTCAATTGTTTGTTGGAAGAAGTTTTATAGCAGTTATAAATGCTTTAGGGAATTTATTGGCTTTCACCCACTTCTGAGTTGAAGTTCCCTGGGCCAAAGAGAAGTAGGAAGTCTCTTTTACCAACCCTAACCTTGCTTCTCCTGCCTCTATTTCAATTCTCTGCTGTCATTAGATTTTTCTCCAAGATAACAAACCTCATTAAATTTTGTACACCTTGGAAGCACTTGGATGGTTTTGGAAGAAGGAGGAAAATGGGACTTCAGCACTGAATACAGTTAACGATGACTTAAGATTGTCTTACTCATAGCTGAAAATGAAATGAAGATAGTGTTATGGGCCACAGTGTAAAATACTATAAAGATAGTTTGGTGTAGTAGCTGAAGCATTGGACTAGAACATGGGTGTCAAACTCGAAGCGTCATCTTGCCGTCACATGACATATTGTGACATTTTCCCCCTTCATGGAACTCAGGTGGTGTGGCTTGCATGTGACACATCCGGCCTGCTGGCCACCAATTTGACACCTCTGGATTAGAAGCAGGGAAATTCAACTTGTAGTCCATCCTGAGTCTTGGTGTTTGAGGCCAGCCTCTCTCTCTGAGCCCAACCTATATCACACATTTGCTTTTGTGAGGTGAAAATGGGTTTTGTGCTGCACTTGATAGAAGAAAATACTACATGAAAGTAAGACTACTTTAAAACAGATGTTGCCAGAGCACATTTGTGTTGTGGGCTTAGATGGAAATCAGAAAGGCCCTATCAATTAATAAAGAAAATTGATAATTCTTTCCAGTGAAAAGTCCATCTATTTAACTCGCTCATGTGTGTGCTTATTTTTCCCTGCTTCTGCTTCTACTCCAGATATTTTAATTTTCAAGAAAGTCTGGGCAAAGGGCAATGCCCGAAAGTACAAAATGATATAAAGCATGATGTATAAATATATACACATACACACTGTGGGTGTTACATGCACTGAAAGTTTTAAGTTTTGTTAAGTGGCCACTTAGTAATACGAAGCAGCAAAA
The DNA here is from genome assembly GCA_015471245.1 of Laticauda colubrina. Lineage (NCBI taxonomy): Eukaryota > Metazoa > Chordata > Lepidosauria > Squamata > Elapidae > Laticauda > Laticauda colubrina. The sequence goes on along the minus strand of BLBF01000004.1, from coordinate 39,884,928 downwards.
GCTGAAGAGCCACCCTGGAATTTTTGAAAAATGGAATCACCTGGTTCTTCTTTCAGATATATTATTATAGAGTTCAAAAGTCCATGGCAGAAGATTCTAAAATTAGCCTTTGAGTCTTCTCCAGAATCTTCAAAGAGATTCAATTCCCTGAACTAAGAAAGATTAATCAACTAGATAAAGAATTTTCCAACTTATTAATAAATGTTTGAACCAACTCATTCCCTCCTCCCCACAACAGTTCAGTACATTTATCAAAAGGTAAAGAAGAAACAACACCACTAGTTTTCAAATATTTCTATCTCCAAAATGCCTTGTCCAATTATGCATATACTTTCCAGGGGGGGGAAAGAAGAGAAAGGGGGGGGGGGCGCAAGGACCACACACAGAAAAAAACACATCATGTGTGATACAGTCAAGTTAAGTTGTGGAATAGGAATGCTCTAAAATTTGACTTACTACGGTGAATTTGATGCAAAACCTTAAAGACAACGATCTTCACATCATTTTGTTTCCCAGTGGACTGAAATATGAAAGTAGAAGCATACTCTGATTCATCACAGACATTTTCTTATGAAGGATTACAATTCAGTCTTAGCAAAAACACAACTCTCTCTTATTCGTTTGAAATAACAAGCAAATAACACTGTAAAATTTAAAACATTTTTACAAATAAATATTATTTGTAAATATTCTAATAAGGAATGGCTGTCATCTAACAATGTGTTAGAAAAGCTATGTCCAATTTAAGAAAGTAATGAAAATTACTTTCTTTAAAAAAGTAAGTACCTGGATAGAAGTCTGCATCTTTCTGAGAAAGCAAGCAAGAAAGAAAAAAGCAAAACTCAGTGTTATAAATCAGCAGCCCTCAACTTTTTTGTCACCAGGGACTAGTTTCATGGAAGATAGTTTTTCCATAACCTGGGGAGGGGAGATGGTTTCAGTTTCACTTGCTAGCCCACCATTCACCTCCAGCTGTGCAGCCCGGTTCCTAACAGGCCACGGACTGATTCTGGTCTGTGGCCGGGGGTTGGAAACCCCTGTTACAAGTGTCCAGATGATCCACAGCTGGCTCTGTAGGAACACAGTGCCTTAAAAGGCATTAACATCTCTAGAAAGTGAATCATGGTAATTGGTGCTAAATTTGTATAATTTACTTCAGCAGTAATGCACCGTATGCAGTTTCTGTCGAGGCTTCAAACGCAAAAAAAAAAAAAAAGACCATAAAGTAGGGAAAAGATAGCTGAGGACTTGCCTTTATAATTCACTTTTTAGACACCTGAAACAGAAAATTAAATTCAGCTTCAAGGGCTTCAGGCACTTCCATTATCTGACAGTTGGCTTTTCTTACCTGCCCTGTTTTAGTAGATGTTTCTCCCTTGGTACTTCTGCCTGTGGAATGTACCTGAGTGAGAAGTGCTATCGCATCTTCCAGCTGAGGTATCCAGTAGTGGGCAGCAAACACATCCAACACACACACACAACAACAATCCTGTGAGGTGAGTTGGGCTGAGAGAGAGTGACTGGCCCAATATTGCCCAGCTGATTTTCATGGCTAAGATGGGACTAGAACTCATAGTCTCCTGGTTTCTAGCCTGGTGCTTTAACCAATAGCGGATATACTAAATGGAGCCCTCACATAAAAAATGAGCAAGTACTAAGGTCAGGGGAAAATTGTTTATTTGACAGAATAATTGTGAAGATACCCTCACAAAACAATTTCTATTAGGGCACCAGTGTCTATGGAGATTCTCAGTCATTCAGGTCATGGTTATCCCAAAGGTGCCTTTTCAAAAGGCAGCTGGACTTCTTGGATGGGAAGCAAAATGTCTTCAGGGTAAAACAAAGTCCAGTTGCCTTTTGAAAAAGGAAACATTACATTTATCAGCAGCCCTTTGATCAAGGGAGCCCTTTGCTTGAAAAGTTTAATAAGAATCACAGAAAGTTTTAATTTTATCCATCCCGTGCCACCATTTGAGGTAATATAAAAGAAGAGCTTGAAAAGGGGAAAATATGAATATTCGCACCAAGTAGCTTTTACAAAATACTGCATTTTATTTTATTGACTACTAATTTTAATGAATGATTTTTGGAACGTTTAGATCGAGCTGTGAGATCATCAGGGGATTTGAGGAAGTTATATAGGTATTTACCTCTATTTCTCTATTATCTGAATCTTGGAAAGGCCCAAAAGAAGATTTCACAGAACTGAAGCATAGCGTGAGGGTTCTCCCACATCTCAAAACAAGAAAAAAATATAAATCAATTCTTGAAGTTGTGTAACTTATTACTTCCTCCTAGGAGCAATGGGAAAGAAAAGGAAATATGTATTGTGTTCCAACAAGACAATATAGTAACCAGGGTTACATAATCTTGGCTGCAAAACCCTGACAACATTTGATGGCAGCAAGAATTAAAGTCTTCTATATTTTTTACTGCCATCTGATAGTCAACCAGATATTGCAGTCCAAATCTGGTTGGCCGAATCATAGCACAACAGTCGCTCATCTTTTTTTTAATTTCCACTTCCATACTCTAGTCAGTGAGAACATGGACTTGTCAATGAATTTCAGTGTCAGTTCATTCCAATTTTTATTTAGAATGTTTTAACTGCATCATTAAATTATTGCTTAAATCAAAGCTAAGCTTGGTAATAATGAAGATGGTTATGTTTTTAATAACCCTTAACACAACCCTGTGTTGTGTCCTGCTGTTTAAAGTTTGAGATCAGCCAGGAAATAACAATGCTATTACAATGAGCAGCTTATTAATTATTTTAAGGATTAAGTTGCCAGTCCTAGCTATGTTAGGGTTATTAACAGTATGTTGTGAGTGTGATAATAATAACTTGGATGCTAAGACTCACAGGAGGACTATACTTAAAACTGTTACCCTTTGGCACAGAATACATTTTGGGTGATCTTTCTTAATTAAAAGATTTCAGTCTAATTCATGTTCTAACTCATTTTTTCTGGTCCTTTGTTTGGAACCATGGAAGTGGGTGCTAGGTGTTCTGAAAGAAGAGCTGACTGTGCAAGCTCAGATTGCTCATACAGGAACATGGTGTCCTTGATGAGATGAGAGAAATGATAAAGGCATGGAACATGGGCAGAATATCCTGTCTCAGAATATGAGTTCAGATGGAAGACTAAGAAGAAATGCATATTTGGTCTTGGCTGATTAACATTTATCAGCAGAATCATCAATTCACAATAGGCTGGCTCTGAAACATATTGCTTTTTTCAAATGCCATCTTTTACTTTCTAAAGACTTAACTGTGATCAGGTCACTTAATCTTTTTTAAAAAATTTGTTTAATTTGTTAGTGAAGTATAACAACTAATAATAATATATGAGTGATTGGATGACGAAACTTTCAAAATACCAAATACAACCTTTTTCTTCCCTTTTTCTATCTCACACACTTTCCCTTTCTCACTTTTCAAAATATAAGTACAAAAAATATAAAATGGTAACCCTGATCCAACTCAAAACAATGAATGGTGAATGGAGTCAGGACAACATTCAAACTTTAGATAAAGAAGAAAAATAAATGGTTTTCCTCATCAGTAGATAGGCAGTATTTTATAAACATATGATCAAGCATTAAATATAAAACATATAGGAAGAGAATACATTGCTTGAGAAGCAAGACAAAAATTGTTTGTAAAGGTATCTAGGATTTAAATTGTAAATTGATAGTTTTCTTTATAGCAAGAGCAAGAGCATTTAAGACTTATATACACCTCTTTACAGTGCTTTCCAGTCTTCTCTAAGTGGTTTACAGAGTCAGCATATTGCCCCCCAACAATCTGGGTCCTCATTTTACCCACCTCGGAAAGATGGAAGGATGAGTCAACCTTGAGCCTGATGAGATTTGAACTGTCAAATTGCAGTTTATTAATCTATTTGATAATGTCTTGTTTAATTAGATTAGGAACAATTATTGTGGTTAATCAATATTTGACACTTACAGAAACTGTGTTCCTATTTAAGATGAATACTTCATTAGGAATATTAAAAAGTAGACCCAATACAGGATATAAAGTATTGGAAGAAATATTTGTCTCACACGTAGTGAGGTAGTTTTGACTCTCAGAGCATAGGACAATCAATAGCTCTGGAACGGATGAACTTTATAATTTTGGTATTGATGGGAGTGATCCACATGCTTATTCAATTTTTTCATCTGTTTCACAGACTGTCAGGATGCTACAAATCTGGAAGGAAGATTTCTGATTTGATCAGAGTTTATTATTTATTATTAGCCTTACAACAATAGTGCTTCTACCCCCAAATCCGCAGTTGCAGTCTAAGGCAACTGAGACTGCCATTCGCAGAACTCTTATGTCAACAGGATCAGTAAACAAGTATTAATGTTTCTTCTGTTGAAATCATCTGAGGGGAATTGAGAGCAGTTAGCTGAAGAGAGCAAAGGATGAGACTGAAGAGGAGAATTGTGTCAGCCTCAGGAAGCCGGCGGGATACAGCTGATAGGAGAAGGTAGAGAAGCAGCTTCAAAAATGAGCAACGTCTTCTCACTTGAGTGCTGTGCAAATTCCACACTCCTTGTAAGAGAGGGTCAATAGTAACATTGTGTGAGCTCTAAGCGTCCTCTATGCTAATAAATACACCATCCTCAAAGCCAATAAACAGGGCCTCTGGGCAACGTAAAAAACAACAACAACCAACCTCTGACATAAGCAGAAGTTTGCTATAGAGCCTGACTTCTGAGTGCCTGGAGTACCAAAAAGATCCCACCCACACCCCATCTGTTCCAGCCCCACCAACTCTTCTTAAGCCATCTGTTTAGTGTCATTCATTTGGGATGGATCCTGTTAAAGATCTGATGTTCACTGAAGACTCTGAGGTGTCTGGAACATCTGCCTCTAATCATAAACACCACAGCTGGCAAGGATGTGATTGGGTGGTGATAGGGGGTTGAAATCACCTTGATCCAGCACACGTTTGCTTTGATGTGTCTGCAACAAGTTTGCTGCCCAAAGAAAAAGGCCCGGGGATCTTTTTTTAAGCTTTCCCCCCTACACCAACTAAAAATAATAATACAAAAATACGGAGTCTTGACATACAAAAATCATAACCATATGACTCTCTGTTCCATGCTTGGCTTCTTTGTGTGCATGTGTATTTGTGCCTCTCTAAAGAGAACCCAAAGAAGAAGAATCTGACAATGATAACATGAAACATGTCTGAGAGATTGTGGGAAATTCAGAAGAAAATATATCCAAAAGAGAATTGGACTGCTGCTACCAAAAATGGAAAAAAAACTCTCCTGCCAAAGTGTGTTCACTGTAGTAAACTTAAGCAAGAAGATGTTACTTAACAGAAATACTTAACAGGGGAAAAATATTTTCTCCCTACAGTTTACATTCGGATATTGCAGATACACACCTCTTACCCTTCTTGAGTTTTGAAGGAAGCTCTGCAAAATAAAACAATTTTTATTTGATCTTACATCAGCATAGACTATTATTTCTGCCGAGTAATAGAAGTGACACCTTCCCCTTAATGTTACTGTACCACATATTCTTTTAGCATTGATAGCTTGATAAGCATATGGATATGAGAAAAAAGAGAAGTACCTAGAGGAGTATGTCACTCTGCTTCTCTAATTATGAGATCTTAATCTTACGTAAGTCAATAGACTAGTGAGATTGATTGAATTGTAAGAAGCCTTTGGGCTAGTCCGGTTTCAGATCTAAAAAGGAAACTGCACAAAATGAGTAGCAAGTTAACTTCACTGCAATATGCCCAAGAGGCAGCTGATGTTTTCAAAAAATTGGATGGGTGGGGCAGAGGAAAGCAAAAGTTTAACTTTCTCTAAATTTGGGGAATGATCTATTGATTTTCTACAGGCATGTAGAATACTCACATTGATACACACACATACCATTTAAAATAAAAACGTTCATCACCCCAAACTGGATGCTTCATGCAATTGCCAGCAGGGTCTATATGCTGAAAATAAAATTATATGGACAACGTGAAAGGAGGTAGTGGTGACTTGGTTCTTCAGGAATCTCCCATTTGGGCAATAAACATGAAAATGGAAAAATACTGCCAACTTTCACTTCCTTCTGACTATCCCCAGTGGCTGCAAACCACTCTAAGCCAAGTATTTCTTTGTCTCTTAAAAAGAAGGGTGGCAGTTGGGAGGGGTGAAGCAGAGACTAGAGGAAATAACTATTCCATGGCAATAATCCTTCTGTACAAATTGGACTGTGCAAATTCCACTCTACATTTATCTAATAGCTTGAAAGAACTTTGAAAGCATGGATGGTGGCCCTGAATGGGACCTTGGTGTTTACCATTAAATTGTTCGTTTTGAGAGCCTTATTCATGCAAATAAGGACACTTAACTGACCACTTACAAGCAAGAGTTTCATTGGCCATTATAACATTAAGACTTTTCAAAACACAGCATTTAGAGAAAAGCCCATTTTATTTTAACATTCATTTAAGATCAAAGCCGAATGACTGAAAAGGTAACAATTCTGTATGTGTTTTGGCAAAATGTTTTAACTTTTTCTAATATCAAAAATGGTAGGCAGAGATTTCTTCCTGAAAAAGCAATGCAATTTGAACAAAACCTGCATTGTGAGAGGTGCATGGTAATAAAGTTCCTTGGACACTTACCAATAGCTAAACCATATTTGGTTTAAATCAGAATAACAGAAGTTAGCAGTGATTTTTATATGATTCAGAAAAGAAGATTTAAGCAATGACAGGCAGCAATTCCAGGAATAGACAGACACCAGAGCAAATTTTTTGTTTAAGTTTGGTACTAGTATGTGCTAGATCAAGTTACACTGCTTCGTGTTGTACCGTGTCATCCTGACACAACCGAAACAAAGGAGAAGTGACACATTGTCAGTGAAACATAACACGGGTCTCAAGAGAGGCTAAATCACCCTCTGTGTCATCGCTGGAAAATTTGGGAGCTGGCTTCTAAATCTATCTGAGATTCTGCAGGCAATCTGGAATGACAAGCATTCTTTGAAATCCCACTGAAGGCTGCGGAGTCAGATAAGAATCAGATTTATTAAGTTTATGCACAGTTGTACCAGGGGAAGGAGGCACATATGGGTGGCCAACAGCGAGGTAGGTGAACTCAGGATTATGAAAGGATTTATATATCCGTATATTGAAATGACTGTTTCTTCTATGTACCGAAGTGCAATAGAACACTAGACAAAAACAGGAGGTCACTCTTTCCCAGCCTAGTGCCATCCAGATATATATTGGGTTGCTGCCACGTCCAGCCACGGTTGTCTGCTTGTCATCTCAAACATAGAAGGAACAGAAGCTTTGAATGGGCTGATGCTGCCTTCTATGCTAGAGACCGAGAAGAGACATGACACGGGGGGGGGGGATTGATACCTGTCCAGATATCGTACAGACACTGCAATAACATTTGTCTAATGTGACAAAATATTAGTCCTGTAACCATCCTAATTGCAGGGTGGATTGAGAAATCCAGGTATTTGCACCAATAAAATGGGGAAGTGTTAAAAAAAATGTACAATTGATGGGAAACAATTATCTTGACAAACAATCAAAATAACCTTTAAAAACTTTTCTCCCTCCTAAGAATACTTATAAAATCCTCATTTTCTGATTTTCTCCTTGGATTTGAGGGTTTTGCTTTGATGGATATTTTACTGGAGCAGAACCAATTAATACAGAAATCTGTGGTTCTTCCAGAGATACCTATCAGGAATGTGGCAAGAATTTTTTTTTAGAATATTAAAATACGAAAATAATCCTGGGTGGATATTAGCAATTAAAAATAAACACAAACTGCTTTTTTTTTAAAAAAAAAAATACAAAATCCCACCTGTGTTAATATACTATTTATTTTTTAAAAAAATATTATTTCTTCTTACGAATATAAAATTGCATAATTTGGTATCCATGGATTTGTAGGGGAACAAAAAGAAAAAAAAACATGAGTTATCCTATTTTAATAGCATTTTAGTAGAATACACACCTACAGCATATTTTCAGTTTCTGGAAGCATTGGTGGTATTTGTATGTACATGAGCTTTAATTTTACTTTACAAAAGTTTTGTTATCATAAAAAAAATCATTTATTTTAAACTATTAAAAAATAATTTGTGGTGGAGAATTTTTTTTTTACTGTTAGGCATTATTGTTAGAGGCTTGAGGGCATATATTTATAATGTTGCCAATATTCTGAAATCTTAATTCTTTCCCGCAGACATCTCTTATCTGACAGGTTCTATCAAAACGACAGAAGAATAATGTTCTCAGGTCTACATTCCTCCAAAAAGTTTTGCAGATATTATCAACAGGTAGAGATCAACCGTAAAAAGCCCTGTTTACCTCTGTAAACATCAAAGGAAAACAGCTTGAAAGCACACCCAATTCTCCCAGGGCAATGGAATCCCACCTGCTGACCATGTCACAAGTTGGATCTTATTAGAAGCCATATCAAATATTAAGTATTTTCCCCAAAGGAAGCATCATTCCCCATCTCTTAATTGCAGGAAAGATAGACGAGAACTATTAACTAGAACTCTGCTTTCAGTGAAGAAACACGCTCCCTGAAACATTTGCCCAAGATTTGTACTTTAAGGAAGCAATTAGAATGCGGTTTCTTCAGAAGATGGCAAGAAACTTCAAAGAGAAAACACAGAAACAAGTTGCATTCCCCTGTCCAACCCGTTTGCCGCCTTTCTCCTAACAGAAAAATCTGTTATAATCTCGAGATACAAACTCCAGCACAACGAGCGTTGTCCACAGAGCATCCAAATACCAAAACTGCAGCCTCATTTACAACTAATCAAACAAAGAATGCCAGATTGAGGCCTAACTCTCCCACAGATCACTGTATTCAGAAACTAAATCCTATTGTGAAAATAAATTGTAACTCTATAAATGACAAAAAGAGGATGCCTTTTCATACATATCTACAATTTGCATGCTTGTAAAAAAAATACATGCAGTTGCAAAAGACACATTTCTGGAACATCAAATGTGGCATTTGTTCCTTTTAAAAAATTGAATATTCTATTTGAAAATTTCACTCTCAGACAAAGTGAGCATTGCTGTTGATGGGAAAATGGACTGGGAAACCATTTAGAAGAATCTATAGTGGCATTATATGAATCAACCCCATTTTGTCCTTCTCTTTCTTCTACATCAGGGCTGTCAAACTCCTAATCCACAGACCGGATGCATCATGTGCTGGCCACGTCCACGCCGGGTTAAGCAAAGGGGTAAAAAGACCTGATACATCATGTGATGCCACCATAACAACGTGAGTTTGACACCCCTGCTCTACATGAATTAAAACAACTTATTGTGCTTTCCAGATTTAGTTCACAATACACAGATCTCTGGAATGTTAAAGGAAACACATATTCACTCACATACACTAGAATTAAGACTATTCAGATTCAACTTAAACTAGGGCCAAATTTGTCCTTTCTACTTGGTGTCATTTTTCTAATGTAACAACAGACTCACACACACACACACACACACACACACACACACACACACAAACCCCTCAAAAGGAGAATTGATACAAAGGAGATGACACAGATTGGTGAAAAAAACTGTTAAAACAGTGATGGCAATATAGGTAGATAATATCTAATCAAAACCGATTCTTCAGAAGAAAAAAAAGAAATGCTAAAAGTGGGATTGCAGTTATGTATGTAAATAAAAGAGCTCCTGGGGAGAATTAGAGGGATACCTTCCCAAATGATCCAGAAGCAAACATAATCTTGTGGATTCACAATCAGGAGGTGGTGGTGGTGGGGAGAAATAATGGGAACTCGAGAAAGAATGTAAACAAAATAGCTGGTTGTGGATATTTATATGTAGCACTCAACTGGACATTTTTGTTTTTTCTTTGAAGATATTTAACATCTCATCCAAGAAGCTTCTTCAGCTCTGACTGGATTGGAAGGGAATGGAACAGGGATGGGATTCTACCAGTTCACACCTATTCGCTAGAACCGGTTGTTAACATTCTAAGCAGTTCAGAGAACCGGTTGTTAGAAGAAATTACTGGCCTAAACCTGTAAGGAAGGCAGGAAGGAAACATTCTGGTGTTGCTTACAGAAACTGCCTTTCCCTTAACCCTTATTACATTCTTGGCAGGATTAGACTTCCTGTCTCAGAAACTTCTCTGGAGTTTTTTTCCCCTCCTTTGCTGGTACTTTGCTTGTGTGGAATGATCATTCAAAGTTACAATGGCACTGAAAAAAGTGACTTATGACCGTTTTTCACACTTACGACTGTTGCAGCATCCCCACAATCATGAGAGGCCAGGCGAGGAGATGTGTGCCTCAATGTGAATGGCTATGAGTTGGCTATGCCCAACCAGTCACATGACCACCAAGCCACGCCCACCAACTAAGCCATGCCCACAGAACTGGTTGTTAAAAAATTTGAATCCCACCCCTGGAATGGAAGGATTTATATTCCTTGTAGACAGCTGCATTCTTTTTAGAGAGTCTTTGAGGCTACTTGGAGGTTTATCTGTGTCCTCAGGGTCACCTGAATGGTGAAAATGGATGTGGATCCCTCTTGGAACTGTTGAAAAGATTGTGTTGTAGATTGGAGATAGATGATGTTGTATTCCTTCCCCTCTCTTGAGAGAGGGGCTGTTTGCTTTTGACATAGATGGCCTCTTTGACCTCTCTTTCAAACCAGTGGTCCTGTCTGTCCAAAATGTGGGCTTTGCTGTCTTTTTAGATGCTTACATGCAGCAATTATTTTGCATTCAGTCCTTTCAGATTCAGCTAATATCAGTGGAAGTGGTGAATAAATAGTAAACAATATAGTGTAACAAAAATTGCTAATATCAGAGTGTTTGCATGAGGACTGCTCTGATGCATATCTATGTACATACACATGCACATATGCACACAAACACACCCTTAATTCCCTATGGCCAAAAGGCTTTGTAAAGCAAGCTGTGGTATTCCAAAATTCAGCCTAGCTTTCTGTAATAACATGAACATTTAAGCAATTGCAAAGATGCTCAGGGATAATACCATAATACTTTTTATATATGCAGTGGGCAAGCAGATTTTTGGTGAAATGGAAATGTGTGGTTCTTTTTAAAAGTCTTGGTGATCTCAATAGAGCCTCTGGCCTTTTGTTAACTTACTATTCTACAAGGTTCCACAAAGTTGCTTCTGAGTTATGTTATTTTTTCTTATTGCCGACCCAAAACACCTGTGTGTAGAAAAGCAGAGCTTTTTAAAATCAGTTTTTGCATCTCTGCCTGGCAGGTACTACACTAATTTGCAGCCACCATTTTCAAGTGATTGGGTTCAAATGTTTGCAATGGAACAGCTTTTCTTTCTATCTATCCTCCTTTATTCCATCTTTAAAAAAACAAAAAAAGACAATAAAATATTTTGCTTCCTGCTCACCCTTTCCCACTTAGCTTTCCATATATTTTTTCTCTCCCTGGTAGGATCTATGACAATATACTTTAAATCTCACCAATAACCCAACGAAATGAGCCCTTGGCTCAAGGCATTGGTTCATTATATAAATCAAATAAGCTCCAGAAATAGACACATAGGGACTGGTAATGCCCAGTGAATTCTTAATGCTTGCTAAAATGATTTGGGTGCATTGCATGCAGATGTCAGGTATTTAATAAAGAGCTCCATTGTTCAGGCCCTTGTCCTCCTCCTCCTCCATTGCTCCCAGCACTCCTTCAGGAAGGGAGGAGGAAGGGAGAGACAACCACTCCAGCTGGGCTTGGAACCTTGCTTGAGTCAGGAAAACCACAGCTCATAAGCAAAGAGGAAGCATAATGTTCTACAAGGACAAAACATTAGCAAAAATGTCACTCAGCCCCAGTTCCACATGTTGGCTGCCATGGCCTTTTCCTTCAAGCATGCCCGATTCATATAAATTCCATCTGCTCAGCAGCCAAGTGACAGAGAAGGAATAGCAGCATCTGGTCTCTATTGCTATCGGGTTTTTGTTCCCTGTTAGACCTTAGCAAGAAACATATGAAGAGACGAAAATGTTGGCAAGCAACTCAAAGGCTGCCCTGGCACAACAGAGGCTTTCTGATGCTTTTCACACTTCACTTTGGGTTTTTAACAGAGAAAAAGGCGGAGGGAAGTTGATAAACTCGACTTTAGGAGCCAAGGCCTGGAGCTCCTTTGGTCTTTGAGTGCATGTTTGCATATTGTTGAAAAACGAACAGCAGAATTTCTTTTGAAAGGGAAAAAAAGTTAACAAAGAATGCAAGCCTACCCCGAGTCCCATTTCATTCAATGGGTGTTATTTCTAGGTAAGCGTGTATAGGATTGCACTGTGTGAGAATGTAACTCTATAACTAACTTTCCCCTCCCCCCTTCTTAAATATCCACTGGTTTGGATCTGCTCCCAAAACACTTATATTCTCTGGAAGAGCAGCTGAGAAATACCAGAAGAACAAACCTGATTAGTTCTTGATTAACCCTATAATGTCTAGCAATAGTGGTTAATTTGCTGAGTTAAGCGGAGAGAGATAAGGAGGGATACAAAAAAAAAATTTTTTTTAATGTGGCTACTACAAATAATTGAGTCCAGGTAAAGAGAAAAGGAATTATTTAATATAGACAGTAAATTATGCAGATAGATGAGAAGAAGATGAGAAGAATCTCCTCTCTTGTGATGCATGCAAAGACTACTACAATTACTGAAAGACTTGAGAGGCTCAAATAATTCATTTCCCCATATTTACATAAAAGGATTTATATTAGAAACAAGTGAAGGCTTTTACTTATTTGTGTACTTTCCCGATGCTATTGGAGAATTAGAAAGTCATCTCATTTGGGAGATATGGCCACAAACTGAGAGAAAGTGAATGAACAGCAATTAAAATGATATCATAATAAATCCATACGCTCTAGAAGATGTGAAATAGTGAGAAAACATAGACAGGGAGTTGTTCCAGAGTACGCATAAATTTATAATAAAGTCTTAAGATGCTTAATTATTGATTCAGAGTTAAGAGAATCTTTTATATAACAAACAAAATAGGAAAACATTGCCATGAACTTCCCATCATCCATGTTCTGTCATCCACTGTCCATTAATATGGACAATGATGTCCAGAAGTGTCCATATATAGCCTTCAGAACCAAACATCCTGTGTGAAAGAGATGTAATAAAGCCTGCATGCTACCAACAGACAATTCCATGCCACAAAATACTTTGTTTATCTATCCCCTTTCCACAGTTGGATCCAGAGGTGGTATTCAGCAGGTTCTGGAGAACTGGTAGTGGTAATTTTGAGTGGTTCGGAGAACCGGCAAATACCACCTCTGACTGGAGATTTTACAATATCCTTTTCATGCCACACCCACCAAGCCATGCCCACAGAACTGGTAATCAAAAAAATTGAATCCCACCACTGGTTGGATCCATAGAAAATTAGCAACAAAATAAGAGCTATGAAATGATGTACATAATGGTCCATGAAATGATTGTACATGGATGCTTAAGTGATAATGAAAACATTTCCTTTCTTGTAAAAATGCTGTGGTGTAGAGTTGTAATTGCAGGAATGTTCTTATCTCGGATGGCAAACCTCAGATAAAGAATGTTTACAAGCAAATACAATTCAGGCAAACAAAGTCACTAATCTAAAGGAGGATTAGAGAGAGGTAGTAAATATATGTTAGACTTTAGCAAGAGATAATTAATTGTGTTAATTACTATAATTATTATAATTCCTTTCTGAGGAACAAAGGAAGCATGTAGATGAATTAGGCTATTTGTTGAAGAAAAATAATACCGAGGTACCACAGAGAAATCTCTTAAGGCTGGTCCAGGAGATTGCAGCTCAGTGCCTATGGTACCCAGAAAAGGGGTCTTTAAAATTAACTGATTGGGAACGTATTGGGAAAACATTGCATACTGAACCTCGAGCAAAAATAGAAGTTTTGCAGGTGTGGCATTTATGCAGGCATGCAATTGAAAAATTTGGTCACAATGAACTTTCTCTTTTAACACTTCCACCTTCACGTTATATTAATGCTGTCATTTGTCCCCCTTGTTCACCTAAATATATGTCTTCAATTCCCTCAGCTCCTGCAGATACAGGGCAAAAGCCTCCTGACTCTATAGTTCAGTCTTCTTTTCAGAAAATGGTAGAGACTTGTAAAAAGGATGTGTCTGTCTCAGGAACAGAGCTTGCAGAATTACTGTCTGTTTGTCCAGTACAATATTGTCCTGGTCAGGGGCCACAGCTTGGACTGCAAGTAGCAGAATGGGAGGATCTGCCTTATCAGATTTTAAGAGAGTTAAAAAAGGCAGTTACAGACAATGGGTGTGGCACCCACCCAGAATCCAAAATGTGCCTTTCCCATCACTCTGACTCCTCCAGCAGTCTCACTCTTCCCCAGCCACAACCAGTAGTGCTGGGATCAAGTTAATCATTCAAGAGGAAATTGAGTTTAAATTTCCCATGGAAGTTAAAATAGTTCCATCTCAATTTAAAGGTCCTCTTCCTTCAGGATTAATTGGTTTAATTTTGCCTCGTTCTTCTGCACACAAAAAGGGCTGTTTTGTTGTGCCTGTGGTAATAGATTCAGATTACACTGGTATCCTCATGATTCAGATTTGGGTGAATCTTCCTCAAGTTCTTCCTTGTAATTCTTCTGTTGCTCAATTGCTTCTTCTTCCAGATGAAATCCCATCTCCTGGTATAGGTAATTGTGTGGATGCAGGATTTGGATCAACTTCTTTATATGTAGGCTTAAGCTGAACTCCTCTCGTCCTTTGTTAACGCTCTTCCTAAATAAACAACCATTTCAAGGGTTATTGGATACTGGAGCCGATGTTACTGTCATCTCCTCTTTACAGTGGCCAGTACAGTGGCCAAAAACGACAGTTTCTTCATTGTGGAGAATAGGAGGTTCTACAGCTGCTTGGCAGAGTGTTCAAGAAATTAAGGTTACAACATCTGCTGGTAAGTCCTTTTTCCTACAACCATAAATTCTAGATATTCATACTAATATTTGGGGCCATTACCATATATACTCGCATATAAGCCAACTTTAGAACGCTTTTTTCCCCCCAAAATTTGGGGGTCGGCTTATACATGAATAAATCTGGCTGCCCGACTTCGCGCGATGAGAGCCAAGACTCTCATCGCCTTCCCGGGCAGCGGCTTCATGCGATGAGAGTCTTGGCTCTCATCGCCTACGCAGGCAGCGGCTTCGCACAATGAGCCAAGACTCTCATCGCCCTCGCGGGTAGCGGCTTCGCGCAATGAGAGCCAAGACTCTCATCGCCTTTGCGGACAGCGGCTTCGCGCGATGAGAGCCAAGACACTCATCGCCTTCACGGGCAGCGGCTTCGCGCAATGAGAGCCAAGACTCTCATCGCCTTCACCGGGCAGTGGCTTCGCGCAATGAGAGTCTTGGCTCTCATTGCACGAAGCTGCTGCCTGCGAAGGCAATGAGAGCCAAGACTCTCATCGCGTGAAGCCGCTGCCCGTGAAGGCGATGAGAGTCTTGGCTCTCATCGCGCGAAGTCGGGCAGCCAGATTTATTCGCGTATAAGCTGACCCCCAAATTTGGGGGGAAAAAAAAGTGTTCACCATGATATTTGGGGGTCGGCTTATATGCGAGTTTTTTCAAATATCCTCATTTTGAGGCAGTTTTTAAAGGGTCGGCTTATATGCGAGTATATACGATATATCCTTTTTCTTCTTAATGCCCATTTGATTCTTGATGATGACTCTTCCTCTTAAATGGCTCTGTTCTAGGCCAGTTTGGGTAGAACAATGGCCATTATCAAGGGAAAAACTCGCTGTTTTACAACAATTGGTTCAAGAACAATTGGCTGCTGGTCATATAGAACCTTCTACTAGTCCTTGGAATACTTCTGTTTTTGTTATAAAAAAGAAAAATGGGAAATGACCTTTACAATGTGGTCTACCAAATCCTAATTTAATTCCTAATTTTTATGAATTGTTGGTAGTTGATCTTAAAGACTGCTTTTTTACTGTACCTTTGCAGCCTCAAGACAAAGAAAAATTTGCATTTACTGTCCCAGTTTTTAATAATAGCATGCCCACAAAACGATATCATTGGCGAGTGTTGCCTCAGGGAATTCTTAATTCCCCTACACTTTGTCAATATTTCATGGATAATGCCCTTCAACCCTTTCGGAATAAATTTCCTTCCTATTTAGTCTATCATTATATGGATGATATATTGACAGCAGCCCCGGATTTTGATGAATCTACGTTGTGAAAAAAGTTAATGAATACTGTGGCACAACAGGGATTGTATATAGCCTCAGACAAAATTCAAAAGGTAAAAAGTTATACCTACTTAGGACACAGAATGTTGCACAATTTTTCCATTCCAATTCTTCCTGAATTACAAGTACAGAAATCATATACATTAGTACAATGGCAAAAATTACTTGGCATTATGAATTGGGCACGCCCATTCTTCTACATTACAACTGATGATATGTTGCCCTTATTTCAGTCTTTGAAGGGAGCACAATCACCAGGAGATCTAGTTGTATTAACTGATCCTCAAAGAACATGCCTTCAAGAAATATTGAATAAGTTTAAGCATCGATATGTGGACAGGATCTCATTAGCAAAGCTTTCACTCGTACAAAAGTTGAACATGAGCATTTATTTGATGATGATTTCAGAATCATAGCAGATAGCCTTTTCTCAATATGTGGGAAACTTGTTGTATTCTTTACCCAAGGATCCTAGAATAGTGGTTACTACTACTTTAAATCCGGCCTTTTCTTCTATTTTTGTGCGAAATCCTATTTCTAAAGCTCTTAAGCCCCTGTCACACTGCAGCAACGGATGGAAAGAGGATGGAAAATGGAGAAAAACACTTACCATCCGTTGGTTAACACTATGCTTCCGTTCTGTACTCACTGCCTCCATTTTGCTTCCTCTCTATCCGTCCAGCATCCGTCTATTGACATTTCATCCACTCAAAAAGTTTTGAGCTGCTCAAAACTTTTGAGCGGAAAATGTATCCAACGCGTCCGTTCTGCATCCGCTAGGCATACGGGGGACATCCGTTCTGCATCCATTGTCATCCGTTACACATCCGCTATATCCACTAGGTATCCGCTGCGCATCTGCATAACTCGAATCCGCTCCAGCGGTAAACGGACGCAGAGAGGAAGCGAAACGGATGCAGAACGGATGTGCAGCATTAGTAGCACGGACGCAGAAAGGATGAAAGTGGATGCAGCTCGCAAAGAAAGCATTTAAAACAGAAAAAATGTTCGCAGAGGGGATCTATCTCAGATATTAAGGATGTCTAGAGGATGCCTAGAGGATGCAAAAGGATGCTTCTGTTCCGCATCTGCTTTCCATCTGTTCTGCGTCCTCCCCCCGTCCATTCCTTTCCGTGTTATCTGCTCTGTTTATGCAAATTTTTGCCCCTTTTGAGAGCGGATAACAACAGATGGAACATTTTTCTCGTCCGCTGTGTCCTTTTTACAAGCGTTTTGCATCCGTTGGGCAGTGTGACAGGGCCTTTACAGTCTTTACTGATGGATCACCTGGGGTTGCAGTTACGCCGCCATGGAAGATCCTTCTACTCGACAAGCAGTGCGGGTTCCAGCGCACTGTGTTTGTCCGTATTATGGCATGGCATCAGGGCCTTCACAACCCGATTCCAGATTTCAATCTTCATCTGAACACAGAAGTCTGTCTTCCAAGGTCAAAGCGCACGCAACCCATCACTTGGGGCCAGGTTAAATCTACTACATATCAAGCTCAGCAACAACTGCAGCAGGCCTCATTACCTCAAACTCCTGAAAATCCTGTTGCTGCTTATTATTATTACTGCTAATTCTGTTACAATTTTACTTTGTATTTTCTTGTTTATGGTTAATGGTGTTTCTGCTCAAAATGACATTTCTGTGGTTCGTCTTAACCCTAATTTGTGGGTTTGTCATGCCCAATACATGTTTATGAGCCATGGCACAAATATTACTTTATACTATGAGCCCCCAATGGCATTTGGTCAAGTTTCTTTTACCCTTAACTTGATCATGTCTTCTACATTTATTGTCTCACAACTACAATCTATTTCACACTCCTGGCTATTTTCTAAACCCCCTATGCAATTGAATACTGTCCGTTGGCGTTACTTGAAAGTTAGTCAATTTACAAGGGGTCTGTGTTTCTGTTGTCACGCTAAACACACTTGGCTTCATAATTGGTCAGATTATGATGCTGCTCAGCACATATTTAAAAAGCTGTGGAATTATAGTTATTGTTCTAACTACTATTGGTTGTCAGGTACTTTTAATTCTTCTTTGCATGGCATTAATATAGCTCCTGATTTGTATCCTGACAATTTTTCTGTTTTTAATGCCTCTGATCAATTTAATACAGGATCGATATGCCCTGGTTGGCAGCTTAAGAATCCTAATATGTGGTTCTTTTTTGATAAATATGCTCCATAAGACACACTCCCCCCCCCCCCCCCGAAAAAAGTATGTGGAAATGTCTGTACATCTTATGGAGCAGATATGGTGAATAACAGCTGGGCTGCAATGACAGGGTCTTTTTACAGTGCTGAACCCTGCCTCTTCTGCCTCTTGTCTGCAGTGCAGAAGTCAATAGACAGAGCTGGCACATGACAGGACACTTGTCTGTGGTCCTCTCAGGCTCTGCTCCTGCCCTCGCTACTCTGCTGTCCATATTCACAGTGAAACAGCGCTCCGAATTCATTTTTTTTTCATTTTTGTCTCCTTAAAACCTAGGTGTGTCTTATGACAGGTGTATCATATGGAGCAAAAAATATGGTATATATCTGAAATTAAACATACAATGAAGTACACCTAAGTACATATTATGTACTGGTAAACAGCAACATCAATCAGTCACAAAAAAGAATGAATTATAAAATAACAGTATGATTACTGAAATATGATACAATTTAAAGAATTCACATTCCAATAGTTAGTTATCAGGCTAATTTACCCCTTGCTAAGAAAAAATAGAAATTAATATTATTGTATTTCTTCATATAAAACTGTATTTTTTACTTATTTCTAGAAAGTTATACATTAGTTATCTGATTGTTTCCAGGATTAATTTAAGGCCCTGATTCCATCTTTTAGACAATGATTACTTTCTTTCAAATATTTCTGTGTATTCCATTCAATATTTGAAATCTTGCATCAGATTCTTTAAACAAATGAAAGAAAGTTGCTAGGAACAAGACATTTTCTGTAGTGGATCTCACTTTGTGGAATGTTTTTCAAGATGAAATTCATCTTAGACACAATGTTCTTTTAGCTATTCAATTAAAATATGATTGTTCAACGTATAGTTTTACTATTCCGTTTATGACTGAATTATTTGCAGGATAAATTGCATTGCAGATTCTTTTTCAGATACCTTTGTATTTTGTAAGCCAAGGGTGTCAAACCTGCAGCCTATGGGCTGGGTGAATCATGTGCTGGCCCCGCCCCTGCCTGGTTTAGCAAAGGGGAAAAAAGTCCCGAGACACCACCGTGACGACAAGAGTTTGACACCCCTGTTGTAAGCTATCTTGAGTTTACCTTGTAATGAAAAGCTAGGTAGATTTTAAAAACAATACTATAAATGCATTAGTAACAAGTACTTTAATACTAAGTATGAACTGTGAGTGATTTAAATGTCATGGTATTTGGAAAAAAACATTTAATATCTAGGTATATATTATCATGCTCATTTGAGAACCATTTTTACAGGAAGGACTTCTACTTTCTAGTAGTTCAGTTAGGAGCATACCATTTATTGCTTGTTCAGTTGATGGACTGGATAGCACTTCTCCATGCTGACTATCAATTTATATCCAATTTCCATTCAAAAAATTCTGGGCAACTCATATAAAAATATGTCCTCAATAACAAATTGCAACAAGTTCTCAAATTAAGAATGAAAATGAAATTCACAATAAAAATTGATTGAGTCTAAAATGTTTTAAAACTGAAGTGACACTTAAACACCAAATGGCACGTGTTAAACCATGATCATTATTGCTTTCCTGAAGGCAAGAAATATGTTTTACCCAAAACTGGGACAGAGGCAAACTGTACCAAAGAATGAGAGCAGCTAGAGAAAAGACCTGATTCCTGTTTCTTTCTCTTCCAACATCATATAAGGAAGAAATGCAAAGTATTTCTTTCTGGATTGCTTCAATTTTTTTTAAAATCAATCTTCCCCTGTTTCAAAACAGTAGTTGAGTTTAGGGATTTTAAGGCAACCTGACTAGCAACTGATACTATTGCAGAAGAGAAAAGTATATGTGTCTGCCACATAATCTCAAATTCTTGTTCTTTGAACCATCACTTTACTCTGCCTAACAGTAAGACTTTATCTAGTAGCATCTTTTCAATTAAAATGTATTGCCATTTTGCCATTTCTGACATGGACACAAATTTTTTAATCTAGTAAATACAAATTAAGAAGCAGTGTGGTTAATAAAAAATCCAAATAATTTTCATTTTCTGATAACCATTTAATTATCCAAGAAAATTATTCTCTTCTACATAGGCTTGTATCATGTTTTATAAATATACAGTATTATTCGGCAAACTTCAGTGCCAGCTTGATGAGTAGATAGAAAGGAGGAGAAGGAAGCCATTGTTTTAAGGTTTAAATTCCTTTAATATTTCAATCCACAGGCCAAATATTCAATACATAAATAAAACATACTCAATATTCTTTGAGAACATAAAACTTTTTTTATTTAATCAACTAATTTGTATGTTGCTGACAGGAACAAAATAAGCAATAAAACCTAAATCAAAAACATCAAAAATACCTTAAAATGTTGATACAGCCTATTATGATCTTCAAAACATACTTCCAGTGCCTCACTGTCTGTCCATAATTTCATCTACCCGAACAATCAATTGAACTGCTATATTTCTACCTATCTATCTATCCCAAGGGTTTGCAGACTGGTGCCCTTCAGATGCTGTTGACTGATTCTCTTACAAATCTTTGGTTATTCTAGCTGGAGCAGATAAACGCTGAAGTCCAAATTATTGGAAAGATTGCATGCCCCGCTCTACTCAACGTGTGTTTCTTACTACAAAATACACAATAAGAATATAAACTTTATTATATTTCACAAGTTGTGCAATATACTTGGGGGAAAAATAGGTTTCTCCCCTTCTTCCTAAAAAGCTAAGGTCAGGTAATGGTAAATGGCACTATCAAAGCTCTTTAGTAGGTGAGACAAACTTTGCTTTTAATTCCCACTGGGCAATCAGCAAAGCATCACAATCAATGTGCTGTATCATATAGTATTACATAAACTTAATTATGCTATATTATGGGTAATACAAACCACTGGAGTAACATCACTGAAATCAATAGAGCTAATGCCAGAAAGAACTCTTATGAAGCTTATTGCTCATACTGGTAGTCGATATGGTACTTCTTAAAAGGCAAAGAACTTTGTAAAGATGGGAGCTTTGTTCATGGGAGTTAAGAGTGGTACGAAGTCGGCTGCCTACCTGTGAAAAGTAATTCAGTGTAATTTCCCGTAAGTCAGGTCCTTGAAATAATACAGCTGCTGCAATGAGTGAATAACTGATGGAGCTTCTGTGAACTTCTCTAGCAGGCCAGAATATTGCTCTAGTGTGAATGACAAGTGATAGGCCAAATCGCAAGGGAGCTACCAATGAGTTATTAATGGTGACAGGTACACTACCTGGGAGACAGGTTGAGAGGGGAAGAAGATTATTTATAAGCGAATAGTTAACAGCTGTAGCTACTGCTAAGCATTACATGGATGCCACAAATGGTAGAATTCAAATTGTGGGTTATTCAAGCACGAACAACTGCCTGTCACCAAACTTGCAGCACTTCGCTACAAATTAAGGCGAGAGAGATGAGACAAGACTGGAGCGATGCCTCGATCACGAAGGCAGTGTCGCATCTCAGAAGCTGAGATAAGAACAGAGAAAGGGGCAAGATAACTGCTAGGTGAATTATGAATTATTATCTTAATAATAACAACAAATTGGCAACAGCAGCCTTTTAATTTTTCCTCAGGACCTTTCACAGAGGAACATATGCTGAATTGGTCTGGAGCTGACAAAAATAAATGAGGAGAAAAGCACAATAAAAGAGAAAAAAAACAAGGAAATGTCTTCAGATAAGTTTTTGCTAAATAGGGGAAATAATAAATGGTGGTTGGATAAATCTCAGTGAGATAAATCTTTTTGTGCAGTTTGATAGTGGATTAATGAAATACCAATTTGAAAAGGGCTGGTTTTAAAAAAAGTATTCCTGTGTTTTAGACCCTATTGATTCATATTCCATAGCACAAATGTAGCCACATTAATGACAATATATTCTCACTGAGGTAAACTAAAAGTACACGAAGGAAATAATATATTTGCAGAAACAAGAGAAAAGTGTACCAAATCACCTACAAAAGCAACACGTTGTCAAATTTTACTCACTTATGACCTCTCCCCCAAGGAAATAGCTACAATCTGGAGTCCAAATTTTATTATTTCTATTGCCATTGAGATAGAGATTCTGAATCTTTTCTGAAGGAATTTCTATTGGGTAACATGTCAATAAGTAATAAATCTCCACAAGGACTACTTTATGCAAAACTGCACTTTTAAAGAAATAAATTAAGAGATTTTTTTTTTAAAAAAAAATGGAGATTGTAGCATGCAATCTATGCTTTTATGATTTTTTTTAATCAATCAAAGTTAGATTATTTTAGCTGCCAAATATTCCTGATTATGCCATGAATGGAGATGGATTAGTATGGCTTTCATTATAGCCAACAATTTTAAAATAATTAGGTTTCATGGATTTCAGTGGTGAATATTTTAGCATTTAATTTAATTCTAATTGGAACAAATGCAATTTAAAGACATAAATTGTGCTACAGTATTCCATTAATTTCTTAAAAGGTAGGTTTAAATATGAAACATATTTCTGTATTAGATTTTTATTACATCTTTATTACTTTTTAAGTAATTCAAGGCAGTGAATGTACATAATGCCTATACATAAGCTTACACACTTTTCTTAAATCTCTTGTGTTATCATCATCATCATCATCATTTATATTTCAACTTAATTTACAATAGAATGGCTAACATATCATTTTGTTACTTCTTCTGATGGCTTGTTAAAAACTCATTTTATCAGATCAATGGAACACAAGCTAATACAAATCAGGCAGAATTGTGCAGCATCACTGTAAAGTATTGGGCAGGCAACTTCGAGAGGAATTCTTAAAACTCTATATTCAATGAACCAGTTGCAATATTTGTACCAAAATAAATGCAAAGTGTATACAGTAAAGAAAACATAAGAACTTGCTCTGCAACCAACCTCAGATGAATGGAATATCCAAAGGGATATGGTAATGCTCTTTAAATTAGATTCAAATAAAAAAATACTACAAATACCACATAAATACAAAAGAAAAAAACCCCAGAACAAATACTGCCCACAAAATATCAAACCAAACAAACCCAAAACAAAACATCAGGATCTATTATGTGAACATACAAGTTTGGCAAAACAAATGACTGTTTGATTATTGTATAACCTTGTTAAGATTGTTAAAACCTCATTTTCTTCAAGGCAGAGATATATCTGGAAGAATAACATCCAGATATTAGTGTTCAGGTTTGTGTTGCCAGATCACTAATGGTTAATATAATAACACATGTGAGATAGCACACAGACTTTCTTCTTGCCCTTGGTAAATTCTAGCATGATCAATGTTTTTGGCATTTAGGGTAATATACATCTGGCACACACATCTCTTGGCATCTGAGTTAACACTGAACTTATCCAACATCACTTAACAAACTCCTTTTTATTTCCAAAAGAAAGTTCTTCCAGCAGGACTTATTCCCACAACTATTGAAGCATAATACTATGTTCTACTTTACAGATTTTAAAAAATTAGAATGGGTAGCATGTTTGTTCTTTAGCTGTTAGAGAAAGTCCATATGTTTCGGTTGCTTTTGTGGTCAGGAAATGCCATGACAGAAGATAACATCTGTATCTGTAGAAATTCCTAGAAATTGTTTAAAAGTTCCTTCATGATCCCAATCTTATAAGAATGAATGATCATCCTTAAGTTAGTTCTGTCATGGTTTCCCTGAAGCACAGAACTGCCTCTTCTTACCAATCATTCTTCATTGAGTTCAGTGAGGCCAGGAGCAATTATCAATCATATCACTGTTGAGTGATGATGTCATGATCGCCATCAGAAAGCAAGCAAGCAGATCATCTTTACTTTCATCCATAGTAACAATTTCCATACACGCAGTGGCGTGCTGCTTTGGGTAACTTTTGATTTTTACAAGGACCAGCCATCCCTACATTTTTGAGATATAGTTTTAGAGACACCTGGTGTTATCTCCAAAATAATTGTGTTCAGTCAAGAAATGCTGATAGTGTATCATAGCCAAGGCATTATGTCTATTTTCCATTCTATTCCAATTAAGAATACCACCAGATGCTCAGAATGCAAATTTGGGTTAACCATATATCAATCAAATGTCTGTGGAGATTCTCAGTCATCCAGATCATAGCTGTACCAAAGGTGCTTTTTCAAAACGCAATTGGATTATGGTTTGTTTGGGTTTTTTTTGAGGAAGAAGATGACATTTTGCTTCTCATCCAAGAAGCTTCATCAGTTCTGGTTGGTTGGTGGTGGGCGGGGAGAGGGAAAAATGGAAGGATTAATTCTGATGGTTCTAGTTAGTTCTAGTTGATCAGAACTAACCCTTCCATTCCTCCCCGCTCCCCATCCAGCCAGAACTGATGAAGCTTCTTGGATGAAAAGCAAAACATTTTTTTCTTCCTCAGGCAAAATACATAGTCCAGTTGCCTTTTGAAAAAGCATGTTTGAGACAATGCATTGACTACTGAAGATCTTTAGTGTACTTTAAAAAGTAGTTTCATCTAAGCCAAGGATGTCAAACTTGATTTCATTGAGGCCACATCAGGGTTGTGTTTGACCTTGGGGGGATAGGGGGCATGTTCAGAATAACATAACTCATGTTGGGGGCCACCACAGGCTTTTTTTTTGGTGGGGTTGGGGGATCCATTGTCCTCCTGGGTTCTGTTTTCAGCTGCAACGGCCTCCTCCAACCCTCAACCAAATTTTGAGCTACACTCATTTATTAAGTTTCAGACATGGAAATGCTAGCAACTTGGTATAGTTATTGGTGTAAAAATTGTCCAAATTTAAAGTAATAATTTCCCAAGCTTTGAAATAGCAATGGCACAATTCTACACACTCATGAAATCAGATATATTTTTTAGTTGTTCCCCTCTTTTCTTCTCAATCGGTGGTCAAGAAAACAGCTTCTCTAACATTCTAAAGTTCCAGAAATATGGAGTGAAACCAGAGCTTTTTGATGCACAGAACTAAAAATAAGTTGAAATTCAATTTATTGCTTTACTGCTTGGAATTAAAAAATGTGTCCAAGTTGCCCTATTTTATCTGTAGATTTTGGATCCATTGGAAACAAATGCTTGTACCTTGTTTCTGTCACACTGCAAAGGTAATCATCATTGGTTTCACTCTGCATATGATATCCTTTTTTCCTATCCAGTTCTGCCATTCTTCCATCTGTACCGTTATTTTTTGTTTTCTTGTTTTAAACGAATGGCAAAATGCTCACAGTCAGGAGGCATATAAAATTATTATTATTGTCATACAGTTTTGATATCCAAATAGCCACTATATGGGAGACAATTGTCAAGTAATCAAAATAAACATTCTCCAAATAGTGGTTTGTTGCGCGGATTTTAATCATTTTAGCAATATCATCTCAATCAGTTGAACTATAAGTTTTTGTATAATTCATGGGTGGGTTTTTCTTATTGTTTTGTAGTCAATCCAAGACAGAGTTCAACAATTTTCTAAGTGCCAGTCAGACTTTCCCGCCCAATGGTTAATGGAAGGTGAAGCCTTGCTGTTAAGGATTCAAGGACACCCTTTAATAAGCTAGTTTTATTTATTAAGAACAAGAAAAGCCACTTGTAAAGAAATCATCGATTGTTAAGCCTTAAATGCAAGCCACATTTATAGTAAAAGGACAGTTCAAATTTTCTATTTCTTTCTCTCACTCATGAAACACACTAGGCTGAAAATGTCTTGCTTTTGGGTGAAAGGAGCAGTTGATACTTCTGTAATGTTGTGTAACACATTAGTTTCATCCCAGAACATCTTCATTGCCTCATCTAGTCTTGATACTACCTCTCTTTCTAGTTACTTCTTTCTTTACTGCCTTCTTCATGGAGGAGCTAGAACCAGTAAAATCATGGTTACAGTCTGCTTCCAGGTCCAATTCAAGGTGATCAACAAAGATCACAAAAACATCAATTTGTATGTGTAAGATTTTTAAAAAATGTTGTTTCACTCTTATTTTGAACATTCAACAATAACAAAGACAAATCCGGGGGGGGGGGGGGGGGGGATACTGCCTCAAGATTTTCCCTAGCTGGTTGGTAAGGTGATTTCCCCCAGTCTACCAAGTTGGTAAGGAGCAATGGAGTGAAACAAAATGCAAGATCACAGAGCATGCACATTTAGCATCAGGAATGGTGTTGGTAAAAAAAAGTAGTATCTTCACAGTATAGTAGTGTACATTGTACACTATGGTATCTTCAGTGTAGTTCAAAGCTATAAATGAAAAGCATCTGGGCTGACCTATATATCTACAGGGAAAACTCCAATAAATCTGCTATCCAAATATAGAAATTATGTAGAGGATCTGGCAGAAAACCATATGTGGTGTACAGGAACAATGAGGGTGAGAGTTGTTTCTTTTGAAGAAAGCTGTAGGAAACCCCCTCTTTCTCTGAAGAAGAGTTGTGCTGTTTGGGATAAGGAATTCTGAAAGATGGAAAAGTTTTATACCAGAGGAGCTGCACAATGCTGAAAAGTGGCATGCAAATAGAAGGATTGTCTGGGTTGTTGTAAGTCAACTCAGCTGCAGGCAAAAGTGCAGGCTGGGTGTCTTGCTGCTACCTTTACCTGAGAAAAAAAATATTGGTCCCGCATGGCATCCATCCTTTCAGTTTGACCATTGAGAGACAGAAAATAAACCCTATGCCAACACTTACTTCAAAAGGAAGATAATAAATATGCTTGAATTAGGAATGCCCTTTCTTGGATCACTGCAGAACAAATTGGTGATTAACAGTGATCACAAATATATTTTAATTTTTTTAAAAAATGTTGTTTCATTGAACGTTTAGCAATAGCAAAGACAAATCCCAGGGGAAAAAAAACATACTGTCTCAAGATTGGCTAGAAAGTAAATTTTTAAAAAATAGAGAAAAGAAAAAACAGGGAAAGAAATTAATTTAACCCAATTCACATGTCTATCTGACTGATTGTTTAACTGTAATTTACTTCTGTAACATATAAACTTCATCACAGAACGATCAGAATGTTTCCATTCACTAAGAACAAACAAACAAACAAACAAAAAAGAAGCCACAAAATAATTATAAAACACATGGCACACACCACAATTGTGTTTATTTTATGACAGTTAACTTTATTTACAGTGTAATCTGGTAAGAATTAATTCTCAAAGGACTATATACAATTTGTGCCCAAGTTTTTTCCTCTTCCTAAAACCACACATTAGAACTATGTTGTCAACCTGCATAAATAAACTATCCTAAGTAGAAATCTCTGGTTTTCTACAGACAAAATGCAATACTTTAAAAAAAAAAAGATTATTATGAATTCTTAAGTGGCAAAAGCTACAGATTGTAATAACAGTAAAAACCAGACTGGTTTTCCAACCATGCCCAAGATTTGGTAGGAACATATAATATTAAAAAGCTTTCTCTGTCTCTACTTTTCTCTCGTTGCTCAAGAATCTCTGGAGGTTGAAAGCTTTGTGCAAATCTTTTCTTTTTCTTTCTAACAAAAGTTGTTATTATTATTATAGTAAAAAATTTTCAGCAGCACAGTGAAGAAAGTAAAAATTCATTTGAGGAACTGCATTCAATTTTATTAAGTTGGCTCAATATTCGAGACCGATAAAGCGTTAAAAAAGACCAAGTTGTAGTAACAGGTCTCGGCTCCAAAGGGACTTTAAAGGACCAGGGAGGAAGAGTTCCTTTGAAGTTGGGTCCATAGAAGTATTTCACTTCCCTTAACCCATATTCTCCTCTCTACCCATGAAATATACATGCAAGGCTAGAAGGTGTGCACAATGTATTCAGGGTTGGGGTTTTTCTCTTCTGCTGATGCTAAATCTTGAATTGCATTTACAAGATACAGAAATAATACTGTAAATGTCCCTTTGGTTCCTGCAAGGCAGAGACTACTCACTTTGTTAATTACTTCCATTATTTGGTTTTCAGAGTGGACAAACACAGATAAGTCCTTGTTTACCAATGGCCTCATTCAGTGACCATTTGAAGTTATGATGGTGCTGTTTCTCAATCACCTGATCGCCATTACAGTACTTGACCAGCTGTTTTTCTTTTCTTTCCCACTTGTAAAGGAGAAAGATGGGAGAGGAAGGGACTACAAGAGAGTAATTAGGCACACAATGGGAAATACACAAGGATGCTTGTGTTACACGCTCCAAACTGCCTGTGCCAGTGTATTGCTTTTTATGTGTATTCCACATTTTTTTTTATTTCTTGCTCTCTTGTAATCTCCAACGAATGCAAATGCAAACTTTAATTCCTTTCTTATTAATTATCCAGCAACAGGAAGAGCATTTCAAAGTATAAAACTGTTTCAGGTTTCATTCTAGCTATCCCAGAATTGGAGGGAGCATTCCAAAGCAGGGAGTGGGGCTGGAGAAAAGGAAAATAGAGTCACGATCACCCGATTTCCCATTTAGCAACCACTTCAATGAGCAGCATAGTTGCCAGTCCCAATTGTGGTACCATAATTGAGGACTATCTGTACTTTTTGTTAATGAATTTCCCTAAGATCTGCCAAGGTCTCTGATATAGTGATATTTTATATTCAAATATATTGTGTTCCAGCATAAAATCGTGGTTAAGAGTTTTTCAGTCTATGGGAATTGAGGAATTAGGTTCTAGAGACTATGGCTTTTCCTCTTTTTCCACAGGCACTTTTTTCCTCCCAAATGGTCTTCAAAACATGTTTGACCATTTTTCTCATTCGGG
Source organism: Laticauda colubrina (assembly GCA_015471245.1). Taxonomy (NCBI): domain Eukaryota; kingdom Metazoa; phylum Chordata; class Lepidosauria; order Squamata; family Elapidae; genus Laticauda; species Laticauda colubrina. The sequence continues at coordinate 39,855,741 of BLBF01000004.1, read as the reverse complement.
CCTAGTGAATCTTGCTGGCTCAGCCTGATCTGATATGGCTTCATTACTCTCAGATGTGTATTAAATTGCAGCTAAAGAGAGATTTTCTGAGTGGCAGGATAAGAAAATTCTATTTGTTAAGTGGACTATAAAGAGAGAAAAGCTTTTTAAAAAATAAATTGTAAAGATTTATTTTTAATCATGCCTTTATTATTTTTCTAAATAATTCAAGATGGAGAACACCTTTCTCCTCATATTTCCTCCACAACAACAACTCTAAGAGATGGGTTGGGCTGAGAAAGTGCCTCAGAGTTACCCAGCCAGCTTTTATGACTAAGGCAGGACTAGAACTTAGTTTCCTAGTTTCTAGTCCAGTGCCTTAATCAGTAGATCAAACTGGGTCTCTTTACTGTCATTCACAGACTAGACATCAGAAAATCCGGTTCTTTGTGTTTCTAATACTTTTGATATATATATATAACTCACCAAGAGTCAATTGCAAAGGAGAATGGGGAAAGCAGAAGTGTGTGTGTGTGTGTGTGTGTGTGTGTGTGTGTGTAATTTACTATTTAGTGATTGATCATTTTCCTCTAAGAATTCATTTTATGCTAAAAAAAAATCACTAGCATGTAATTTGTGTCAGAATCGTCAATACAGTGAAGTCCTGGAAACACGCCAAACTTATTCCTGCCAACATTATTTGAACCTTTTCCAGGCAAAACTCTTTTCTGTCTTCACTCACATATTTGTCATTGTGTTGTATCGTTCTATTTTTGCTAGAAAACAAGGAAGAAGCCTCTTCAAAGAATGTAGTAATCCTACACTTGGGCTCTCCTGGGTAATGACATAGAGTCAGCTAATTCTTCCACAATGGCAGCCAAACAATCCTTGTGATCTCCAGGCTTAAAACACATCACTATGAGAAGATCTCAGGAAACCAGTCCTTCTAAGGACTTAGCATATAGAAGTGTTGGATCAACCATATAAATAATACAAATAGACATAGAAGAAAAAGTACCATAAGCTAAATAAATAAATCTACTTTTACTTCTTGACTCTCACTTACTTCGTATTTGGAACTTATTGTTACTCCTTCTTTCTGATCAAAACGGCCATCAACATCTTGTTCAATCTCCTGGCCCAAAATGACCAGGACAAGAACCATGAAACCAAGCTGAACATATTAGGTCATGACATAGCTGGGGAGAGATCCCCAGACTTAGGATGAGCTTCATCAAGTCTACTGTGCACAATATAACAAAGAATATTATTAAAAATTCATAGTGCTATGAATGTCATCGTGCTGTAAAATCCATCCTGCTCTGAAGCATTGTACCCTTTTATCTGCCATGATAATATCTATACATGTTAGAAATCCAAGTCCAAAAAAGATGAAGAAAATGCTTTCACTGTACAGGAAACATAAGTCAAGTAAGTAAATGTGTTTGAGTAACATAGTTCTTCAAAATAAGTACTACAATTTATGAGCATGTATGCCAATGCATTGGAGGGTATAAAATTTGACATCACAATCCCCCTTTTTTTAACTGGTTCAGTTCTTACTTTATGCTTTCTCTCTCACATACACATACATCTTTTCTATAACATGTAGAGGTTCTATACATTTAAAAAAAAAAAAAATCAGGAAAGAGGAAAGAATCTTGTAATTTTAGGATTTGGCAATTATGTACTATATACCAAAAATGTAATTTTACACGCCCATTGACCTTTCAGAAATATACAGGGCAAATACTGTTATTGATTTAAATCTTACAGCGCAAAATAACTTTAATTACTCCATAGTATGAGCACACAAGCTTTCCATATATTTAGAATACAAGTGTTTCATTTCCTACTACTCTTAGAGATGTACTACTCAGTCTGCCTTGAGAGTGACAGTGTTCATGACAGTTACTCCTTCTAATAAGTGACATTCACATATCACTGTTTTTTTTCTTATTATTACACAAGACAGGCACTAACCACACTGAAAGATGACTGCTAGAAGGAAAATGATCCTCCTCCCACTCCTTAGACTTCAAGGAAAAGTCAACCAATGGATGCTAGAGAGATGGCAAAAGAGAGTCTCTTAAGTCCTTTAGCAGGGCAAACTATATGGTCCAAGGTTTCCTAATTATCTAAAGCCAGAACCAGTGATATGCTAAAATATATTAAATTAGTTCCTAACTTCAAGAATTTATAATAGAAAAAAAAATCAAGAAAAGCTCTTGTCTATCCAAATAGTCTGGAAGAAAAAAAAAAACCACCATGTCATATAAGTATAAAAGCTTATAAATCACATCAGCTACAAAATGATCATTTCACATATATATCTGTGCTGGACTTCATGTTTAAAACATTCAAATGGAGATGGTTCATACTGGCTTGAAAGGGATTCAGATTTCCTTAGAACACATCCAAATAAAGAGTTTGCAGAATGTGTTTCAGTCAGAACTGAATTAGATGAGAAGTGAAACATCTTCAAGGAAAAACAAAGTCCAGTTGACTTTTGAAAAAGCACCTTTAATATGAGCAAATATTAATAATATAAGCAAATATTTTGCTTATATTATAAATTAAATTTCTATATGTTAATTATATCAAAACAGCCTTGTAGATTTTTCTTTTTTGTGAATAAATCTATCCCTATATACCAAATTTTAGAAAGGGTAGCAAATAAAGAGTTAACTTGGAATCCAATTCCTTTTATTTTATAAAAATAGTTATCACAAACCTGTACCAATATTTTTTTATTTGGTTTATTTTTTAATTGTAGTGTGTTATCTATTAAGATACAATGGACCCTTCCATTTTTAACTCTGGGCCCACAGTTAGACTACCTGCTAAAATTCTAAACATGGAATTATTTTAGAATATAAATTATACATTTATGTCCAGCTAGGATCCCAACAGCTTAGCAATATTGTTTTTAAAAATGGCACAGGTGAGGGTGGGGGAAGAAAACACACATATTTTTGGCTTAAGTATGGATTTCAATAACAGGTTTTGCCCCAATAATTGGACTTTATGCTTTAGCAGTTAAAAAATACCTGAGCGGGCATTTTTGCCTCATAAATTTAAAGCACATCAATGGATTGCAAGAATATTAAGGGGAAAAAATTATTAAAGGCCATGCAAGATTGAATTCAGCCCAACCCTACTTAGGGCCTTTATAATGAGCAACACTGTTTTCGGTATATATCATGAACATTTCCACTCATGCATGTACATTGCTATATTTTTTTTTCAGTTTTTCAAAAGTGTTCAGCCTTAAAAGTCAACCCTCTACTTTGTAAGAAATATGCTACCGAATATATTCTTAAAAAGATGCAGAAAGGGGAAATCAAAAGATTATTGTAGTGTAATTTAGACGTTTTCCTCCACAAAGATTTTATATGGCAGTATGGGGGGGGCATAGCAGAGCATTGTGGTGTGCATACATGATGCATGCTACTTTGTGTTGTCTTTGTGTTTTGTTGCTTGGGATGAAGATCCAAGACAAAGGCATAGTTTGACTTTTGGAGTGGATTGGAGGGTGGGGACACTACCAACTTTTTCTTAGAACTTCTGATTGCCAGGAAAAAAATTCACTGTTTTATAAGACCTAGTGCTATAGTCTAAATCTCCAAAGACAGCATAATAGCAACAGTGCTAGATAATTTATTTTATTTATTTATTTATTTATTTTATTTTGTCAAGCGATTATTAGATAACAGGTATAAGTATAAACATGGTTATGAATACATGAAATGGATATGAATCAGAAAAAAAAAAAGCAATAGGACAGGGTCGGTAGGCACGCTGGTGCGCTTATGCATACAATGTTGGTATTCAGCTGATATTTATAACCTGAATACTCTGTACTTCTGGATATGAAAGCCCTTTAAACTTCCATTTTGGAAAAGATCACCCCATCTCTCTCTTATTTTGCAACTGTTCCAAATCCATAACAGGAAGGTTTCCCCTGTCCAGTCATGTTCAACTCTAGGGGGCATGCTCATCTCAATTTCTTAGGGGACAATTCCCAGAATTGTCCAAAGCCAGAATTGTCTGAAGACACTTCTGTGATCATGTGGCTACCACGGCTATATGCTGAGGCTCACGGAACTCTGTTACCTTCCCAGTGAAGTGGTACCTATTTTTCTACTTGCATTTGCATGAGTTCGAACTGGTAGGTAGGCAGGAGCTGGGGCAAGTAACAGGAGCTCACCCTGTGATGGAACGCTCAGGTCTTGAATCCAGTCTGTGAACTTTCCAGCTGACAAGCTCAGTCTCTTTAATGGCTGAGTCATCAAGGAATGTATAAAATCATTATAACTTGATTTGGGAGCACAATCCCACCTGGGTGTAAAACTTATTGGGAATTACATGATAAATGATCATAAAACTCTCCTGGCAAACCAGATTTCAGAAATCGTGAATAGAAATAGTTGTGCTTGGATCATTTCACCCGGTCACCTAGTATTATGTATTCTGATTGGCAATAGCTATCTATTATTTCAGACAGGGACCTTTCCCATTGGAAGATTTGTGTCCTTTCACTCAATGTTGACATCCTGCAGTTTTCTTGGAAAGACTTCAGAAGTATACAATTTGCCATTTTCTTTTTTCTAGAGCTGGGAAAAAGGGACTGGACACAAAGCTGGATTTGTGTCTAAGACAGGGCTAGAACTCACAGTCTCCCAGTTTCTAACCTGGTACCTTAACTACTATACTACACTGGCTTACATGAGAACAGGGGTCTCCAATTGTGGCAACTTTAAGACTTGTGGACTTGTTGAAGTTCAGAAATCTTAAAGTTGCCAAGGTTGGAGACCCCTGCACTAGAATATATCTTAGAGTCATACAAAGAAGAGATTTCACACTGACCTTCATTCCTTCTTTGGTGAATGGAAGTATTTTGTATAAAGAAGCAATGTAGGGTTATTTATTAATTATTTATTAAATCTATATGCCACCCAACTCACTATCAAAACAACTCTAGATGGCTATGTTTCTGTTTTATTAGCTTTTGCTTAAATTTTAGAAAATGTTGTGTATGTGTAAACCTCCTACTAAAATCTAAAGCTCTGCCAATGCTCAAACAACTGAGGACTCTGGGTCTGCTTGAGAGTTTAATTGAATGAAAATATAAGCCGAAGATAAGTAAGTGTAATAAATGAACAGTTTTGTGTATAATTTATAGATGTGTAACCTTCTGCTCACTGCTTATAAAAAGAATAAATAGTAAACATCTAAACATAATAATGGAGTTTCATTTTTTCCCATATTATTATCTACAGGCATATACCAATATGATTCTTTTTTTTTTTTTTTGGCTTATGCAGAATATTTCAGAACACAAATAATAACTGCACTTACCTTGGTCACTTACCATATTCCTTCATTTGCCCAGCAACTCTGCCCACAAGCCAGCTGCTAATATGCGGTAAGCCTTCTATAGCTGTTTTAACTTGCCTCGATAATTATTCTCATTTTAAACTGAATTAATATTCCACGCAGAGTTATTGCATCTAATAATCATTCTGAAGCCTTGAAGGCTACAGCATGATTTAATGTTACCCAGATAAACTGACCTCTAACCTGATGGTGTTTTGCAGAGCTTTTTTGCACTGCTCAGCTGTGTGACTCCTGGTTGATAACTTTGCCTTGTAGACATTGCCACAAAGCTGAGAGAACAGCTTACTTGTGGAATCATTCCATGGTGCAGTTCTAACTTTTAAAGCTGGCTAGAAAAAGGGCCAGGGAAAACCACTCCTTACCACTACTGATTGTCAATACTGATCACTTGGAAAAAAGACACAGGATGGAAAAGTTAACACTTCAGCTCACATTACAGGTACTCCTTGAGCTATGGCCATGACTGTTTACAAAACAAGACAGTTGTTAAGTGAGCTTTACATTTTATGACCTTTCTTGCCATTTCACGACCTTTCTTGCGACAGTTGTTCAGTGAACCTACGCAGTCGATAAGTTAGTAATACAGCTGTTAAATGACTCTGGCTTCCCCACTGACTTTGCTTGCAAAAGGTGATTGGGTCCCTGCAACCGTCATAAATATGTGCCAGTTGCCAAGCCTCAGAAATTTGGATCACATGACCAGCTGAGGTAGCTGCAATGGTCATAAGTGTGAAAAATGGTCACAAACAGAGTGGTATTCAGCAGGTTCTGACCAGTTCTGGAGAACCAGTAGCAGAAATTTTGAGTAGTTAGAACCAACAAATACCACCTCTGACTAGTCCTGCCCCCATCTATTCTCTGCCTCCCAAGTCCCAGCTGATTGGCTGGCTCTTCTTTCATTGCCCTGCATAGGAGAACAGAGCTGGAATGCAGGTTAGTGGGGTGAGGAGGGAATGGGATTTTGCAGTAACCTTCCTCTGCCATGCACACCAAGCCATGCATACCAAGTCACACCATGCCCACCAAGCCATGCCACATCTACCAAGCCACACCCACAGAACCGGTAGTAAAAAATTTTGGATTCCACCATTGGTCACAAGTCTCTTTTTTAATGTTGTGGTAACTTTGCATAGTCACTAAATGAATGGTTGTAAATCAAGTACTATGTGTATTGGAGAACTTTTGGAAAGGCTCACAGGTGTGGCATAATGCATTCAAACATCTAAATTCTGCTAAAATGATATTAGATTTAAGATGTCATCAAAGTACCACATTGCCTATTTTTGTTGAAACAAATTAACCCAGCTACCTGTCTGAAAAACTACCCTGCTCATGCACAGCCATTCTTTTTCTGTTTGCAGGTGTTTTATTATTCTATATAAAGACTTCAAGTGACTCTTTTTGTGCAGTAGAATAAGCTGGTTGATTTTGGGAAAGTTCCCATTACATAATATTTCTGTTTTGTTTTTAAATGAAATGTGCAGCAGCTGTTATACAGACCTTGTCATTATTATTTTCAGAATTATAAGGGAATGCTATTAATGAAATAGGCTAGATAGGATTTCATTTGTCTAGAGCAGTCCTAGTACATAGTTTGCACAGCCATTTTAATAGGTATCTTAAAAATAAAATATTGGTTTGTTCCTGCAACATTTACTCAGGACAAGCTTCTTTTTCCATGCAGGAGTTACAGAATATTATCTTGGAGTGTTGAACTTTTCATCTGAAAAAAAAAAATGGCATTTTTAAAGCCTGTGTAAAAACCAAATCTATTTATCGGGATACTAGCCTTTCCCTTCACCTTTTAAGCAACAATTTTTCAGGCCCTAAGAAATTATAATACACAAGCACACATGGCATTGTTTAAGAGAAAAATGTACATCTGTGAGCAGAAGGGATATATTTGAATCTAAAGCATATGGGAATGCACCTATCTATGTTTTCACACAATAAAAAAGAGCTACACATAATATTACGTGTAGGCAGCTGCCAACTGATTAAAGGCTTGACAGGATATTAATAAAGTATCCCCTCTAACATGCTTATTAGTTTTTATGAGATAAGCTCAGCGCATCCAAAACAGAGAGATATAATTGTGGAATTAGGATAAAAACAAAAGGCAAATGTTATTAGGAATAAAACAATCATTTGATCTTTATGGTGAAACTAGTATCCTTATTCTAAGTTTACATTCCACTGGCTGCAGTTTCACTTTTATTAAAAAAGAAAAAATCAAATTTGGAATATATATATATATATATCATATGATATATCCTGATTTTTGTTGGGTATTGTTTTTTGTATGTATGTATGTATGTATGTATGT
>BLBF01000004.1:39834939-39847636 GCA_015471245.1 Laticauda colubrina | reverse complement strand
ACAATGACATGGGATAATACCCGAAGGAAGCTAAACAGCGCGCGCGCGCGCGCGCACGCACACACACACACACACACACACACACACACACACACACACACACACATATATATATATATATATATATATATATATATATATATATATATATCTGTAAGAACACAGGAGCAACAAATGAAACCCTTCAATCAATATCTAATAGTAGACCATGCTATTAGGAATCAACAAATAGCAATGAGAAGGTTCTTTAGAAAACTATGACACTGAGGCAAACAGCTTCACCAATAATCCTTATGAGTAAATAAACTTTCTGTCAAGTTAGGGGTTTTTTTTGGGGGGGGGGGGCAATAGTAGAGAAGTGACTTACCGATTCTTCTTTCAGGATATTTTTTGAATTTGTTTAATTTTCATGTCAAAATTACAATCCTGATATTTTTCTGTTGATCTCCTATCTAAGAATGTGTGAACAAACTGGTAATCAGTAAGCAAATCAACTAGGGCCCAAAACTATCTAAGGCACAATTTTCTGGATTTGTTGATGTTTCTGGGTGGTTTTCATGGCAGCCCAATGAAAAGTAGTCCACACTGAGATGACAGGCATGTGGACAGTGATATGCTCCTGTTCCATCAATTGCAACAAGATGGATAGTGCAAAACTTCTTCTAGTTTCAGCTGCTACCTTGGAGCAGAAGCTATAAGCCCAGGAGGACCCAAAGACTATGAACTGATTCTGCCTGGGAAGCATGACCTCATTCAGAATTAAAAATATACTAAAATCTGCCCATGCTCAAATTTTTTTTTAGATCAATCAAGATCAGCTCCTCCACTAATTCCTTCTTGGTAGTGTTCCCTTTTTATACAAAGCTTTCATGTAAACAGAAATAGGAATCATTGAGTGAGAAACTTCAGAAACCTCCATACTTGAATGGCAGAAGTTTAAACAGTATATTACTGCTCTTTTTTAAAAAGATATTGAATGCATCTAGTCATTATCAGTTCAAATATAACCTTAAACTGTAGATAATGAAGTCACATTATTTTCAGTAAAACACATAGACTGCCTTCTGATAATGTACTGTTAGCTAATTGTAGTTCAGGTGTGAATGTGCCAGAGGTTCATTTTCTTAGTTCAGGCTTGCAAACATAGCTTGTTTATTAATTTCCATGCCATCCAAACACAGCACAATGGCTTATTCTGGGAAGAATAAGCTAGAAGAAGAACAATGTTTTATTTTAAGCTTTTTGGGAGATTATTCTGGTTAGAAAAAACTACTTCACTCTATTTGGATGACAAGATAACTTAAAAGTAAGCCAAGGACATTTGTAGCTGAAACATAGTTGGCCAAATTGTCCAAACTGAACCAGCTTAGAGCTCAGGCTACAGACTAAGCTGCAGATAATCTAAAACAGAAGTTTCCAATCTCAACCATGTACATGCATTAGGGCGAAGCATGCAAGCTTAGAGAGATGCTTATTTCTGAAACATTAAACCATGGTTTTACATTACCTCCAAACACAGTGATTATTTAAACACAGGATGTTATTGTTTTTGCAATCACTGTGTCCTGTTTAAAAATATAATATGCAATTATAGATAATAATTTGATTATTTTGCTTTCCTTTGAGCATTCAGTTTTATATGTGCATACCTGAATTTCAAAAATGCCAATTTATAATTTGATTAAAGTTGGTGTTTTTCAATTTAGTGTCCAGTATTGCAGGATTTTAACAATGTATGCTTAGGGATACCTAATCAGAAGACCAGTGAGACTTACTTTTACTATGTACACAAATGCATCCTAAATCTTTCTTGCATACTTTATAAATACGGCCAATCAGTTTCCAACTATCACATTTATGCTTAAAGCATAAGTAACCAGGATAATAAAATGGAATACAATTGTGGCATAATCCATATCTCAGAAAATAGCCAATAAATGCTGCTTGTTACTTTCCCTAATGTAGAAGTAAACTATTCTGAAAATCCTATAGTTAAAAATGAACTATGTTCATAAATGAATTTATTTAAGGACAGAGTTTAGCTAACTGTATCCTTCTTGATTTACTTTTTTAAATAATGTTTATTTTCAATTCAAGTGGGAGAGCTAGGAATTTTACTTATGTCAGAATGAAACATTGAAATCCTAAAAAGTGTTGTTGTAAGTCATATAACTCTTATTATGTGGTTAAAAAAATATACAAGAGAAACAATGGCGAATGTTTAAAACTACAGGTATTTTCTGGCTGACAATATTTTATTTAATGACCATTCAAAGTTACAACAGCACTAAAAAAAAGCAAGTTATGACCATTTTTCACACTTTCAATTTTTATAGCATCATCATCCAAATTCAGACACTTGACAACTGGTTCATAGATTCACCTTTCACGATCTTCCAACAAGCAAAGTCAATGGGGAAGCCAGATTCACTTAATAACCACATATGAAGGCGAAAATATGGATAACGTTACAGGATTCAATCTAGGCCGGTCACTGGGACCAGAGGTTTACTTTTCTGAGCTTTCGGACTTGTGCTGGAACCCACCTACTAGAGAAGAATTCCCTAAAGATGGGTTCCAGCACAAGTCCAAAAGCTGAGAAGTCAAAACCTCCAGTCCCGGTGACTGACCCAGATGGGATCCTGCAATTTAATAACCATGTTACTAACTTAACAGGTGCAGTGACACCCTTAGCAACTGTGGCAAGAAAGGTTGTAAAATGGGGCAAAATTCACTTAACAAATGTCTCACTTATCAACAAAAGGGTTGGGCTTGATTACATTCATAAGTCAAGTACTAATTGTATTTAAGAAAAAAAAAACATTTTGGTAACATAATTTCCTCTCAATTCCAGTAACATACAATGTACCTAATACATTATAAGGGAGGCTCTGAGCAAAGAAATCATGCCTCTCTTGTTTTGTTTTTTAACCCTGGAGCTATCTACCTGTTGGTGAACAGGGTTCCTACCTGAAGGATGTAACCCCGAACATAGTCACGAAGAGTCCAGCCCAAACCGTGAAGGATGTGCAGTACTTCTTCCTGTTTCAATACACTGAACAGTCGATCAAGCAGAATCTTCAGTCTCACGGGCACAGCCTGAGTACCGTATAGCATCAAGCTGCTGATGTCGAACACAACATTGGATTGCACAATCTCCACTTGAGTTGGATGGTACAAATGTTGAGTGCTAAGCTTGTCCAAAGCTGAAAGAAGGAATAAAGACAGAGAAAGGTGAAATGAGGACAGTGCATTAAATTGAATCTATTATTATTAAGATTAAGATATCTAATCTTAATATGTTATTATTATTAATATTAATATATTATTATTAAGATTATTAAGGTAAGAGCCATGATAGTGCAGTGGTTAGAGTGTAGTGCTGAAGGTACTTCTGCTGCCAGCAATTTGGCTGCCTATAATTTGGCAGTTTGAATCTCACCATGCTCAAGGTTGACTCAGCCTTCCATCCTTCCAAGGTCGGGAAAATAAGGACTCAAAGTGATCGGGGCATTATGCTGATTGTAAACTGCTTAGAGAGGGTTGTAAAACACTGTGAAGCAGTATATAAGTCTAAGTGCGAATGCTAAGTGCTATTAAACTGTACTGTTCAAACTACAATTTTAGGCTACATTAAAATAGCATATTACACCATAATAACTGAAGATAAGATGCACAAAATACACATCTAAGTGCACTGACAGCAAATTCCTGACATTTCATATTACTCTCTCAGCAGAGTGCATTGTACAATAGATACTTTCTCTCTTCTGCCCATGTTAAGGATAAAACTATTTAGAAAACCAGATAAATTTATACACCTAATTATCTACCACACATAGCACAACTCTGTTATTCTGTTACACACTTGTATATATGTGGTAAATAATTGGGTATATAAGTTTAGTATCTCTTTCTCTAAATAGTTTTATCCTTAAGATAGGCTGAAGAGGGAAAATATCTATTTGCACAATGTACTCAGTTGAGATATAGAAATGAAATGAAAAAAATAAAATAATGTCGGCTTTTAACTTTCACTTAACATTTTGTTGTTTAAAACTGCATTTTTAATACATATGTGCAAATTCATTTACACACAAAGATTTCACCCAATAATCTCTCTGGCTTCCCCCCCTTTTCATTCAAATAACTTCAAAATCAGTTCAACTGTTTCTTGTTTTTTTTAAATTCTGAAAGATTCAAGAATCCTTGATGAGGGGTAACATTTAACAAAATGGGCTTCTTTATTATACCTTTTTAATGCAATTTTGTCAGCTTTAAACATTTTCTTGCAGGGAGTCCTCTTCCTCCGTATGCACTTTGGTATCTTCTTTGCTGGTAGTCACTGGAGAGCTCATGTACTCTTGATAAATTGCTTTCTTCTATCCCAGCATAAATGCCCTTATCATTTCCCTACTGGCTACATTCAGCACACTTACCCCCTGGGACACTTTGTCAAAGAATACTGGTTTCCTCATATTTCATTCCTTGCTCCTGATTTGTCTGATCTTTCCTATTTTAGCTGTTTAGTCAACCTTGAATAAATAGGTTTTTAAAAATTAATTTAAAGTTCACAAAAGATAAGGGATTGGGAAGCTTGGGGACTGAAGTCCTCTGTCTCTTCACAGAGCATTCGCTCTGCAGGAATACGAAAGGAAGTATAAATGCACACACCATTAATTGTTTGATTTACTTCAATTTAAAACCCTTCCGTCACTAACAATCAAGGAAAACAATGTGCTTTGCATGTAATTATGGAAGTGATACAATACATAACTATAACTCATTATATTTAAACAGTTTGATCACCTGATAAAAATCCCTAAGAACTCTCTCTCCCTCTCTCCTCTCTTTAGTCAATCTTCCAACTGTAAGTACCCATTCCTTTTTTGGTTTACTTTAACTCATTACAATCATATCACTGTGATCTATGAGCCATGGTGGAACAGTGGTTAGAATGCAGTATTGCGGGCTAATTCTGCTGACTGCCAGTAGTTCGATTCTCAATGGTTGACTCAGCCTTCCATCCTTGCAAGGTTGGTAAAATGAGGACCCAGATTATTTGAGGCAATATTTTGGCTCTTAGAGAGGGCTGTAAAGCATTATGAAGTGGTATATAAGTCTAAGTGCTATTGCTATCTACCTATATCCTGAAAGTAGTGGACAATATAAATATGACCGTGCAGCAAAAGCTATATTTTTTCAGAAAATATTCTTTTGGTTACATATCTAGTCCATGTAATTTGACAGCTGAACCATGCAAATGCCCTTATTGTGGCCAAGAATGATACTGCAGCATTGAAAAGATAAATGTAGGGTCCCATTTTCTCAATGGATTGCAGACCTGATCATATTGATCATACAAGCAGATTGTCTATATTTGTAGACTTTATATAGGTCTAGGTATAACAAAATATGGGACTCATTTGTACAAAATAGAGTATGTAATAACTTACAAATTATATAAATTTAAGAATGACTCTTTGTGTCTGTCTCTGTCTCTCTGCCTCTCTCTCTCTCTGTGTAGAATGATTGCATTAGGCAATTATATAGAAAAATATAACTTTTCACAGGCAATCCTCAACTTACAGCCACAAATGGCCCCAATATTTCTGTTGCAAAGCAAGACAGAAATAAGTGAGTTTTGACCCCTTTTATGATATTTCTTGCTATAGTGGTTAAATGAATCACTGCAGTTATTAAGTTAGTAACACAGTTGTTAAGTGAATCTGGCTTCTCCAATGGACTTTGCTTGTCAGAAGTTTGCTAAAGGGGATCACACAACCCCGGGGCACTGCAACCATCGTAAATATGAATCAATTGCCAAGCATTTGAATTTTGATCATGTGACCATAGGGATGCTGCAATAGCAGTAAGTTTGAAAAACAGCTATAAGTCACTTTTTTCGGTGCCATGGTAACTTCTATCACTAAACGAATAGTTGTAAGGCAAGGACTACCGGTATTGTTGTAACAGCATATTTTTTTTATTTTTTTTCTGTTGTCAGTTATTTTTTTAGGGCACTTGCTATGTTTAACAATGTATTTTTTAACATTTTTAACATTTTTAACAATGTATGTGTCTTTGTGCTTTGTTTGGTTCTTTTGTTATTATTTAAGGTACTTCTATGCCCCTTGCTTACATGAAATACATAAGGTATTTCTATGCCCCTTCCTCTAGACCCTGCATGGCACTAAAGCAGCAAAATCAGCCACTGCCAGAGTTTTCACCTGCACAAAATTAGAGATCACTAAGTAGTGATTTTGCATTTCTCCTTTCTCATCCCTTCTTGATATTCAGATTACCATGTCAGCAGGATTGAAGAAACCCAGGAAAATCACCCTCCTAAAAGCATCTGAAGTTTATTGGAATAATATCTTGTGTTTATGTTCCTAGGGATACTGTTGTAACTGGATTCCAGGTGCTGATGGAGTGGTAAGACATATACCCCTCCCCTGCCCAAAAATATATCTCCCTATAATTATTATCCCATTCACAATGAGAAAATGAGGGACAAGTGATGAATCTGAACTGTAGAACTTCACAAAATGCTCTTTTATTTCTGAAAATGCAGCCAGTCTTCAGTTAACTATCACAATTGGTACAAGCAACCTCCATCGCTAAGCAGCATGACTGCAAAGTGAAAAAAAAAATTACATGATCGTACCAACTCATGACAGCAGATCTGATAGTTCTAATTGGGGTCATTAACCTTGATATCATGTGATTAAGGCTTGAGACTTCCTGCTGCCTTCCCCATTGCGTTTGTTTGCTGGAAGTTGGCAGCGAAGAGTCGCAAGTAGCACTCATGTGACCTTGAGACACTGGGACCAGAGAAATTGCCTGCTGGTTGCCAAACACCCATATTGTGACTGTCGTGATAGTGCGACAGCTGTAACTTTGAAGACTGGTTGTGTAAGTCTTCTTGTCAGTGTCATCATTACGTCAAATGGTTCCTGATGATAACATGTCAAATTTGGTATTCTGAAGTATAAATAGCCAAGTTTTGCAACACTATTATAGAGGCAATATAGATAAAGCAACATATATCCTTTAATGAAAGACCGTAGCGGGGAAAGTAAAACACTTTGGATAGTCTGTCAATAGAAACCACTTTCTCAACTCTCAAATGAGCAGAACAAAAGAGTTTCTGCATGCTCCTAATTATATATAATTTCTCCCAAATAACATTCATTAATTCACACTAAGGATTTGGAATAAGAAAGGCCACCGCACAGCCTATAGGAGTATGTGAAAGTCTTATAGGATATTCTTAATTTTTCAGTTTGATGAATTTGATGTATTAAACTGGCTCATGCAACACATTTACGTTTGTTTTTTTTTCCCCCATTAGGAAGATGCCAGAAGTGGTGTCATATTTTCCTTTGGAAATATTTCTAAGGTTCTTTAAAAGCTTCATCTTCATAGTCCCAAGAGAACCTCTATACTACATTTCACACAGGACATGAAACTTTTGTCTTGAGTTCATGAATGATATATAAGAGCATTTTTCCCCCCAAAGGTGAAGCGATTTGCTTGTTCCAATTGATCTCTGGATTTTCCTGAATGGAACACTGCATTATTACAAATATTTTCCCACACTGTACTTTTATGTTGCCAACCTCTGTTTTGTTTTCTTTCTAATCGATTTCTTAATATGCTTATAGATTATCCATACTGGACTAAAATAAATACAGTATTTGTATGATTTATTTTGAGAGCAGAATTTGTACAATTTTAGTATAATTTTTTGAAGAGGAGAGAAGCTAGTAGCTACCAAGTAACTGCAGTTTAATCAAGAAAGGAAATTGGGAAATGGTACTTCAACCTATTCTTAACCCTCCAGATCAGGGGTATCAAACTCAATTTCATTTAGGGCCACGTCAGGGTTGTGTTTGACCTTGGGGAGCCAGGTGGGCATGGCCTGGGTAGACACAACCAACTTGACAACACTCAGCTGTGGTGGCCTGAGTACTCTGCCAGTAAAAATCGAGCTTGAGAGGGCTATGCGTGGCCCTCCTGAGCTCTGTTTTGGCTGGCAGATACATCACAGGCCTTTGCTGTTTCCAGGTGGCCCTGTGGATCTAAGCACCCACAGGCCAGATTTGGTCCACAGGCCTTAAGTTTGATACTCCTGCTCTAGATGGACACCCAAGTTTTGAAGGTGGATAAGGATTTACATATTTGCAGAACTGGTAATAATAATAAATAATTTATTACATTTATAATTCATCCAACTCCCAACTCTCTTTAATTAAAGAAGACTAATGAGTCAAGTAAAGAAAGGACAAATTTTACCTTTCTCAACCTCCCTTCCAAAATAATACATTTATACGTTTTATAACCATAGATTTTCCTACCTGTTTACAAAAGGGGAGAACACCCATAGGTAATAGAAAATAGATATACTTTTGCAGATGGAGTGTTTTATTTATACCCATGTACTGTACGAATATATATTTATTCTAAAATGTCCCATCATGGCGTTGCGAAAATGCAGATCTACAAGGGATTTCCTTCTACAGTTACTTTCAAATAATGTTTATCTAATCGGAAAATATGTCTGATGCCCTGTGCTTATTTTGTGGAAGAGGAATCCACATTGAGTGTACAAAGTAAGTATTATTAAAATAAAAAAATTAAAATGTTTCATATTTTCCCCTGAAAGAATGGTTACCTGTTTGTGTCATTTTGCATGGTCACTTGACCATTGCTTATCCAATTATTACTCTTTAAAAGAAAATATAAGTGGAATCCTTATAGATGCAATTGTGGAAGGGAAGGGAGAGAAGGGAAGGGAAGGGAAAGGAGAAGGACAGGGACGGGGGGGGGGGAGGGGAGGGATTAAAATGCCACCTCAAAATTGTTAAGTGAATCTTCCCTAACACTCCCTCCCATGTATTCTAGAATCTATTCTTCCTTCTCTAAATGGGGACTAAACTAAAGAGACATAAAAACTTTAAAAGAGCATTAATATCCAACATAGCTTTCCCTGAAAAAAAAAAAAAAGGCAATTGGTAAAGTATTTATTTGTTGATATGAAGCATATAACGACTTTGTTGCAAGAGTTTGTAACTTTTGTGACACAATTTAATAGATTGGTTGTGACATACAAAGTCCTACATAGTGTGAAATTTGAATATTTAAAATATCCTGTATGAACCTACCAGAAGATGCTTGGCTTGAGAGAACACAAAAAGGTAATTTTATTTTGATGTTGCTCCTAGGGTTCAGAATATTTTTGGTTTTATTTAATTTTGGCATTAAAATGGACTTTACAGCTGAAGCACATTAAAAATGGTGCTTATCAGTAATACTTGCCAGCTGCATTTAAAGATACTTCAAATTTTCTCTTTACATGTTACAAAAAGTCCCATAAAAGCTATCTGTACTGTGTCACCATATCAACAATGAGAGGGCTGTGAAAATATTTACAGACCCCTTACATCCCGGACATAAACTGTTTCAACTCCTTTCCTCAAAATGACGCTACAGAGCACTGCACACGAAAACAACTAGACAAAAGGACAGTTTTTCCCTGAAAGCCATCACTCTGCTAAACAAATATTTCCCTCAACACTGTTCAACTATTACAAAGTCTACACTACTATTACTGTTAATCTTCTCATCGCTCCTTATCACCCATCCCCTCCCACTTGTGACTGTATGACTGAAATTTGTCACTTATGATTTATATTGACTGTATGATTTGATTTCCTAGTATGATTTGATTGCTTATTGTATCCCATGACTATCATTAAGTGTCATACTTATGATTCTTGACTCTTGACGAATGTATCTTTTCTTTTATGTATACTGAGGGTATTTGCACCAAGACAAATTCCTTGTGTGTCCAATCACACTTGGCCAATAAATAAATTCTATTCTATTCTATTCTATTCTATTCTATTCTATTCTATTCTATTCTATTCTATTAAATTTCAGAAGGTACTTAATTTTTTTAAAGCATCTCTTATTAGCCAGCTCAGCATCCTAGAAATCTTTGTGTAGTTTCTTATCTTTGCTCTCCAGATATTTTGCTATTCAGGGCTTGTGTGCTGTGAAATGCTGTGAACATAGGGCCATATATCCAAATCACTAGGCTGCCAAATTCCTTAAAACACAGCAGGTACAGAAATCTCTTAATCATATGAAGGCACTTGCCCACTGGAATGAAGCTCTCCTAACATCTGGATAGCTCCCGTCCTGCTAGTATTTTGAGCAACAATAAACACTTTTGAGTCAGGATGGTTAGTGCACCCCTAAGGGGATGTTCGATGTTGGTGGGATGTTTTGGGGTTTTCCTGGTGGGTTTTTTTTTTTTTTTTACTGAGTCTAGTTCTGTCATTTGTTTTTGTTTAATTGTTTTTATATTTCTGTGTTGAACTGAGAGCTATTCAGAGTCATTTAGAGTTATACAACATCAAATTAATAAAAAAAGAAAAGTGATAGAGGTAATGAAGTAACTCCAATAGATTATAAAATAATATTCAAATGTGATTATTGAACATGTAAATCTTTGGAATAAGAAGTAAGTGAAACATATTCCTTAGCCTTGAAATTGAATACCCAAGCTACCTTGGCTGGTTTAGACTCTTCAGTTACTATACAAGACACTGATTTTAACACTGCTGGAGGAAATAAGGTACGGGAAACAGCTGTTTTTCTATGCACATTTTATTGGGGTTACAAGTACTTTGATGATTCCAAGGAAGTTAAATACACACCATGACATTAAACTAAGGGCAAGTGATTTACTCAATTTATCAAGTGCCAGAAAGTACAACACTAGTTTCTATTTCAGATATTTCTTAACCAGTTAAACTTACCTGTGGCTACAAAAGATCTCTTGTTGACCCCAAACTACTGCACACTGAGAGACTTTTAATAGGTACCACAAAGTCTGAGCATATATTGAATTATGGCCCATATATTGAATTATGGCCCAACTTTAGTCCAAAAATATAATGTGATTCTTGAGACAAGTTGTGGTTGATCATAAAAGTTAGCATTGAGAGGCAAATGGTGGACCCCAGCGGAAACCTGAAATTGCACCCAAAATTCAGGAATGATTATCCAATCTAATCCCACATGGTATGCTGTTTTAATTTTAATTTACACTGCATCCCATGGCCACAGCAGTTTTATATAGCAGATGAACAAGGAATAAAAATAAGAACATTCCTACATCTAGGAATGGTAGTTGTTTGTTTATTTCCATTTCCATGGTGAACTTGATTTTGGGGTGTGTGCTGTTTAGGTGTGTTCGGAAATCGTTTAGGTTTTCTTTTCCATGGGGCCAAATCACAAATGTGTCATCGATGTATCTTAGCCATAGTTTGGGTTTGTGGGTGGCATTAGCCAGGGCTCTGGATTCGAATTCTTCCATGAACAGGTTTGCAATGACGGGTGACAGTGGTGATTCCATAGGGGCTCCTTCAATTTGCTTGTATCTTTGTCCTTTGTATATGAAATATGTGTTGGTTAGGCAGTGTTCTGTTAGTTCCATGAGGCTCCCAACCAATCAGAATGGACCAGCCTCAAATTTGAAACCAGGAACTAACTCTATACAGAAGCCTGAGGATGGCAGATGAGATTCTGCTGAAACGTTGCTACAACTTTAACAGCACTACAATGACGTGGGATAATACCCGAAGGAAGCTGAACAGCACACATGTAAGTACCCGCGAAAACTTAAACACACACACACACACACACACACAAACAGTAATTTGAACCCGACAAAAATGATCAAACACCTGTCTGAAAGTTCCTAGTTATTTCTTTAGGTAAACTAGAAAGAGCCCCACTGATAAATCTACTGAATTTACACAAAACAGAAAAGATTATTTTAAAACTGTAAATAAAGCTTTCATTAATTTCTATTTGTATGATCTGATTCCAAAAGTTAAAAAAAAAATTAGACGGCTACTGATTTATGTAGCCGAAAGCAGAACCACAGTTCATTCACATGTGATGCTTGCTCCTGCATTTTTTCATCCCTCTGTAAAACTTTGAACTTCATCCAGGTTTGACACACTGCCTCTTCAGTTAATAACTATCAAGTTTCCCTTGTCTCCTGTCTACTTTTCTTTGAGGCAATTGCACACTCAGCACCCCGAGATAATAACACACATCTATGAGATAAAAGCAGTGGCATTAATGTAATTGTCTGCCTCTTTCTCTTTAGCCTAATCTTTTTTCTTTTCAGTTTTGACTGTCTGTGTGACACCTGTTTTTGTCTCCTCTGATCCTACGACAGGTTTTCCGCTGACAAGGTTTTTGCCTGACAGAGATTCTGCCAGACAAGAACATAATAAAATATGAAGAACTGCTTGTCAGTGTTTCTGCCAATGAACACATGAAATAACCCTAAAGGAATACCCTAGGTGTGTTTCTTTGCTTTCTTTTTTCTAAGGGGACCTCAAATGGCCATTGGCTTGTTGGGAAAACAGACTTTCTCATCAATATGTCCAAGCTAAGAAGTTTTCCTTTCCTTCCTTTCCCTATCCTTCCCTTCTCAGTCTTTCCTTCCTTCCTTCTTTCTTTCTTTTCTTTCTTTCATCTCTCTTTCTCTCTCTCTTTCCTTTTGCCTTCTTTATTAAAATTATTATGGAAGGAAGGAAGGAAGGAAAGAAGGAAGGAAGGAAGGAAGGAAGGAAGGAAGGAAGGAAGGAAGGAAGGAAGGAAGGAAGGA
>BLBF01000004.1:39798243-39834929 GCA_015471245.1 Laticauda colubrina | reverse complement strand
GGAAGGAAGGAAGGAAGGAAGGAAGGAAGGAAGGAAGGAAGGAAGGACTTAATTTTCCTTAAAATGTTGGCCTGTGGAACAATTCATGTGGTAGAATTATGAAATATACAAAATTTAAAAAGCTGATGCTATCACTACCCTCTGATAGCTGCTTTTTTAAAACAACCCTTCCGCACAGAATTTATGTTAGTTTGTTGTACTTGCATGCTATCCAGTCCCTTAATTGCTCAGGCAATTTACAGAAACAGTGACAAAATAGCAGAAATACAATTAAAGCATTTTAAGAAGTTAAAATACAATTTAAAATGATAAAAAAAAGATCTAGGTAAACAAATAGGTTTTAAGCTCCCTCCTACATTGCAACAGAGATGATGCTTATGTCAACTTCACAAATATGAGCCCCAATCCAAATAAAGCATAATTAAAACACAAATGTTAAACACCAGCCATACCAGTACTCACAGAAGATATTCACTAGTATTTAAAGTAATTTGAACTGAGTTCAGAAAGCAACTAGCAAGCCTGTAAAATTGCTTGAATATGGGAATTATGTTGGAGCTTTGGAAGTATCATTCAGCAAGCATGTGGCATATTTTAGGTCACTGTTCAACAATATGATATATTATCTAGTATTAATATTATCTATTAATTTTACTAATTGTTTTCCATTTATCATGGAATCAGTGCACATTGCTAAAAAGTGCAAGCACTTTTCACTTTTATAGTCTCATTATACTGTATATTCCAAAAATGAAAGCAAGTATTTTCTAGTTTGGGGAGAGTTTCTGTTGCAACCATACAATGTTTCTCTACCTGACTGACCTGATCTGCATTTACATGTAAATAATTCTTGTTATAATATAACATAAATGCTAACCACATTTTTCCTCCTCTTCGCACCTGTGTTTTTCTTGAATTTTTTTTACTATCTTTCCTGGTGAAGAGTTCTTAGAAAGATCTTTCACTAAATCTTTTACTGGAAAATTAATATACTGTTTTCATATATCAATTTTCCAGATCAAGATAAATATGCACTTCAGAGCTGATATTCAGCAGATTCTGACCAGTTCTGGGGAACTGGTAGTGGAAATTTTACGTAGTTTGGAGAACTGGTCGTAACTTTCCTCCCAGGAGTCGGCAGGGAATGGAGATTTTACAGAATCCTTCCCCTGCCACACCCACCAAGCCACAGAACTGGTAGTAAAAATGTTTGAATCCCACCACTGACGCACTTCCCTACTCTTTGTGATAAAGTTCATTCAACAGATGTTTCTTCTTCAACTCATACCCTTAGCTATCCCATTCTTCTTTCAATTGTTTTCAGAAAGAGCTGTAACTACAGGTAGTTCTTGACTTACAACTGTTCATTTAGTTCCAATGGCACTGAAAAAAGTAACTTATGACTATTATTCACACTTACAACCATTGCAGGATCCCTATGGTCATGTGATCAAAATTCATATGCTTGGAAACAGACTCATTTTTATGACGGTTGCAGTCCCAGGGCCATGTGATCCCCTTTTCGCAACCTTCTGACAAGCAAAGTCAATAGGGACGGTAGATTCACTTAGCAACCTAAACTCACTTAACAAATGTCTCACTTAGCAACATGAATCTTGGGCTCAATTGTGGTGGTAAGTCGAGGACCACCTATCCTTGGCATGCATCTGCATTTTCAGGCATCTTCAGAGCAGCAAAGAATGAATCCATCACTATAGCCAAGAACTTTTTTTAATAACAAGAGCCACCATGATGCAATGAAAGAAATTCCAAAATTCTTGGTCGAAGTAGATGATATGGTCTTTTTTTTTTTTTTAAATCAAAGCTTATCTACCAGCATTTGCCATGTGAAAATATCAAAGCAGACCTCACTTCCCAAGGATAGCACTTACCATATGTCCAATTGAATCTGTTTTTCCCTCCTCTAGAGATAGTCCTCAACTTATGACCACAATGGAGCCCAAAATTTATCTTGCTAAGTGAGACATTTCTTAAGAGAGCTTTGCCCCCATTTTACAACCTATCTTGCCACTGTTGTTAAATGAAACAGTGCCATTGTTAATAACACCGTTGTTAAGCGAATCTGACTTCCTCATTGACTTGCTTGCCACAAGGTCTGAAAAGGAGATCATGTGATCCCAGAAACTGCAACCGTCATAAATACAAATCAGTTGTCAAGCATCTGAATTTTGATTGTGTGACCATAGGAATGTTGCAATGGTTGTTAGTGTGAAAAACGGTCATAAGTTACTTCCTTCGATGCCCTTGTAACTTTGCCTTTCATCACAGGGATAGTTAGAATAGATAGAATACTTTATTGGCCAAGTATGATTGGACACACAAGGAATTTGTCTTGGTGCACATGCTCTCAGTATAGATAAAAGAAAAGATACATTCATTAAGAATCAAGAATCATAACGTACAACTTAATGATAGCCATAGGGTACAGTAAGCAATCAAATCATACTAGGAAACAGGCAATATACATAGTAAGGATACAAGTGACAAAGTTACAGTCATACAACTCACAAGTGGGAGGGGATGGGTGGTAAGGAGTGATGAGAAGATTAACAGTAATAGTAGTGCAGACTTTGTAATAGATGAACAGTGTTAAGGGAATTATTTGTTTAGCAGAGTGATGGCTTTCGGAAAAAAACTGTCCTTTTGTCTAGTTGTTTTAGTGTGCAGTGCTCTATAGTGTCATTTTGAGGGAAGGAATTGAAAAAGTTTATGTCCGGGATGTGAGGAATCTAAATATTTTCACAGCCCTCTTTTTGACTGTATACAGGTCCTCAATGGAAGGCAGGTTGGTAGTAATCACTTTTTCTGCAGTCCTAATTATCCTCTGAAGTCTGGGTCTGTCCTGTTGGGTTGCAGAACCAAACCAGACAGTTAGAGGTGCAGATGACAGACTCAATAATTCCTCTGTAGGACTGTATCAGCAGGATGTTGCAATGGTAACTGTGAAAAACTGTCTTAAGTTAAGACCCTGTCACACTGCCCAACGGATGCAAAACGGACACAATGGACGAGAAAAATGTTCCATCCGTTGTTATCCGCTCTCAGAAGGGCAAAAATTTGCATAACCGGAGTGGATAACATGGACGCGGGGAGGACGCAGGGCAGATGAAAAGCGGATGCGGAACGGAACCTAGCGGATGGAAGCAGATGGGAGCGGATGGCACATCCGCTAGGCTTCCGGGGGGCCGCAGCAAAGTGGATGCGGAACGGATACAGCGGATGCAGAATGGATGCACAGAGGATGCACAGCGGAAGCCTAGCAGATGCCGAGCGTTAATTGCGCATGCAGGGAGGATGCATTGCGTCAGCCCCGCGGATATAACGGAAGCAGCTCTGAAGCAGGTCACCATTCAGAGGAAAGACCTGCTTCCAGACACATCAACTACCTTGCCTGTCCTGCCTGAATGTCTGCCTGCAAGCCTTGCTGTCTGCCTGCCTGCCAGCCTTGCTGCCAGCCAGTCTGCCTGCCTGCCTTGGTGCCTGCCTGCTTGCCAGCCTTCCTGCCAGCCTTGGTTCCTGCCAGCCTCCCTGCCAGCCAGCAACCCCACAACCATGCGGAAGCACAGCAAGCCTCAGCCATTTGCTGCCAGCCCTTACAAGAGGGACAGGGCTACCATCCCGCCCCCTGGCCCTCACTCTGGTTCTGCCGGGGCTTCTGCAGCACAGGCTCGCTCTTCTGGGGCTGGGGCTTCTGCTGCTTCTGCTTTTGGAGGAGCTGATGACAAGCACTCCAGCACCAGCCACCTCCACAGCACCTGGACCCTTCACCCCTGAGACTGAGCGACCAAGAGGAGTGCCAGAGACTCATTTTTGTTTTATAGCTTGTTGTTAATAAAGTCTATTTTTGATTCATACACTTGCTTCATTTCTTTTTTTTAATAAAGTCTTGGTGGAAACTTTTAGAAATGGTTTAAGCCTTTGAATGCTTGTGGGATGGGTAAGGATAGCAGTGGGATGGGCAGGGATACCTGTGGAATGGGTAATAGCTGTGGGATAGATAAACCTCCAGTGCAAGCATAGTGGGACTCTATGGTCCACCCTCCCAGGTGCCACACCTATGGCCCTTTATTATCAATAACAATGTAATCATTGATCCACACATTTGACCATAAACACAACTCTTTATTAAATCCCCTGTTCATTGTAGGCCCACCCAACATACATGGCCCAATCTCATCCGTGTGATGAGACAGGCTGAAGGAAGCATCCATTAATCATCTTTCATCCTGTCTTGCCACTCCACTGCTCCAGCTGGGGAGTTGCACCAGTGTTTCAGGAGGTTGCGCTGCTTCTTCCCTTCATGTGAGGCTCTGTTGGGGCCTTGCACATCCTCAGTGTCTATCAGGTTTCGCCCTTGCCTCCATTCCCCAGGCTCCATGTCCCCATTGCCTTGTTGGAGGTCCACAAGCCTGTTCTGCAAGACTGGGTAGCGGGTACGCATGAGATTGTGCAGGACGCAGCAAGCTTCCACGATCCTCCTCACGGTCTCTGGGCCATGCTGCATGGTGGTGAGAAGTACCTGGAACCTGTTGGCCAGGATGCCAAAGGCGTTCTCCACCACCCACCTTGCCCTGGACAGCCTGTAGTTGAAGATCCTCTCTTCACGGGTGAGTAGTCTGGAAGTGTAGGGCTTCATGAGGTAGGTTGTGAGGGAGAAGGCGTCATCCCCCCCTATGAAGTAGGGCACATCTTGTGTGTCGTTGGGCAGGGGTTCTGGATCTGGAAAGCCCATGATGAGGTTGCCTTCCAGCCCCTCCTTGAGGTCACTGGCGTATACCTGGGCATCTGAACATGAGCCGCTGCCTGAAGCATCGATGTACATGAATTTGTAGTCAGCATCGACCATGGCAAAGAGGATGATGCTGAAGAAGCCCTTGTAATTGAAATAAGTGGACCCCGACTTGGCTGGAACTTTGCAGGCCACGTGCTTGCCATCTATGGCTCCAACGGTGTGGGGGAAGTTCCACTTCTGATACCACTGCTCTGCAACTTTCTTCCAGCCTTCTTCATTGGAGGGGTACTGGAGGAGCTCCTCCTTGTATTCTTTGATGATGGCCTGCACCACTTCTCTGACCACAATGCTGATGGTGTTGTGTGGCACCCTCCAGCCGTACTGCATGCTCCTGTAGGTGGTCCCTGAGGCCAGGTGGCGCAGAGTGAGTGCCACCTTGAGCCCAGGTTCCAGGCTGGGCCGGAAGTTGGTGTTTGCCTTGGTCAACCTGGGTGTCAGGCGCTGCACAACTTCATCAAACATGGCTGGAGGCATCCTCATGAAGTTCTGGAATGCCCGAGTGTCTTTGTTCCTGAGCTGCACCATCAGCTTGTTGTACAGTCCGTCCTCTGCTCTTCTGGTGAACCATCTTCATTCCCAGACGCTTCTTGGCCGCCCCTTTTTCTTCCCGTAGTAGAGTTCACAGAGAGTGTAGATGGCTTCACACTGTTGCAGAAGGATGGTGGCTGCCAAAAGGACTGTGTTACGATCCACGGTGGACATGACTGGATGCTGTGGAAGAGGAAGAGTCAGATGAAGGCTGCAGAGGTCTGCAGCAGGGCTGCTGGTCTGAAAGTGAGATCCAGATGTGTTGCTCCCCCTTTTTATAGGCAGTATAGGTGTCCCTTTGGATCCTCTAGGCATCCTCTAGGCATCCTCTAGACATCCTTAATATCCGAGATAGGTCCCCTCTGTGGACATTTTTTCTGTTTTACATGCTTTGTTTCCATGCTGCATCTGCTAGGCATCCGTTCTGCATCCGTTCTCTGTCCGTTCCGCTTCCTCCCTGCGTCCGAGTGGATGCGAGTTGCGCGGTTGTGCAGCGGATGCCTAGCGGATATATCGGATGCGTAACGGATGCAGAATGGATACGTAGCGGATGCGTAGCAGATGCAGAATGGACGAATTGGATACATTTTCCGCGCAAAAGTTTTGAGCAGCTCAAAACTTTCTGAGCGGATGAAACGTCAATAAATGGATGCTGGACGGATAGAGAGGAAGCCAAACGGAGGCAGTGAGTACATCACGTTTTCGAACGGATGGCAAGGTTTTTTGTCCATTTTACATCCTCTTTGCATCCGTTGGTGCAGTGTGACAGGGGCTTTACTTCTTTCAGTATCACTGTAACTAAAGAACTGTTGTAAGTCGAGGGCTACCTGGGCTACATTAGAACAGGGGTCTCCACTGCCCTGCCCACTATATGGCCATGAGCTGTTCAAAACTGGGCCACAGAAGTGGTGTGAGCAGCGGGAGAGTGTATGCCTGCATACTCCATTTGCCTGAGCAATGGGCAGACGTGCCCATCATTCTCGCAAATGGAGCTGCGCATGCACGCTTGCTCACTACCCGTGTGGATCCACCCCCTCTCCCCCACCAGGTTGCAAAACTAGAAAGGTTGGGAACTCCGCATTAGAAGACAACTCTGAAATCACCTCCACTATCTAGAACTTTGCTACTCTTTGTGAAGGGTAATGTTCTCTCTAAGAGAAAAGCTCACAAAAAAAATACAAAATACAAAATGCAGGCCCTTCTGCATATAGCCCTACAGAAGTAGCCTAACGCTGATTTCCTTTGTCCATGCTGCTCGAGTATGCGGCATACTTGCAACTATCCAGTGTACACTGCTGGATAAATCAATAATGATTTCAAGCATTCCAATTAGGAGAATATAGGTTAATTAAGGTAGTTTTACAAGCACCTCCTCATAACTGACACTCGTCATGCTATTATAAAGTTCGTACAATATGCCAATAGTCAGGTCATGATTATCCTTTTTAATCACCCTTCCTTTGTGCCCTGCAACTAAACAGGACACTTGTGAGTGATTGTCATAAAGTTCATCTACTGTGACCATTTCACATTTCAGCTCCAGATTAAATATACTCCAGCAAATTTGAGTGCAGTCAATTAGACTGTAATTAGAGAAATCTTTAGCATTGTTAAGGGTACAATCCAGAGTACATTTCCTATTTCTGAAGGCCAAATGGGAATAGGACAATTAAGAAACCTTAAGGAGTCTGTTCAGCTAAACCTGGGATATATTCTTTACAAAAAAATATTACAAATGTAGCCAAGCCTTTTCCCATCTTCTATCCAGCAGTTTTCAACTTCAAATACCGAAATGCAAAGGAAAAGTTACCCAAACCAATATATCCACAGAAGAGAATGTGACATTTTTATTCTTGTAATCAAGTACTTCTGCTTTAATTTAATGGTGTTACATTTCAGCCCAGTGGTGGAGTTTGTTTCACTTTTAACACTTTCAATTTGTATTCTGTTTAACCTGGTGAACTTTACTTAATTAAGATGTTGCTATAAACAATTAAGCCTCCTGTAGGATCATTAGAGAGATATAAAACTTTATGATGTAATAAAGTGCAATAAAATAATAGTCACAGCACTTCATGTGTAGCATAAAGTGCTCTTAGAGGGAAATAGAGCGTTTTCTTTGTCTAAAATGGAAATATTTCTGAAGCATGTGATGCAATTGTAGCCACTTGTTTCCTGCAAAGAGGCAAACCAAAATACTTGGTTTGAAATTCTGCATCATCAATAATTTAAACTAGAGAAAAATATTTCTAAACAGACAGTTCTCAGTGTTGGAAATAAAAAAGGCACTGTGCAACTTCTTGAATCTTTAATTCCTTAAAGTTAATCTTTATATATATAAGTGAAAAACCACTCATACATCGTCACAAAATCGCCAGAACTGTAAAGCCTACAAACTTGAAATTTGGTACATATGTCCCTCTTGGCTTATAGGTGCTCACTAAGAAAGGATTTTTTGAAATGATCATCAGAGCATTAGTATTTCCTATATTATTATTAATGTGCTCTGATGCTAAAGAGTTTGACACACACCCCCCCCCCGAAAAGAAATCTGTTCCAAATACAAAACACAAGCAGAGGAGAGGAGTTTCAGTCTCAGTTCCACAGCACCAAGCAGCTTGAGTACAGAACAGCCCTCAACTCTCTTACACACTGACAGGATGCTAGCCAGATGAAAACTTATGGATGCTGGTAGGCAGAGGTACAATTTTTTCCCCTTTTTTTCCTCCCCAAAAACTAAGCCTGATCACAAATGGTTCCTAGCGAAACATGGGTATTAAAGCTAATCTCTACTAAGAGAAAAGAGATGGAAGGATAAGAAATACAACAATGTGGATATCTAGTATTCCACATATAATTTTTATGCATTACAAAGGCTGATGGCATAATTAAAGCCATATTTGGAATATCATAAAGGTCAAATTATGTTATATATAATAGGCACTCAAGTGACCCTAGTGATGTTCAGTCTCCAGATCTGTCTTGTACAGTGGAGATGTCTGAATTGGGATAAATACATGCAGGTTCATATCAAATTCCTGTACTTTATTCAGAGGTGGTATTCAGCAGGTTCTGACCAGTTCTGGAGAACTGGCAGCAGAAATTTTGAGTAGTTCAGGGAACCAGCAAATACCACCTCCAACTGGCCCCACCCCCATCTATTCTCTGCCTCCTGAGTCCCAGTTGATTGTCTGGGTCTTCTTTGGTTGCCTTGCACAGGAGGACGGAGCTGGAAAGCAGGTTAGTGGGGTGAGGAGGGAATGGGGATTTTGCAGTAACTTTCCCCCAGGAGTGGGGAGGGAATGGGGATTTTGCAGTATCCTTCCCCTGCCACGCCCATTAAACCACACCAACAGAAATGGTAGTAAAAAAATGTGAATCCCATCACTGACTTTATTCCATAATCACTTCTGTGGGAGAGAGGGAAATGTTCAAAAAAGTGGAAAGAAACCTTATGTCGGGTTCTAGTTCAAAGATGACACAGCGAAACCCATTTGAATCCAGTTCTTCATTTGTTTACATCTAATAGAATCTCACCAGACTACTTATAATCTTCTAATCTAATAGATATACTCTGAGAAATTCTACATTCAGATGCTTGACAACTGACTCACATTTATGAGCATTGCTGTGTCTCAAAGTCATGTGATCATGTTTGGGATCTTCTAACAAGCAAATTCAATTTAATTGAATTTTAAATTGAATTTTAATTCAATTTAACCACTGCAGTGATTCACTTAACAAATGTGGTGAGAAAAGCCATAAAATAGGGTAACAAATTTCTCACTTAGTAACATAAATTTTGGGCTCAGTTATGGCCGTAAGTTGAGGACTGCCTGTTCATGACACAAATCTCTGTAAATATAGAAACCATGGAAATAGAGGATCCATCAGGGTGCTCAATTTAGATTCTTTACAGAGAGGGAAGGGCAGCACATGAGAGCTACAAACTAATGATAGCGCAATCAGAGCCCCCCAAAGGAAGATAAGCTTAACCCTTATCTTAATGTTAATGAAAAACGTAACGTTTATTATATTAAAAATGACTCCATTAAATGAAAGAGTAAATCAAGCTGATAGTGAATAAACTTTTATTAAGAGAACTAATAGAAAAAGATGGGGAGGGGACTAGATTTAGTTGACTTGACCTTCTGCAATTACTTGGCTGTAGTCTACGAAACATTAACTGGCCTCTAAATTTTGCTTTATGTTGTAAAGAGTCATTAGATACCCCTAGAGTGGGAACACAGTACATTGTGGGATGCTTTCTGACTTTGGCTGTTTACTTACAGTTGGTTGGTTGGTTGGTTGTTTCCATGCAGATGTTTCACTACCCAACTCGGTAACATCTGATGATGTTACCGAGTTGGGTAATGAAATGTCTACAAGAAAACAACCAAATGGGCGTTGGTATCCCAAAGGCAGCGCCAGATCCCTGACGCTGCCAGAGAGCAGATCTCTACTCTTCAGCTGGCACAGCTCTACCAGAGCCCCAGGAGTTGTGCCAAAGGGATGAAAGATGTTTTCTTGCCTTTCCATTGCTTTTCCTGCTCTTACATAAACACTACTGCTTCCAAGACACAAGCTCAATGAAGACAAGGAGCTGAGTCAAAGCTGGGGAGCCAGCAGGTGCTGGCCTTTTTATAGACGGCAGACTCAGCTCTATGATCACAAGGAGGAGTCTAACCCATCCCGGACTCTCGGTGCAGTCTGGATGAGAACAATCGTGCTCAGAGAGCACCAATTCTGTTCAACTCTTGAGCTACCAATATTCTCTTCTCATGGTATAGAGCTGAGATGACGAACCTGTGGCATGGGTGCCAGAGATGGAATGCAGAGCCCTCTCTCTGGGCATGCAAGCACATGTGCGCACGCGCCTCCCACCGGCCAGCTGGTCTTCAGGTCTCTGCCATGGGATTGGTCATGTGTGGAGGGTCATGTGGGCATGTGCATGGAGTGGGGCGCACATGTAGGGGTTGTATGCACATGCATGGGGGTGTACACATGGGGCACAGACACACGTGCGTGGAGAATGGGGCACGTGTGTGGAGGAGTCGTATGCACATATGTGGGAGGCAGGGTGCAAACATGGATTTGTGTGCATGCGTTGCATTTTGGGGATGCGTGTGTGCCCACAACCTTTGGTGCTGAAAAGGTTAGCCATCACTGGTATACAGTGTTGGCCAGAGTTCTGACCAGATTGCATTCGAAAGATGCCTGAAACTAGGCTGAGGGGTTCATGGGATCTTAAATCTGAAGGTCGCTCATCTGCCCCATATTTAAATTAAAAGAAAAAGCGAAATCTATGAGGAAACTACCAAAACTTTATTCTCTTGAATCTCTTGTTCAGTGAAGACTCATCCACAAAAATAAAGGCTGTTTCTCTTCAATAACTAGACTTAAAACCAGACTGAAAATGACACTAGAAAATGATTCTTATCTAAACCAGGTTGAAGTTTAATTTCATTTATTTTCTCCAATGATATAAACAGGGGTGCAACTGTTACTTTGGTGTGGATCATGCCAGTAATTATTTTGCTTGTGATGCTGCTGTGTTCAGAAAATGATTTTTTTTTTTGCTGTTACTTGTTTTGATTTTATTTCTTTTTCTATACTCAGTAGCACTGACCTGCATTTAATCAAAGTGCTTATAAAATGCCAATGTTAGCTGTATTTTTAAAAAAACATGCAATATGTTTCAGATTTCTCTCTCTCTCCCTCTCTCTCCCTCCCTCCCTCCCTCTCTCTTAAAACCTTTAACAACTCCAGACCTAGGAAATGGTTTAGCCAATTTAAACCATTTTAAAAATAAATAAATCTTTCCCCAAACTGAAAAAAACCCCCCAAAACCATGTGCCAAGCTTCAGCTGGACACAAATTAAAACGATCTCATTCTTTAAATCCTTTAAACACCAGAGAGTTGCTTGAGCATCAACCAATTCTTTTTTAAGAGCCACAGTTGTAAGGATAGGCTGCTGTAAACTGTGTAATTGTTGGCTTGAACATTAAAAAGTACTGAGGCTGGATTACCACTGCAGCATAAGGGTGCAGGGTCAAACTCAATAAGCCATATTAATGCCAACGAAAATACTTATGGTGCTGCAAAAAAGGAATCCTTTGATGAATCCATTCTTCACCTGACATGCTACATTTAGTATCTCTGAAGATAAAAAGGAAACAAACTCATATATTTTATAAAAAGATCTTCAATAAATTATTAGGAAAAGTTTCTTGGATCTCAAAAGTGAGGATGACTGTTTTTTTCCAACACAGAAATGAGAGCCGGGGGGGGGGGGTGAGGTGGGATTGGGGTGGCTTGTGTGGTCAGACAGAAGACATGATTTGCTTCACAATAGCCGGCATCCTTAGTGCTGACAATTTGGTCATGAATATACAGTGCCCTGTACAATTTTAAACAGCGCTCTTAATCAATATGCAAATAACATGCCCTATTTTCGTCCCTTTCATCTGAAACCAAAGGAGCAGAAGCAATTCTGAATTGATCTCTAGAGGTGCAGATGGACTAGTTGAGGACTAATAAACTGAAGCTTAAACCAGAAAAAAGGAAATTCCCAGGAAGGCGACATGCTAGACTAAAAAGTTGTTTTATAAAGGTAATAATGCCTCTGAGGAATCATGTTCACAAGTGGCATCCTCTTGAATTCAGGGTTACATTTGGCAATGGCAGGAAATTGAACTGTCAGTGTCCTGGCTTTAGTGATATCTAGACTTGATTACTAGAACAGAGACTCCATGGAGCCACCCTTTCTTTAAGTTGTCTACTCAACTTCAGTTGACCTAGATAGAATATTGTTGATCATTAGTAGAAGATGAAATGACAGATTCAAACCATTAATACCATTAATTCTTAGCCTAAAAAACTTTGGGCCTATGATCATTAATGAACTATCTTGACCCAGACCAAACCGCTTGTTTATCTAACTTCACTGGAAATTCTTCACTGGAAATAAGACTGGCCAAGAAAACAATAGGGACTACTCGGGGAGTATTCTACCATTGTTCTAGAATATTTTGAGGTTCAGATGCTTTCAATTTTGATTGTATGCCACTTTCCAAGATAATATTTTCAATTATTTCTCCAACTAGTGTATTGGGGGGGGGGGGGTGATATTTGTAAGATGATTAAGAATTTGAAATTCAAAGGCATTTTTCTTACTACCATGCTTCCCCAAAAATAAGACCACCAAATTTGGCCACAAAAAAAGGCACTAGGTCTAATTTTCGGGGGGGGGGAATGTCATCCACTGACTCACTTCACTTGCTAGTCTGCAGCCATCGAGGCTTTCCTGAAGGCCTCTGCAGCTGATCGATCCAGAACTCTGTTATTGGCTGCAGAAGCCTTTAGGAAAGCTTTGCCAGCTCTTTTTTTCTGCAGCTGGCAGAAGTGTCAGGTAAGTAGGTAAGTAGGTAGTAGGTACAAGGTAAGTAGTAAGGCAGCTCCACCTTAGCTTAATTTTTACCCACGCAGCCTGGAGCGGACAGGGTCTTAATTAGGGCTTGTTTTGGGCACGCATGTAAAAATCAAGCTAGGACTTGAGGGATAGGTCTTATTTTTGGGGAAGTGTAGTACTTCTCATGCATCTCACGAAAGAAAATGTCATCTTTTCATAAAAATGGTGAAATGTTTATTTGCACTTACTGACTATAGGTTCTACCCAAATGTGTTTCACTGAATCATCATCTCTGCAGCAAACTGATGCACCCTGTCCCTGTCTTTTCATGCCTCATAGTTGTATCTCATAGTAGACATGATACAAGACATTTTCCCTTTGGGTTTTTCAGATCAGACAACATGAGTAGCCCAAGACGTTTCATAACTATGAAAATATGTTGAATAGAAAATGGTGGCAGCAGAAGAATTGCCCATCATTTCCTTTAATACAGGGGTCGCCAACCTTTTGGACCTCAGGGACCACCAAACTCATAATTTTAAATCCCGCGGACCACTAATGTGAATTTGGACTGGCAGTGGCTTGCTGACGTGGGTGGGAAAGTTGGCCCCATATTCCAGAGCTGCAATGGTCACAGGACTGGCTCTTTGGTCACCCCGGAGGAGCTGCTCCTCCACCCGGGTGCACCAGCTTGCCATGGACTGGAGGAGCAGCTGCTCCGAGATGACCAAAGGACCAGTCCTGTGACTACTGCAGCTCTGGAATAGGGGACCAACTTTCCCACCAAAGTCAGCAAGCCACCCCAGGGCATATTTCCCTTCCCCGCCATTGGTCTTACCTTCCAGGTCCAGCTCACATGGCTCTACTCAAGGTAAGATTTGAGCTCGGATGAAGGGTGGGGGGGCAATGGGTGGGTGGGCGGGCCATGTGGGCGGTGCAGCCTTGTGTTCCCATGCAGCCTGGATTAATTGCTTGGGGGGGGGCATTTCTCTGCGGACCACCAAAATTTTCTCATGGAGCATCAGTGGTCCCCGGCCCAATGGTTGGCGACCACTGCTTTCATAAGATAAAGTCAAAAATATAAAGACGTAACTTGGGACTTTGGCAAAAGAATGCTATGGAAGGTAGGAGAAGGAAGAGTAGTCTGGTAGGAAGACTTGAGAAGATACTTCCCTATTTTTTCTCAAATACAGGTAGTCCTATTTACAACAATTGAGCCCAACTTTTCTGCTGCTAAGCAAGCAGTTGTTAATTGAGTTTTGCCCCATTATATTACATTCCTTGCTACTGTTGCTAAGAGAATCACTACAATTGTTAAGTTAGTAACCTGGTTGTTAAGGGAATCTGGCTTTCCCATTTATTTTGCTTGTCATAAGATAGCAAAAGGGCCCCAGGACACTGCAACCATCATAAATATGAGCCAGTTCCCAAGCATCTGAATTTTGATTGCTTGACCATGGGGTTGTTGCAATGGTGGCAAGTGTGAAATATGGTTATAAGTTACTTTTTCAGTATCTTTGTGATTTTGAATGGTATATGGGAAAGAGAGAGAGAGAGAGAGAATGGAAGGATGGATAGATATATGAGAGAGAGAGAGAGGGAGGGAGAGAGGGGTAGATGGAGAGATGGAGAGATGGATGGATGGGTGGATGGATGATAGGAGGGGAGGATGAAGGGAAGGAAGGAAAGGAAGGAAGGAAAGTTTCACTAGTGATATTTATGAAGATTTACTAGTGAACAATACATTTACTCTACTGTGACAGAAATCTCAATATAATGCCTTTGTGGCATCATAAGGCCAAAATTTAAAATTATAATATTTTTATTATCTATTAATTCACTCTATATTTTTGTAGCATCAGACATTAGTGGGTTTTGTTAAACAGGCCTAAGTTCTTTCTACTCTTTTTAAAAATTGCCTCTAGTAATGACATATCATTCAAATCATGCTTCCAGTGCACTGATTCTTCAGACCACCTCATTGACGAAAAGCAATCAGTAGGCCGAACACAATCTTATTAATTTAAAAAAATACAAAGAGAAAATGGACTCAGTAATTCAGTAAAATTTACTGTAATCCAGCAAATTACAGAGTAAACACATTTTTAAGAGTTTGGAAGAGTAACCAGCAGTGGTCCATTATTTCAAAATCCAAGTATTCTAACTGCAAAGCTTTAATAAGTCATCAAGGAACAACCTCTAAAGATTTTGGAGAGCAGCTAAATGAAAAAACCTCAAGTTGCCTTGCTATTTCCTTAAGATATCAATTTATACACATATGTTTGGAATGTGTCTGTGCAAAATTTATCTGTATATATGACAAGTTTTGCTTCACCATGAAATGTAAACACTGTGATTGGATTTATTTAAAGAAGACCATGAAATGTACACATGTTGGCAGGATGCTGTTCTCAAATGTAAATTTTTTGTTTATCACAGACTCATCTCCTGAATAGGAATTTTAAGCATCGAACCCCAGAAATGTATTAGGAACAGGTGTGTGTGTGTGTGTGTGTTACTGCTTGTTCCTGTGCTGCTGCTACCACCAGATCCATAGAAGCAGGGACCTACCACACAAACATCAGGTGCAGCTTATGCAGAGGAACCTCAGACCTCAGTCCAACACATTGTGGCACGGTGTAAGATGCAGACAGAAACAGATACACTGAATGGCACAACCAAGTAGCTTTCATAGTGTACAGGAATATTTACCAAGTGTATGGGCTACACCCTCATAGGTCTAGATAGGACATTCCACATAAGGGTTATTCCATACAAGGGTCTACAATTTGCCATGGCCAACTTGCCATGGCCATCTCACATAGGACAACTCACTATAGGACAAGAGTTACACTAATATCAAAGAAATGGTGGAATAGAATAATTAAAGAAAGGATGCCAAAGGAGGGACAGAATGAAATGTGAATGGCAAAAATTAAAATATTTTTTATTTATTTTAAATAATTAAATAGACTTGTTAAATTGTCCCACAACGAGTTGTATTGTGGTGAATTGGCCATGACAAGTTGCCCTGTGCCAAGCTGCCATGGTGAATTGGCTGTGGTGAGTTCGCCATTGTAAGTTGGCTGCAGTGAGTTGGCTGTGGCAAGTTGTGCCATTTCCTCTACAGAAGGTCATAGAAAATAACAGGGCTAAGATCCCTGGGACATTCAAGTCCAGGCAATGAGGCACCAGAACAGCATCTAATGATGTAATGATGTTAACTGATAGTAACTACTGAACAATGCCCAGCCAATCCCAGAGGAGGAATCAAGCAGGGAGTTAGCCTTGAAGCACTGTAGTAGATGAGGCTCAATTTTCAACTTCTGGGCTAAACTTCCTGAAGGAAAACAAGTAGGAATTCTTGATCTAGATGTTTTGCAGGGTGCATCACTTGGTAAGGTGGATTCTTCAGACAAAAGGCAGAGGACCCATTTGAAGTGGCATTGGTCCTATGTCTCCCAAATTCACGTGAGAGCTCAGACAATGAAGACGACATGGAAGAAGGGGATTGTTGCAGGAGGGTGATGTTGGGAAATGCTTAGCCAGGCAGGGAGGGAGTAAACATGTGGGGGATTAGCCTTGAATCATTGTACAGTTGCAGAAGATCCAGGACTAACACCCTCTAAGCACCAAAGGACATTATCTATCTCAGGGGTCTGCAACCTTAAACACTCAAAAGCCATTTGGACCCTTTCCCACAGAAAACACAGGGAGCCAATAATTTAACAACCGGTGTGACTGGGTAGGCATAGCCAACTCAACATCACTCACTTTCACACAGTCACCTCCTGCTCTGGAATATGCAGCGAGACTCCATCCCCCACCATCACCCTTACCTTCTCAGGCCAGGCAAAGAGTGATGGGGAGGGGAGGGGCCAGCCAGTGGTGGGATCAGCTAACAGGGAGCTGC
Organism: Laticauda colubrina; assembly: GCA_015471245.1. Classification (NCBI taxonomy): domain Eukaryota; kingdom Metazoa; phylum Chordata; class Lepidosauria; order Squamata; family Elapidae; genus Laticauda; species Laticauda colubrina. The sequence continues at coordinate 39,818,263 of BLBF01000004.1, read as the reverse complement.
AGCAGAGGCCCAAAAGAGCCGCAAGTGACTCCAGAGCCACAGGTTGCAGACCCCTGATCTATCTGTTCCCAGGGAAGGCAAGAAGTTTGTAGAGATTCCTGTATTATAGGTAGTATGGCAATAAAGTAACCAGCTTGAACTCTTGATGTGTTGATCTAATGCTTAAGCCTGACAACAACACAAGGCAGAAGGAGTATGAGAAGTCAAAGTAGTACCAGGGCATGAAGGAGAAACTAGACAGGATGTGGAAAGAAAATGCCAAAGTGATCCAGTGGTGGTAGAAACATCCCAGGAACAACACTAGACCAAAAAGAGTCCTGGAGTATGAAGCCAAGAGGAAAGAAAAAGGGACTGACTTCCAACTCTCTTTAGCACAATAGAAGATAACATTACAATCTCAACTTTTTACTTTTACACAATTTCTAGTTCTTTTTCTTTTTTTAATTCTACCCAATCCCCCTTCTTTTTTTCTATTTGATTTCATTGATTTATTAAACCCTCATTTTCCACAAATGGGGCTTCATTATGAAATACCAATGAATAAATAGCAATCATTAATTATTATTTTGATGTTCTATCATTTCTATAAAATGATATAGATACACAAAACTCAGAAATCCATGTATTTACAGGATTGACTCTCTTTTTCAGAGTTGTTATAAGCTACTCAGAGTCACTTAGGTAAGATGGGTGATGTAAAAAATTAATTAATAAATGAAACATTTACATTTTTCCAAAATTGACATTCTTCATAAATCCATAGGCATTCTCCCTTCACTATCACATACTGGCTGCACACTTTAGCTGAACCAAAGTACTTTCATAAATTTCTTCTTTTGGCTGTTCAGTTATGTACAAATTCTACCCTGTCCTTTGTGTAGTAGTACTCTTTCTCAAACATTTATGTTTTGGGGGGAGGGGGGAGCAAACCAAGCTCCAAGTATATCTTCAAATACCCTACAATACAATGCTAGCAGTTAGGAAGTAGGTATTCTGTCAGAGAAGGAGAAATGTGCCACAGCTCTGCCAGCTGCATAATTTAATTTAATTTAATTTAATACATAATTTAATGTATGCCAGCTGCATACATTAAACCTAGGGTTACAGAGCTTTCAGATTTTGTCCACTTTGGATTTAAATCTCTGATTAAAGTTGTTTTTTTTTTTAAATTAGCAACAAGACAGCATTAGTTAGGTTGTCAGTCTGAGGTGGCGTAACAAGCAAGAGAATGCTAACTTGTAAATAACTAGCTTTCGTAGCACTAATGAGAGATTAAAGGTAATTCTCGACTTACAACCACAGTTGAGACCAACATTTCTGTTGCTAAGTGAGAAAGTTGTTAAGCTCAATTTTACCACTTTCCTTGCCACATTTGTTAAGTGAATCCCTGCAGAGGTTAAATTAATAACGCTGTTGTTAAGTGAATCTGGCTTCCCCCTTTGACTTTGCTTATAAGAAGGTTGTAAAAGAGGATCATATGACCCAGAACACTGCAACCATTATAAAAATGAGTCTGTTGCCAAGCACCTCAATTTTGATCACATGATCATGGGGGATCATAAATGTGAAAAAAGGGTCATAACTTGCTTTTTTCAGTGCCATTGTAACTTCGAACAGTCACTAAAAGGAACTGTTATTGTTATGAGTTCCTGAAGTATGAGTTGTCTCTTCTGTGGGCACTATCTTTAAAGCAGCACCTTTAAAAGGTTGACTTTCATCAGAGATTAATTCTATGGATCAGAATTAAATTCTATGGAGTGCCATACTTTAGGGAATGTGTTTCTTTTTTTTAACATTCTCTAAATGTATCTTTGTTGTATACAAACTGTAAACTCCTTTGTTTGTTTTGATGAATTGCTGGCAACTGTTCAGCATATTTGTGAAACAGTTTAGCAAGATGGGCCAATTAATACACCACTTTTGCTAAATGCTAAAAGGATCCACTGAACTATGTAAACTATTTAAACTGGCTACATAACCCAGTAAAAGTGGGAGGATGAAGGAGAGTTAAATGAAGCCAATGATTAAAAAAACACTTAAAAATTCATTTAGGGAAATTAAAATATTGTCCAATTTCCAAATTAAAATGTCCAAATCCAAACCAAGAATTGAATATCCTTTCCTGGATTTCCCCAGGAAAGGATTTGATGCTGCTGGCCAAGCTGTCTGAGAATTCTGGAAGTTGTAGTCCAATATATCTTAATCCAGACAGCCATTATATCATGCTAGTGGTTGAGGTAGCACATTAAAGGTAGTTTCCTCTCACACAAACGTGCTAGTCATTTCCAGCTCTAGAGGACGGTGCACATCTCCGTTACAAAGCTGAAGAGCCAGCGCTGTCTGCTGAAGAGCCAGCGCTGTATGTGGTCATGTGGCTGGCATGACTAAATGCCGAAGGCGCATGGAACGCTGTTAGGCAGCACATTTTGAGAGTCAAAAATCACCACTCAAAGATTTAAAAAATCCCCCACTCATTTTTTCAAGAAACTGCCCAATTTTCCATCAACACCTGTACTAAAAGAACACCTGCAAGATTCTTCAGCATCATTAGTACTTTCCTCATTGGCCTAGTGGGCAGCAGTGGATGCAAAAAAGAAGGAGGGAAAGAGCCAGGGAAAAAAACCAACAGTACTGTCATCGCTCATCCCCACAATACTTAATAACTTTCCTTGAACTTCCCTTCCTGATTGCATTGTCTCTTCTGAGACCCACCCATTCAGAAATCCTCATTTCTCAGCATCCAACCCCTGCTGGGCTCACTATCACAGGAGTTCTCTCTGCCAAATAAATATTTTTGAAGGAAACACATGCACTTTAATTAATAGAAAACCTTTAATCTGAGAAACAACAGAATGGAGAAAGCCATTGCCAACCCAATAAGACCTATGAAAGCACCAAGTTGAAAGGGAATGAACAGTTGAAAGAGAAACAGACTAGTAACTTAGAGCAGGTGTTTCCAACCATGTCAACTTTAAGACTTGCGGACTTCAACTCCCAGAATTTCTCAGCCAGCAAAGCTAGCTGAGGAATTCTGAGAGTTGAAGTCTGCAATTCTTAAAGTTGACAATGTTGGAGACCCCTGACTTACAGGACATCCACAGCTCACTGACAAATTCTTCTTATTTGAAAGTTATGTAAATTTTGCACTTTTTCCTCATTTGATCAGAGGCTTGATTAACTTTTAAGCATAATGGAAAGTTGGTGAAGTGACTACATGAATCTCCAAAAAATGAATCACAGGATATAAACCATTTCCATAATCATTCGATTTCAAGTGGACGAATGACTTGCAATGAAATGTTTGAGGGGACAAATGCAGTTTTCTTTTTTTTTTTTCACACGAGTTAAGAAGATTCAAGTAAAACATCCTTCAGCTTGTATGCTTCACGTTGTAGACTATATGGATACTATCCATTTGTTATGAAAGCTGAAAAACTATCAAGGTTTTCACTCTATCATTGGAGAATATATCACCTCCACTTGATTATCCAGACTTTGAAACACACGCTAGTACACCAAGTTCCTATAGATGCTGCTAGCTACATAAAAATATGTACCTATTTTATTTTAAAGCAGCATTTTAAAGAATACAGAGATTGTTATTGGGTAGAAAAGTACAAACTATTTAATAATAGTTGTAGGAGAAGAAAAGGCAGAGCTTGTGGGTGGAGTCAAGAGAGGAATCTGAGAGAGTCATGAGAGTCAATATGTTGCCACAAATGATCCAAGACCATCCCGCTTTGAATTGCATTAACTCTCATCTGGTGCCAATTTGGTGCTGACCATTAGTTGAGTACATTGTTCTGCATAAGTGTGAGCAAGAAAGCTTCTTAATTGTTATGTGTGGTCCTGATTCTTTGCACCTGGCAAGTTTTCCCAAAGAAACAATGCAGCCACCATACACTTGGTAGACTTTTAATTAATTACTTACTCTCATTAAGTTGCCATTCCAATCCATAGTTTTGCCACAGTGTTTTGAATCAACAAAACATGCATTTCTCTTCACCAACTTCAAGCCATGAGTAATAAAGTTTCTTCTTTGTACAAGTCTATAAATATTATTCAGAGTTTGGCTGTGCTTGACCCTGAAATTCTCAAATATATTCTCAGCCACACCTAAGGATAAAAAGGAAGGGCAGTACCCAACTCTGATGCTTGCTTCAGCTCGTTCTCTACATGCTAAACTATTAACTAACCATTAACTATTAAAATGATGTCTGATCACATCTAATGCATGCAATTTATGAGTAATTCATGGAGCTAAAGAGCAAGTATGAAAGTAAGAAATAAAATCAGTGAAAGATGTTAATGATGACTACAACTGAAATACAGTTAATTTTTAAAATATTTGTTGGCTTAAGATCTGTTTCATGTGCACTTTATATTAACTTTATTTACAACATGTTCTTACATTATGAATAGGGTGAAAAACTTAATATTATTCTCTACGCTCTTTATGCTAAGCAATGTCTTGGTTCTAAGTCATCCAATATGAGAAGCCAGAAAAATTCTGGTCTCACTGCTAGACCTGAAGTTATGCTGAAATGGATCTATAAAATCTTTCCATAAAGTGTACTCCAAATTACAGGCCAACCTCAAGCACTTTGTCTGGAAAGGAAATATTAGCAAGTGCAAAAAGAAATTAAAAACCTAGATATTGAAGACAGATTTCTTCAACAGTATTCACTGGGCAACTCCTTTTAAGATAACTGGGAGTATGATTCTCAGTCCATGTTCTGCATGTTCCTTTACTACAAACTGACATAATATTTTAAATAATCTTCTAGTTTTCTACTGTTATGCTGCATCAGTGCTGACAAAAATCACGTTGGAAAGGACTGCTATGAAAACCAGATAATTTAACGTATCTCAAGTATCTTAGCTGAGATGTTAAGAGTATTAATCTCTCTACTATTTCTTAGAAGTTAGGATTCATTTTTTCAGATGTATACATAGCATAGTGTGTTTTACTACGGTTGTAGTCCTTGCCCTTACAACTATTTGTTTAATGACTATTGGGAAAAGTAACTTATGACCAGTACTCACATGTTTGACCATTGTATCAGCACTGCAATCATGTGATCATAATTCAGACACTTGGCAACTGGCTCACATGTACAACCAGTTACAGCATTCTTTGATCATTTGATAGTGATTTGCAACATTTTTTCTAATTTCCAGCCATAAGCTGGATTTGCTTAACAACCATGTGATTAATTTAACTATTGCCACAAAAATTGCTGTAAAATCAGGTCCAACTTAACTTACAACCACAATGACTTATAATGAAAATTCAAATCTCAATTGTGGTTGTAAGTCAAGGACTATCTGTAATCAGAATATTTATGACTTCGCATCTTCCATCAAAATGCTTCATTTATTGAAGGATAAACTTGCTTAGCTGGTTTGGAATAACAGAATAATAGTTTTATTATTTTCAATAGAATATATATATATATGTATGTATGTATGTATGTATGTATGTATGTATGTGCTGTTCAGCTTCCTTCGGGTATTATCCCACGTCATTGTAGTTCTGTTAAAGTTGTAGCAACGTTTCAGCAGAATCTCATCTGCCATCATCAGGCACTTTCTGCTGAAACGTTGCTACAACTTTAACAGAACTACAATGACGTGGGATAATACCCGAAGGAAGCTGAACAGCACACATGTAAGTACCAGCGAAAACTTAAGAAAATATATATATATATATATTATAAACAGTTTTGTTTCATGCAGATCTTTCTAGAGTTGCAGACATGCACACAAACACATAACAACAGAAACAAACAGCATGTAGTTCCTTACCATGTGCTACCCAGCCATGTTTACATTGATCACAGGTTCTCAGGTTTATCTTCCCTGGTTGGAAACATTCACATGTGCAATTTACCAATGTGCAGCGTATTGCCTAAAACAAAAAAAAGCGAAACCGACATATATAAAAATGTTACTTGAAGAAGAAGAAGAAGAAGTAACTCTATAATTTGAACAATCGAAGTCCTTTGTATACATTATTTCAAAATGTATAACTCTTGAAATTATTTTTGAGGGAGGCCATGCGTTGCAAATTTAGGAGTGTATGAAAAGATTAATGGCATCAAAACAACCGACTTTGAGGCAAGAATAGATCTGTAGATTTCCAAAGTTATGGTTCATCCTTTGACACAATGTACCAGGTCTCAGTGTACATGTATTATATTACATTTAATCAATTATAAAGGTACACATAGTTAATAACATTCATGTAACATAAAAGCTATGAGGCCATTTCTCTATTTCGACCTAACCGCAGTATTAACATACCCAGAAAACTCTTTTTTTCTGGTATGACCACATACTGTTGTATCCACATCTTTCCCAACCCATACCTGAGGCAAATAATTTATCCTTGGCCTGTTCCAGAATTAAGGATATAGGTCCAATCAGATCTACTTCACCAACCACATATCAATGGGAGAGCAATTATGTGTGGCAACTATTAGCCATTTTAGGCTGCTGTGGACATAGTGCTTCACTCCTGTATATGGGCTGTATCCTGCACAGCTGTTCTGCTACCCAATCTGGCAACATAAGGTGTCTGCATCTTTCAAACTTGGTTTCCCTCCTGTAATTCTAGATCTATAAGCCAATCCCCAGTTTGGAGACCTGGATCTTCTAACCAGCTATTTGGTGAAGCTTGAAAGAGAATCGGTTCAACAGTTTTACAGGAGAATCACTCTTTGACCTGTGTCTGTGAGTGGGTGTTTGGGATGCTTTTGAGCAAGTGGGTTTACCATTCTTTCAGAAAAGTGCTAAACCCATGTTTAAGAATTACTTACCAGGTGTGAAGAAATGCAGTACAGTACAGTGGGGAAAGACTCTTGCCACATTGTGCAACCACTTTCTCCTTGTCTGTTACTTGTTAGCCTACTTTTAAACACAGGTTTACTGCTCTGTCAAAAGAGCATGAAATACATGTTTTAACTAGCCTGGCTTAATGCCTGACAGGCATACAAGTGTATATGCCCTAAAATGAGAGAGAGCTTTCAGCTTGTTCCCCCATCTGTCATTTGTTGTTTAGGCTATTTGTAAATGTGGGTTTAGTATTATTCTGAAAAAAAAAAAACATCTGTGTTCCAAAGGAGCCTCAAAGTGGGGTTCACATCCTTTCAGAAGAATGGTAACCTATGCTTAAATATACCTCTCAAATAACTGTCAGGCTCTGAGAGAGCTGTAGTAACCGTCAGCTAAGAGAGGAAACAGGTAAACCACAGAAAACCTCTTCATTATTTACTGGGTTTCTATTCCTGTAGAAGATTAGAATGGAAAATACTATATGGAAGGTTGGTTGGATTGGCTTTCAAGTCTCATGAACTGGAGATCTGGTAATTTTGACCAGACTACCCATCTTTCTTTGTCTCTCTTCCCAGACCTGGCAGTTGATTGCTTAGATTAGAGGTCTCCAAACTTGTCAGCTTTAAGACTTGTGGACTTCAACTCCCAGAATTCTCCAGCCAGATATGCTGACTGGAGAATTTTAGGAGTTGAAGTCCACAAGTCTTAAAGTTGACAAGTTTAGGGACCCATGGCTTAGATGGTTCATAGAATCCAGAACTTGGCTCATAAAAATAAATCTCCCCAATTTCTTCTGTCCTGGCCTGGGACCAAGCTTTCAGAACCTTGTCCTGAAGCTGGTGACATAGATTTTGACAGATGTCTGAACTGCCAGTCTAGAAATCTCTAAAAACTAACTTCCCATTGTCAGATGATTTTTGGGGAGGAAGCAGAGAAGCGAAAACAGGAGAATCTATTGCTGCCTTTAAAATTGTTAATCTTATGGACTGCTCCACTTGGTATTTAATCTTCTGGCAGAATAGAACTCAGAAGTGGAAGAAACCAATGTCAGGAAAAGCCCTCAAAACCTTTCCATGCATTTTAGAATAGGCTTGATATGTTTCGTGGCTGCAACTATTACATCAAATATTAATTCTGGAGGATTCCCAATTTTTCAGAGGAAATTTTATAGAAACCCAATAGAAACACTGAGGCTGAAGAATCTTAATGTAAACACCATGTATGTTCCAATGGATCTTTGCCATCAAACGTAAACATGACAAGCATTTCTTTATTCTTTAAGTATATACTGAAGAATAGTTCAACTTTCCATTTCTCTGAGTATTCTGTGATAATACGAGGACAAACTTTAACATAAAATGGCCTGATGTTTGCTTTTATAAAAATGTCCTACAGGGAGTTGTCATAAAGAGCAAAATTATCTCTGAGCTACTCCAGGAGATAGGATGCATTAAGTCATGTAGCCATGGAAATAAAAACAATTTATTGTAGAGACCCAACATCCACATTTTAAATATAGGGCAATAAGTATATGTTGCACATTTTTGCTTGTTAGTTTACAAAATACCTAAAGGATTTTTTAAAAGTCAGTTATATCTTCATATTGTAGTATGTCATACTGCTTAAAACTAAGGTTGAAGTAGGTGCTGAAGGATACCTAAATATAGAGCAAAGATCTCTCTAACCTCCATCTTATTCTATCTAAATTCCTCATGTTTTTTTTCTGAAGACTTATCTAATCATATACAACTTCACCATCAGGATTTCATTTGGTCAATACGTTCCTAAGCTCTTGAAGACTCTAGAACAGGGGTGTCCAACTTGCAGACCACAGGCATCACATGCTTGCCATACCCACGCTTGGTTTAGCGAAGGGGAAAAAAGTCACAATAGTCACATGTTGCTGCTGTGATGATGCAAGTTTGACACTTCTGCTTTAGAAAGTGCTGAGACTTGAGAAAGAGTGGAGAGAAGAGCAACAAAGATGATTAGGGGACTATATGAAGAATGGTTGCAGGAATTGGGTATGTCTAGTTTAATGAAGAGAAGAACTAGGGAGTGATGTGGCAGCAGTGTTCAATATTTAAAGGGCTGCCACCAAGAAGAGAAGTTCAACCTATTCTCCAAAGCTCCTGAAGGCAGGACAAGAAGCAATGGATGGAATTGCTAATCAAGGGGAGAACCAACCTAAAAATAAGGAGAAATTTCCTAACCGTTAAAATTCAGTGGAACAACTTGCCTCCAGAAATTGTGAATGCTCCAACACTGGAAGTATTGAAGAAGAAATTGGACAACCATTTGTCTGAAATGGTATAATAGGGTTTCCAGCTTGAGAGGGGGGTTGATTAGAAAATCTCTAACTCTGTTATTTTATTATTCTAAGCAAATATAATACTGGAGGTATTGAACAAAACTGATTCAAGAGACCTGTGTCCATTTCAATTTGCCTCTTTCACTGTTTTATTTTACAAAGTATAAAAGTTCACTTTTTGACAGATGAAAAGGATTTTTTTTAAATATGACCCCTACTTAAAAGTACATAGGTAAGATTGAAATACATCTGAGAGGAACAAGACATTGCTTCAGAGGGAAAAGTTGTGTAATTTAAAAATATATGAAGCAAATACATAAATAATAACCAAGACATTATTTAAGGCCAAGATCTCACTTTTAAAGAAGAATATCGAAGATGACCTGGGCCCTTTAAAGACTAGTAGTAAAATTATAGTATGCATTTAGGCACACAGATTTTTGAAATGAAGGAAATTAAATTCAACATTCACACACATTAACACTGTACTCTAAGTACTAAAAATGTCAGGAAATAATCATTCTGCCAATTTGAATACAACCATTTATTATAGAAGGGTCAAAGGGAGGGAGAGGGAAAGAGCTTTTTATCTGCAGTAATATGTGAAATTCCTGAATGATGCTTTTTTTAAAAATCGCAAAACTCTATAGGAATAATCATTGTTTCAGATTAGTGCTTCAGGATGCAATCAAATGCACATTTGGGGCATATCCACACTTAATATTTAAGCAGCCACTGTCCTGGGCTTGTGCCAGTTTAATATACCAGCCTAAGAAAATTGTATCCAAACTGAAACATCCAGCAAAAGATTGCAGAGTATTCAGTTCAAACAACATACTACATTTTCCCTTTGAAAATTCCCTATTGTTGTTTCCATCCACCCATTTCTGTCCAAGCTAGCATGTGCCAATGGCCTTCCTTTCTATGGGTAGATCTTCTTGGATATTTGTACAAGTAGCCCTTGATTTACAACTGCAATTGAGCCCAAAATTTCTGTTGCTAAGTGAGACATTTGTTCAACTTTTCTTAACACGGTTGTTAAATTAGTAATTTAGTAACAACAAACGGGTTGTTGAATGAATCTGGATTCCCCACTGACTTTGCTTATCAGAATTTCGCAAAAGGTGATCACATGACCCAACCATCATAAACGTGAGTGAGTTATCAAGCAGCTGAATTTTGACCATGGGGAAGCTGCAGTTGGAAAGCTGCAGTGTTTGTAAGCATGAAAAACAATCCTAAGTCATTATTCTTCAGTGCCGTTGTAACTTTGAATGGTCTCTAAGTGAACTGTTGTAAGTCATGGATCGCCTGTCCTTTTATATGTGTGCCTACAACTATGCATGTATTTGTATGTTGGTGCATCTGTCACACACACAAAAAAGTTAAACTGAATTTATACATATAGAATTAAACTTTCAGAATTTACATACAAGCGGGCACAACTTCAGGGTTGTCCCCATCCCCTTTCTTATTGCCCAATACTCTCTAATATATTTTGGAGATAACTTTATCGTGAGTTCTCTAATAGCACAATGGGTATAAATCTTCTTTGAAAATAGAAGAGTTTTGACATACCAAACAGCCCTTTGAATTGTTTGAGAGCTAGGAGTAAAATTCTTCTTATCTCAAGTGACTGGTAAAACAATAAAACATCTTCTGCTGAAAAGTAGGAAAATAATAGAATAGAATACAATAGAATACTTTATTGGCCAAGTATGATTAGACACACAAGGAATTTGTCTTGGTGCACATGCTCTCAGTATAGATAAAAGAAAAGATACATTTGTAAGAGTCAAGAATCATAATGTACAACACTTAATGATAGTCATAAGGCACAATAAGCAATCAAATCATACTAGGAAACAGGCAATATACATAGTAAGGATACAAGTGACAAAGTTACAGTCATACAACTCACAAGTGGGAGGGGATGGGTGATAAGGAGTGATGAGAAAATTAATAGCAATAGTAGTGCAGACTTTGTAATAGTTGAACAGTGTTGAGGGAATTATTTGTTTAGCAGAGTGATGGCTTTCGAGAAAAAAACTGTTCTTGTGTCCAGTTGTTCTGGTGTGCAGTGCTCTATAGTGTCATTTTAAGGGAAGGAGTTGAAACAGTTTATGTCCGGGATGGGAGGAGTCTGTAAATATTTTCACAGCCCTCTTTTTGACTCGTGCAGTAAGCATTTCACCAAGGCAGCCATCGTCGGTGCCACCTTGGATATCCAAGTAGGAATCAGGGTGAAAGAGGAAGGAAAAAAAACACGGGTGAATAGAAGAGGAAGGAAGCAAGGAAAAAAACAAAGAAAAGGTTTCTACTGGAGTTTGAACCAGATACCTTCTCTTACAAGACAAATGTTGTAAACATTGTCCTACTAGAGCATTCATGGTAAAAAGCATTAGAGAACATGATAAATATTTACCCAGTTGAAGAGGTTCTCCTGACTCTATGAAGCAGTCAATGGACTGGACTCTGCTTGCAAAAGGCACACTAAAACTAAAACAGATAAGCACCTGGAGCAGTGGTGGTATGCTACCAGTTTTGACCAGTTTGGACGAATGAGTAGTTAAAAAAGCTGATGATCAGCTGAGAGGAGGAAAAAAATCCTATGAGCAACAGCTGAGAGGAAAAAGAAGAGAAAAGCACAGTATCGGCCCTCCCACCCACCTCTGTGCTTTTCTCTTCTTTATCCACTCAGCTGATTGGTGCTGCAGGTTAGCTGGTGTGGGGAAAGTGGTGCGCTGGCATTAGGCAAAGCACACCCACCAAGCTACGCTCACTGAACTGGTAGTAAAACAATTTGAATCCCACCACTGGCCTGGAGACAACTTAACATCACTACTCATGAATTGTTGAAAGACATTTATTTATTTTTATCTTTTATTTGTTTGTTTGTTTGGTTGGTTGGTTGGTTTGTCAATTGCTTACAAGATAACCGGTATAAGTAAAAATATAGTTATGAATACATGGATACATATAAGAAAAATAAAAATAAAAGAAACAATAAGAAAGGGATGGTAGGCATGTTGGTGCACTTATGCATGCCCCCTACATTATTTAGGGGCACCAATCAAAAACTTGGGTGGCCATGAAGTATCTTGAAAAAAGATTTATCTGTTTAGATTTAGAATGCAGTGCAAGAAGTCTCCTGCTAGGAAGTGAGGGTGTTCTGTAGGGTATTGTTCAGTTTGATACGTGTAAAGCAAAAATTTTACCATGAACTTTGAGTTTTTTATTGCGGGAGATAAGGGGAAACCTAGAAAATTTCAAAAATCAAGGAATATCAATATGGTAAGCAGATGAGTAACATTTCAGGGTTCCATAGTGAAATTTGAGACTTACTCAAATTTCTATAGAACCTGATATGTGAATTACAACTATATCAATTTGAAATCAATTTAATAAAATATTGGTAAAGTTTCTCATGTTTTTCAAGTAAGCGTTGTGCATTCTTATTTCTAATGCCCTAATCTAATCTAATCTAATCTAATCTAATCTAATCTAATCTAAAGGAATCTAATCTAATCTAATGCATTATATTCTTGCATGTCAAATACACTAGAATTATGTGCTTTTCACCAATAAAATGTTATGACTTTGTTGTCGTGATCTTCAATAAAATTTTAGGGAAGGGATTTGGGAGGGCAAAAAAAGACTTTGGAAGGGGAGTCAAAAATATGCCCTAATTGTTATCTCTCCTGCCACCCACAAATAGTTGCTGTCTTGTTTTGGCAAAAAGATAATTGGGCAGTGCAAATAAGCTTTTACCAAGCAGACAAATCATTCAGAATACGTAGAGATCAACTTCACATGAACATGCAAGAAAACAGATCATTTCCCAGGAAAAATTGTCAGGGTGTGAGCCATCTCTTCAACTAACATGGAGAAAGAAATGTCACTTTGTTTTTCAAACTGCATCTCTCTGACTAAATTGGTGTGCACCCCATGTAAGAGGAAGAGAGCTGAACTTTCAAGAACTTAACTTGGAAAATACAATCGCCTGTGGCGGGAAGGGTGTATTGTGTGGAAAAACACCGTTCTTCTTCGTGCAGAATACTTCACACAACCTTTTGACTCTTGCCCTTAGTCAGCCAAAGCTATCTCATGAATCAAGAATCTCTCTCTCTCTCTCTCTCCCTCCATCCCCCCTCCCTCCCTCCCTCCCTCTACAAGTAGAACGGGGATTATTTCTAAAAGAATTAACATAAACCATGCTTTATAAATTATTTCCTTTGCTCACTGTCTCTAATAAAATCTTCTTATCTCTTCCATTGCTTTTTGAAAGTGTCTTCTACCTTTATCTCTACAGCTGTTGCTTTATATTATATTCTAAAAGGGCCCTGTTGAAAGGGAGGGGGGTTGAATCTTGCTCTATTGCACTTGACATTTAAGTGTTCCAACCAATGACAACTGACCAATTGTTCATTAGTGAGGTTGTAAAATACTGTTGTACCTATCAATGATTAAAGGGATTAGAAATATGAAATATAAGAGTGCTCACAAAACTGCTGAATAGGCAAGAATAATATATGTGACTGTGGGTTAGAAGATGAAGGGGGTGGGAGAATCTACCAAAAGGTCCTTCTGTGTGTTCAATACATTATTGACTCAGTAATATATCAGATCTCTCCTAGTCAGTAATGGTGTCTTTCTCTAATATGTTCATTAATTAATGAACTCAGTAATTAATTGTACTGCAAATGGCAAGAAAAAAAGTAGAGCTTTTTGTTTTGCCAACAAATGCTTCTTCCTTCACATTTTATTTTTTCCCCATATTTTTAACAATTGCTGTTGTTTAAAGGGATGCATCAACCGTGGCCCAGTGAATTGTTACAGAAATTCTATGAAAGCTTAAATGTTTTTTTTTTCAAATCTCAATTTCCCTTCCTTCTTATTCTAAAAATAAAAAAGAAACCACAAGGTTGATTGTGAACATCCAAATCGAATATTATGGTCTGAATATTCCATTATATTTGGGCACTGTATTGGTGCATGTGTGTTTAAAATACTTTTTAAACACCTGGATCATTTATTCAACAACAACACTGATATTTGAAGACACTTCAATCTAACGTTACATGTAATACTTGATTTGTAACCACAACTGGGATCAGAATTTGGGTTGGTAAGCAATATGTTCATTAAATGATTCATCATGTGATTACAATCACTGTTACAAGCATTTTAATCTGGTTGTTAGAAAATCATGCTATTGAATGAATTACACAGTTGTTAAACGAATACAGCTTCACACAATTGATTGTGTTTCTTGGAAACTGGCTGGGAAGGACAAAAACCATGATGATCTAGCCTCAAGAAGTTGCAGCCTTCATAAATAGGAGTCCATTGCCACAGAGTCTGAACCACAATCATGTGATTGCAGGGATGGGTCACTTTTTTCAGTACTGTTGTGACTTCAAACTGTCACTAAGTGAACTGTTGTAAGTTGAGGACTACCTGTATTTCTGGACATGCTTTCCGACATGTTCTGGCATATCTCCATTTTTCATTGTGGCATTTGAGAAAGAGTACTGACTCAAGAATGGGTCATTCTTTCATGAAGAATCTCATGATCAAATTCTTACATGTGTATGAAAATAGTTTGCATTTGCTCATGCTAAATAAGTAATGTTACTATAGAACTACATAACTGTACGATGAAAACAATATTGATTACCAAATTTTATGTAATTTTTCAAAATAAAACAAGTCAAATAATGTTATGTCAATTGAAGGTTATGCAAATAGTAGCTACTACTAAGAGTGTAATTGCTCTCTCTGACTAAGAGTTTATGATCATGTAATCTGCCATCTAGATAGTGATGAGATACACGAAGCAGAACACAATATATATTTAACAGGTCTAGAACATGCTATTAATTTTATGTTTGTAATCAAAAGGATATGCTATGGAATAAACTGAATTAATACTAGTAAATAAATAAAATGAACAATTTGTTAAAAAATTCACACATTCACCAAATGCCATCTTCTTCATGGAAAGCTTTATATATTTTTTTGAGATAAGCAACTATAACTCAACTGATTTATACTATACATACTTATATTGATTGATACAAACTATACTTATATATAGTTTAAAAATCAAAGTGAAAAATAAACTTGCTGAGAATCTAAATTCCAAAGGAATTCATTCTGCATAGCTTTCTCAATGGTGGCGTCCATCTGGAAGATGAAGTTGACATTCCATATAAAACTACATCTCCTTAACACATTTCCATAAAGTAATAAAATATTGATTTTAAGAAAGATCATTTAGGCATGTTACTTTTTTTTTAGATTATCCTCCTTTGTTTAGTGCTACTTTAATATAAATATATCTCAAGCTTTTAACGAGCTAAAAAAGAGAAGAGTTAAAATTCACAAGATAAGTTTGAAATGTATAGAGCAGAGATGTCAAACTCAAGGCTCTTGGGCCGGATCTGGCCCAAGGTGTGCTTAGATCTGGCCCAAGGGGTCACCCTGGAAACAGTGAAAGACTGGCCCCTCGTGCCTCTGCTAGCAAAAATGGAGCTCAAAAGGACTGCACGTGGCCCCCCAAGCTCCATTTTCCCTGGCAGAGGGCTACAGGAACTGCTGTGGCCAAAAACAGATGTTGAGCTGGCCACACATATCCTGGCCATGCTCCCTGTCCATCTGAGGTCAAACACCACCCTAATGCGGCTTTCAATGAAATCAAGTTTGACACCCCTGGTATGGAGGGTTTTTTTTTTTAGAGAACTGGAAATAATTAGATTACAATTGTACATCCAGATTATATTGCACAGTTGTAGAAACAAGTAAAGGCTACTGACAACAAAGAGATGAGTCTCATGGCATGACACACTTCAAGCTAATTTTGAGTGGATCAGCCATCTAAATGTATGTTCCAAAATATATTCAAAGGGGGGGAAGCAGTGTGTCTGTGATAGTCAGAGACAACATCAAATGTGAACAAATGTTTAAATACACCTGAAGATAATATACCTGAACATAAATCTGGATCATCATCGAGATGATTAGACAGAGAAAACAAATTTGAAAATATTCTGAATTGTTACTGTATTAAAAGAGAGCTGTCAAACAAATTGAGAACATTACATTCTTTCTGTCTAGTGGCATAATATTAAAATTTACTAGAGATATAAATTTCACTTGAGGAACAAATCAGTATGAATGCAAAACCTCTTTAGATGTTAGAAAGGCAGAACAAATACTGTAAGTATTCAAGGAGTTATTACAGGAGAGATGTAGGAAGAGGATCGAAATGAAATCTTAGCTAAGATGCCCTGGAAACATTTGACTCTGCCAACTAAATAATCCACAGGTAGTTGGAACATCAAGTACTTTTCTACATGGCAACCAGACATAGTATTTCTTGCACTTCCATTAAGATTATAAATGCCTTGAAGGAACCTTTATAATAGCATTTAAGATGTTCTAACTCCATTCAGATTCAACTTCAGGCAAAACGTATCATAGAATCACTTTTCTTTTAAAACCCTATTTCTACTAAAATTGTACTTAAAGAGAAGAAATCATCCTAAAAATAAAGCACTTGATTTTATTGAGCATCAATATTTCCAGCACCATTTCTTAGCAATTTCCTCTTTATGCCTGCCTCTGGGTCTAATTCAAGGATATAAAAATGTTGCCTGATATCATATTACAACATGTTAGCATTTATGGTATGGTCTCTTTTCAATAACAGGGGCTGGATGTGTATAGCAGCCTGAGAACCTATGAATCAGTCCTGTATTAATTGATTAAAATGCTAGTGCTGACAGAGAAAAGAATTGATAAATTGATACTGTGGTTGATGAAATTACTCTTGTTTTTACAACAGTTGTGGGGGGGGGGGGAGAAGATAAATTGATTAGCTGAACCTGGTATTAATTGTTTGAAATGCAGCAGATAATAATGGAATCTTGTAACTGGAGATTACATGAAGGTCATCTCCTGACATTCAGCTGCCCAATTTTAAGGCAGGTCAGCATCCCACAGAAACATGGGTTCCTGCAGATAAAATTGTGACAGGTTTGTTCACTCCTATATGCATTAATGACAGCAGTGGGTAAAATCAAGGGAAATGCAACCTTGGAAAAGTTTGTGTTGAGGGCGAAAATGACTCTTGTGGCTCAGACCATTATTTTTCTCTGTGTTGGCAGATCAGACTACATGAAAACACTCCTTTTAAACTCAACAGCTCACAAAGTAGGTTATTTGGTATCCAAAATCAAAAACTACACGTAACTCAGATTTCATCATTTAAAACAAAGACCAGTGCAATACAAAGCCCTGCATAGCAGTTCAAAACAGAGCAGCATAGCACTACCATTAAAAAAGGAATAATTCACTTATGGAAATGTTCAGGAATGGATTGCAGATATTTCTATAATATACCTTCCTCCTAAAATTAATACTTTACAGACCTGTTGAAACATTGAAAATTTGTTTAAAAATTTGATGAAATTGGATAAGTTAAACTAATATCTTATGTTAAACCTAGCAATAACATATTAGGCAACTATTTAATTTTAACATTATAACTGTTATATAGAATAGACATGCACATTTTTATAGACAGATGCTCTTTTGAAGCATCATTCAGTCTTATCTACATAGGAAATAGGACATTCAGAAGTCGTGTCCAGCTTTGCTTCTAGTGTTAGATAGATGCTTTTCTTTTTGGGTAAGGGCATTGGACAAGAAGTTGATGGATGTTTTGATTCTCAAATAACAGTAGAAGCTGTTACAATTGTGGTGTTAAGCAGTGGTGGGATTCAAAAAATGTTACTACCGGTTCTGTGGGCATAGCTTGGTGGGCATGGGTGGTATTTGCCAGTTCTCCGAACTACTCAAAGTTTCTGCTACCGGTTCTCCATAATTGGTCAGAACCTGCTGACTACCACCTCTGGCATTCAGAAAAAACCAGGAAGTCTAACTATAACAACTATGATAGTAAATGTATGAATGAAGATAGAAAGGGGTTTTGGCACAAAAAAAAGTTTGGTGAGAAGTCTTGGCATGTTTTTGAATCTCTGGCACAAAGTGAATTAACTGGTAGAAATCTCTCTTTTTTATGATGAAAATTATCAACTGAATAATGCGAATTCCCATGAAGGAAGGGAAACTTGTATGCAAGCCTTAGGTGCGGAAGCCAAGTAGGTGACTTTGGGCCAGACATTTTCTCTCAGTGCTAAGAAGAAAGTAACAGGAAACTACTTATGAAGCAGATGTGTAGAAAATTGTCTAGAATTGTCCATGTAGTTTCCAGGAGTCAAAATTGGAAACTATGTAAGTGACAAAAGTGCTTTTTCAGGAGGCAACTGGACTTTCTTGCTTTTTCTTTGAAAACATTTTGCTTCTCATTCAAGAAGCTTCTTCAGCTCTGAGCTCTGAGCTGAAGAAGCTTCTTGGATGAAAAGTGAAATATCTTGAAAGAAAAAGCAAGAAAGTCCAGTTGCCTCCTGAAAAAGCACCTTTGGGACAACCATGACTTGGATGACTGAGAATCTCTGCGGACCTTTATGTAAGCACACTAAAAACAGTACTTTATCTACATATATATAACCTACTGCATTTAGTATATTTTGAACCACTAGCTGGAAATGTGGGGAGAAGAATTTTTTTCTAAATTTGTCAATCAAGGATAAATACAATATGGTATCTGTACTGAAACTGCAACTATAAAAATGATGCAAAGAGAACTGCAAAATGATACAATAGTTCTCCTTTGATATAATAGTTTTCTTTCTATACTATGAGCACAAAACTAGTCTCTGTTACCTACATCTTCTTGTTTTGCATTCCAGAAACAGAAAAACTTTAACAAACAGTTCTCACTGTTAAAAGATATCAAGATGCTGTTGGGCATCTGGGCTGCAAGATTTAAGTGTTTGCAAAAGGAGTCATGGTCAGTCTAAATATGTCACTCTGGCCAATAAGAAAGTAAAAACATCTCAGGTCATCTATTGGTCAGCCACTGAACAATTCATCCTGTTCTTCAGCCTCAAGCCAAAGACAAAACCCTTTATCAAATCAAACAACAAATGCACATATAAACAAGCAAGTCCACCTATTATACTAATATATGATTTGGCATTCTGATTTCATATTTTAAACTCTTTATTGAGTTCTTTTTTCTCTGATGGCTTGCCAGGGATACAGGATCTGGGAAACAGGTCGTCCCAGTCATTTCAACCACTAGCTGTAACTGACAAATTGATGAGGTGTCAACTCTGCTACACAAGTGCATTGATAGAAACATCTGGAAATGCCCATAGATACATAACTTTGTTATTTTCTTCTTTTGTTTTTCTTAACTAAAGGACTAATCACATGAAATGATTTTAGCTTCCTTATTTAATACTGACATTCAATAAAGCCAATGCTGACAATATTTTCTTGCTTGTCCTATCTTATTACATCATTATAAGCCTATTATGTCTGCTAATGTATTGATTACTAAAACTGTTATGCTCAGTTTCTGTTTTCATATGGCTTAAGAAGTTGTTTTATTCAAGTTTACATGCATCATAAAAGTGATGAACTGACTCAGGAAATAGTCTCACCTGGGAGCATATTGCCTATGGAGAAGCTGTTATTTCCATCTGGATTTTTTTAATATAACAATGTTAATATCAAAAAGAAATTAAGGGTTCTTAATTACTTAATTACTATTAAGAAAATAGTATATTGCCATTTGTCACTTAGTCAAACACAATAGCTTTATTTTTATTTATTTAAGAAGAAAAAAAGAAAGAAAGAAAGAAAGAGGGAGGGAGGGAGGGAGGAAGGAAGGAAGGAAGGAAGGAAGGAAGGAAGGAAGGAAGGAAGGAAGGAAGGAAGGAAGGAAGGAAGGAAGGA
>BLBF01000004.1:39771025-39798233 GCA_015471245.1 Laticauda colubrina | reverse complement strand
GGAAGGAAGGAAGGAAGGAAGGAAGGAAGGAAGGAAGGAAGGAAGGATTTCACCATTCAAATAACAAGTAAATGGTAATTTCCTCTATATTGCCAGCGCAAAAGACTAGGTTGGCACATAAAGAGTCAGTTAAGCAGATTCATTGCTAAAGGCCTATGCACAGGAATCTTCTCAACTAATGGTCAGCACCTGGTTAGAGTTGGATAAGGATCTATGACATTCAAGGCAGATTGGACTTAGGTTTTCTTGTGGCTATGGAGGGATTCTAGGTTAATCCCTCTTTTCACTCCATCCCCACAGGGTCTTTCCACAATTCTGTAAAGTTCTGCCTACAGTTCTGAAAAGTTCTCTGAAACCCACTTGTAAATAAAAAAATTCTGTTTAACTTTCGATAAACCACATTGCAATTATGCAGGTATCTTGATGAACAGAATTATCTTTTCATTAAGCTTCAGTTCAAAAATTCAAGAATACATTCACGAATATAACACAACATGCAGATCTCTGGGAAGAATGCAAAGTACTTCCTACTCATGTTATCTATAATGTGAAAACATTGACAAATATGTTTGATAATGGAATTACAGCATGTGAATATTTTAAATAACTGCATGAACAAATTTATGCAAAGATTTGAGCAAGTTTGGAAAGACTCACTTTTCTTTGGAACACATTCCTTTATAATAAAAAGCACCCCCCTGGTTTTGGTGGTTTCCAAATAAAAGAGATCTTTCCTTTTGCATTTCAATATTGCTGAGTGCTCTTGAATCTTTCCTATGTCCTTCACATCCTATATCAGTCAGATGTAGCTTTTGAGTGGTTCAGTGAATCTTAGCATTGTATCACCAGTTTTTTACATCACATTACATTAGCATTGTTTCCAGCTTGTATTTATTTTCCCTAATACAATTTGAAAGGTGCTAATATCATTATATTTCTCTATGGCATTCAAGAAAATAGTATTAATGTGGTATGATGACAAGAATATTAACAAGATATAATATTATGTGCAGGTAACAAATGTTCTCTTTAAGCAAACCTCAATGCCTAAAAGGTTTTGAAAAGCTACTCACAACTATTCTTTAGGAAACCTAAGAATGAAACACATACTAGAAAATAAAAAAAATGTTTTTAAACTATTATATTGTACTATAAAAATAAATATGCTTACATAAAACATTTTTATTTATGAAAAAGTCTGCTTTTATTCTTCAAGGAATGTTCTATAAAAGATAAAATGCAGTAATCTAGAAAATCTATATTGAAAGAATCAGAAGGGGTCAGGTTTTTTGCAAAAATGCTAGTTACATACATTTTTCCAATAGAAAAGAATATTTTCAGGGTTGAATTGTGGGGTCCTAAGTGCTCTCTGAGCATGGTGGTTTTCTTGCAGATGTTTCATTACCAAACTAGGTGACATGATTAGTGCACCAAGTTTAGAGATCTCCAAGATGCACTGATGATGTTACTTACTTTGGTAATGAAACATCTGCAAGGAAGCACATAAATTTTATTATATTAAAACATACCATTGTCAAAGACAAGATTTTTAGGCAGATTTACTGAATTGAAGATGTTTCATTGAACATTCAGAAATTCATACACATTCCCCCATGCCATATCTACAGAAGGAATACTTCATTCTCCCTAAATACACAACAAGAAATATTGAAATAAAAATGTGCTTGGCCAAATGTCATTTACTGCATGTATACCCAATCCATAAATGATATACCTCTTTGCTTATCAATTACCTATATTCCTTTCTAATCCCCGAGTGTCCATAGAACCAGAATAATCAGAAGAGCAACACTCTTAGTTCTGACTGATGTTTATTTCTATATTGCATTACTTCTAAGTTCTAAGCAAGAGTCCTCAACATTTCTTTCAAATTAGTTTGTGAAATAGTCTGCCTATTGAATTGATCTGCTGGCCTCCAGGCACTGAAAAAGCCATAGGAAAAATACTTAGGTAGACAAACTACCCAATGCATTCCAATGGCTGAAATGCAAGGAATATGTATTTGTCAATTGAAAGTGTCTGTACTATTCTATGTTTAGTTTTCTGGACTAAAGAACATAGCACAACTCTAGATTGTTGTTTCTTTTTTAAAGCTGCTTCTCCTGATATGCCAAACAAAGAGGAAAGCTTCCATATTTCCATATTTTTTTCATCATGAATACTTTGTCTTAAGCCCATGTCACACTGGCCAACGGATGCAAAAAGGACACAGCGGACGAGCAAAATGTTCCATCCGTTGTTCTCCGCTCTCAAAAGGGGCAAAAATTTGCATAACCGGAGTGGATAACACGGACGCGGGGAGGACGCAGGGCGGATGCAAAGTGGATGCGGAACGGAAGCCTAGCGGATGGAAGCGGATGGGAGCGGATGGCACATCCGCAGGGCTTCCGGGGGGCCTCAGCGAAGCAGACGCAGAACGGATACAGCGGATGCAGAACGGACGCCGAGCGGATGAAGCGGATGCACAGCGGATGCACAGCGGATGCCTGGCATTAATTGCGCATGCGGGGAGGATGCATTGCATCAGACCCGCGGATATAACGGAAGCAGCTCAGAAGCAGGTCACCATTCAGAGGAAAGACCTGCTGCTCGACGGATTGGCTGCCTTGCCTGCCCTGCCTGCATGTCTGCTGCCAGCCTTGCTGCCAGCCCTGCTACCAGCCTTTCTGCCAGCCTCGCTGCCAGCCTCCCTGCCAGCCTGCCTGTAAGCCTTGCTGCCAGCCAGTCTGCCTGCCAGCCTTCCTGCCAGCCTTGGTTCATGTCTGCCTGCCAGCCTTCCTGCCAGCCTTGGTGCCTGCCTTGGTGCCTGCCTGCCTGCCAGCCAGCCAGCAACCCCACAACCATGCGGAAGCACAGCAAGCCTCAGCCATCTGCTGCCAGCCCTGGCAAGAAGGACAGGGCTACCATCCCGCCCCCTGGCCCTCACTCTGGTTCTGCTGGGGCTTCTGCAGCACGGGCTCGCTCTTCTGGGGCTGGGGCTTCTGCTGCTTCTGCTTCTGGAGGAGCTGATGACAAGCACTCCAGCACCAGTCACCTCCACAGCACCTGCACCCTTCACCCCTGAGACTGAGCGACCAAGAGGAGTGCCAGAGACTCTTTTTTGTTTTATAGCTTCTTCTTAATAAAGTCTATTTATGATTCACACACTTGCTTCATTTCTTTTTTTTAATAAAGTCTTGGTGAAAACTTTTAGAAATGGTTTAAGCCTTTGCATGCTTGTGGGATGGGTAAGGATAGCTTTGGGATGGGTTAGGATAGCTGTGGAATGGGTAATAGCTGTGAGATGGGTTAGGATAGCAGTGGGATAGATAAACCTCCAGTGCAAGCATAGTGGGACTGCATGGTCCACCCTCCCAGGTGCCACACCTACGGCCCCTTATTATCAATAATAATGTAATAATTATTCACACATGTCAACATAAACACAACTCTTTATTAAATGCCCTGTTCATTGTAGGCCAACCAAACATACATGGCCCAATCTCATCCGTGTGATGAGACAGGCTGAAGGAAGCATCCATTAAGCATCTACCATCCTGTCTTGTCACTCAACTGCTCCAGCTGGGGAGTTGCACCATTGTCTCAGGAGGTTGTACTGCTTCTTTGCTTCATGTGAGGCTCTGTTGGAGCCTTGCACATCCTCAGTGTCGATCAGGTTTCGCCCTTGCCTCCATTCCCCAGGCTCCATG
The DNA here is from genome assembly GCA_015471245.1 of Laticauda colubrina. NCBI lineage: Eukaryota > Metazoa > Chordata > Lepidosauria > Squamata > Elapidae > Laticauda > Laticauda colubrina. The sequence continues at coordinate 39,794,523 of BLBF01000004.1, read as the reverse complement.
TCCCCATTGCCTTGCTGGAGGTCCACGAGCCTGTTCTGCAAGACTGGGTAGCGGGTGCGCATGAGATTGTGCAGGATGCAGCAAGCTTCCACGATCCTCCTCACGGTCTCTGGACAATGCTGCATGGTGGTGAGAAGTACCTGGAACCTGTTGGCCAGGATGCCAAAGGCGTTCTCCACCACCCGCCTTGCCCTGGACAGCCTGTAGTTGAAGATCATCTCTTCACGGGTGAGGAGTCTGGAAGTGTAGGGCTTCATGAGGTAGGTTGTGAGGGAGAAGTCGTCATCCCCCATGATGAAGTAGGGCACATTTTGTGTCTCATTGGGCAGGGGTTCTGGATCTGGGAAGCCCACCATGAGGTTGCATTCCAGCCCACCCTTGAGGTCACTTGCGTTGTATACCTGGGCATCTGAAGATGAGCCATTGCCTGAAGCATCGATGTACATGAACTTGTAGTCAGCATCGACCATGGCGAAGAGGATGATGCTGAAGAAGCCCTAGGAGTTGAAATAATTGGACCTCGACTTGGCTGGAGATTTGCAGGCCACATGCTTGCCATCTATGGCTCCAACGGTGTGTGGTAAGTTCCACTTCTGATACCACTGCTCTGCAACTTTCTTCCATCCTTCTTCAGTGGAGGGGTACTGGAGGAGCTCCTCCTTGTATTGTTCGATGATGGCCTGCACCACTTCTCTGACCACAATGCTGATGGTGTTGGATGGCACCCTCCAGCCGTACTGCATGCTCTTGTAGGAGGTCCCTGAGGCCAGGTGGCGCAGAGTGAGTGCCACCTTGAGCCCAGGTTCCAGGCTGGGCCGGAAGCTGGTGTTTTCCTTGGTCAACCTGGGTGTCAGCCGCTGCACAACTTCGTCAAACATGGCTGGAGGCATCCTCATGAAGTTCTGGAACGCCCGAGTGTCTTCGTTCCTGAGCTCCACCATCGGCTTGTTGTACAGTCCGTCCTCTGCTCTTCTGGTGAATTATCTTCGGATCCAGACTCTTTTTGGGTGGCTCCTTTTCTTCTCGCAGTAGAGTTCACAGAGCCTGCAGATGGCTTCGCACTGTTGCAGAACGATGGTGGCTGCCGAAAGGACTTTGTTACAATCCACGGTGGACATGACTGGATGCTGTGGAAGAGGAAGAGCTAGATGAAGGCTGCAGAGGTCTGCACCGCTGGGCTGCTGTTCTGAAAGTGAGATGCAGGCGAGTTGCTCCCCCTTTTTATAGGCAGTATAGGTTTTCTGCTAGGCATCCTCTAGGCCTCCTCTAGACATCCTTAATATCCGAGATAGGTCCCCTCTGCGAACGTTTTTTCTGTTTTAAACGCTTTGTTTCCATTCTGCATCCGCTAGGCATCCGTTCTGCATCCGTTCCACTTCCTCCCTGCGTCCGGGCGGATGGAGTTCAGCGGATGCGTAGCGGACGCCTAGCGGATATAGCAGATGCATAACGGATGCGTAACGGATGCCTAGCGGATGCAGAACGGACAAACTGGATACATTTTCCGCGCAAAAGTTTTGGGCAGCCCAAAACTTTTGGAGCGGATGAAACATCCATAAACGGATGCTGGACGGATAGAGAGGAAGCCAAACGGAGGCAGTGAGTACATCACGTTTTCGAACGGATGGCAAGGTTTTTTGTCCGTTTTACATCCTCTTTGCATCCGTTGGTTCAGTGTGACATGGGCTTTAGTGCACTTCGCCATGTGAACTCCATGTCAGTTTGAAACTAACTTTAGAACTGTGTGTCAGCTGTGTGTCAGGATCCAAACTGGTTTATTTCTGCAGGACATCTGGATTTTGAACTTAGTATTAACTTTAAACATTGTGGCTCTTTGGAGTTTGCAATGATCTATTTCCATTTGCAGGAAATCTTGTTTCTCTCCCCTTCCAAGCTCAGGACATGAGCTCCTTCTCCTGCCTGTGTTTTAGGGAAATGTGATTTAATATGTTTACGAGCATATAAATACACACAAGAAGAACATGCATGGCAGAATGGACAGACATCCCTTTCCATGGAGATAGAACGAAGAAAATTTGGGCTTTTGTAGGACTGTGGTAACTTGTAAGGTTACGAACAGGATTTGCTTCCTATTCCTACCACTGCAAAGTTAACAGGAGAGAAGGTCTTGTTTTATCTAAAACTTGTTTCCTGAAAAATCAGAGAGTGCAAATGATGGTGATATGGAAATTCCCTAAGGACTGTAGGATAAAACTTTAAGAACCTTTTAACATTTATTCTTCCAGGAAGAGGGTGCTTTTCCAGCATCCTAAATCTTTTACTCAACCCATGATATTTTGATTAACATGTCTTATTTTGTGGGACTTTTACTTTCTCATCCTGTTTCCTTAGATTTCCATAGTTTCTGACAAACTAGCAACTAATCCTGAATAAGAAAGATAATATTTTAGACATTATACTCTATCTTGGAAAATAGGTTCCTACATTTTAGAAAAATTTATAGTCTTCAGTATGCTTTAAATTCAGAAATAATGCAAAATACACAAGTATAGGAATTGAATTGTTATTGTTATATTGTACAAAATTAACAGTCACGAGATTTACAATCTTTTAAAATTTATTTAACAATATTCTAATTCTTTCCTTATGATTGTAAAAACTGTGAATCAACAGTAAGAGACCATGCTATCAAGAACTGTTAGATGTTGCCCAAGTATTTTAAATTTTGGCACCAGAGTAAAAAAAAAAAAGATTACAATAAAACTTTCTTTTATAATCAAGGCCTAATATTATTATGTGTAACTGATGATTAAAAATAAATGTTATTGGTTCTCTTTTAAGGACTTTCTTTTATACATAGCTTTATCCTATAATTTTATCCCTATTGGGCATGCTGCCTAAATTTAAACACAAATAGTCAAGCAATGAAGAAACATTAACACATTTACTGTGAACAAAAACTCCCAGTTGCACAGTGAAATTTTAATACATTTCAACTTCTCTCTTTTACTAATGGGTAGAGTACAAACCCTGAAGGAATTCATTTTGCAAACTGGTAATTACATTAGATTCACTTTTTAAAAAATTTAATGCCCATGTATAGTCAAACAAAAAATCATGACCGCCCTTTCAATATAAGTTATAATAGAAATGTTCCTCAGGAAAACTATAATGAAAACCTTACAGCAATTCTAAAAGGACAAATTATTTGGAAAGGTGTTTGAACACTCCCTCACATACACAAACACATATACAAAATCCACCCAAGATTTATTGTCACACTTCTTTTATTAATAACTTCTTCTTTAAAGAACATGACAAATACATTTGATGCATTCATTTCAAATATATAAAAAAGAAATAAAACAGGATCAATGTTGACTTCTATGTTTGTATTCAAATTTGTATTATGTTGTCCTTATATTAATAACAACTTAGGGTATGGTAAGAAACCTTTTCATAGGTGTGGATGAAGCTTCTATGCTCATGGAAGACAGTCACTGGCTTAGCTGGTGTGGCATATAGGACCAACATCAGCCATAGAAACTGATAAGGTGACTTAGAACAGCCACTCTTTCTAGCCCAACCTAATTTCAAGGATTTTTTTTTTAATTGTGCATAAAATGAGAGAAGGAACTTCTATGTAAAATTCATTCAGTTTGTAAGCAAAAGGAAAAGCATCAATCAAATAAAAACATAATATGTTGTCTACATTTATAATCTATGCTCCCTGGAGCTTTATTCCTATTTTCCCAGAATCAGTTTGTATGTTAGATTTTGGTGAGGGCGGAGGATGGCATTAATGTTTTTTAACATGTATGCATCAGAATAGTCACTGACTAAGAAGATTATAAAGCCTAGCTTTGTATTCTGAATTGGTCATAGTTACAGAACAACTGCCATAGCTAATTTTCTACAGGTGGCAGCTTTCAGGAATCTGTTTAGAATGACTAATGGAAGGTCAGTTGCTGAAGCCTGAAGAAGAGAACAACCAAGTTTAATGGCTGATAGGAACAAAACTCAGAACTGAAGAGAGAGTGAGAATGCTAGAATAAGACAAAGTTGCTAACATAATTATTATTAATAGAATTATTAATGAAAGAAGGTGAATAATCATTAATCATAATGAGATAACAATGAACTTTCTACAAGCACAAACCAAAGGACTCAACAAGGAGAATATGAAGAAACACTTCTTGAAACAGCTGATTCAACCTAGAAGCCAGAAACTGTATAAAGAAAGGAGATATTCTGTTACACAACATTTGTTCCTAGTTGTGATAGATTAGTTAGAATTAAGATTAAGGGAATTTGGATAGGAAAAAGCCACCAACAGCTAATTTGCTTAGATAAGATTCTCTTGATATTAAGGATTGTAAGCTAAAAATATTTAATTATGGAGAACAAAGAAGTGTACATTTAACAATCTCAACTCTTTGAAAAGCAGCTTTTCCAATAAGTAAACAATTCCTGGGCAAGCTATTAAAATTTTGTTCATTTTATTACTAGTGATGATATTTACATTCTCTTCAAATGCCACATTGAATTTATTTGGATGACAGTGGTAAAATATTAGTCAAGCGGCTAGGCTCTGTCTTTTTTGAACACTGTAAAATAATGTGACAAGAGGTACACAGATTAAGTTCCTATGTTATTTAGAAAAAGAATGTAGGTAAAATTTGCCAGACTGGAAAAAATGGGGAGAACAATTTTTCTACAGGTTGGAAAGGTTGTGGTCTGAGCCACTGAGCTTTGGTTTACTACTAATGCTAAACACAATGAATGGAGGAGCACACATACTAAATTAAAAGTAAGACCTATTTAAGCTCTTAGTCTTAAGTAAAAAAGAGTGAATCTTATCACTCCAGATCTATAATTAAGAAAACCCTCCTTAGGAACTTAGGCAACTATAACTATTGATCTTATTGCTGTTTTTTATTGAGTTGAGAAAAAAAATGTATTAAAATTTCCAGAAACACTTCAGCAATCATAAATCATAAAGATATAGTTGTTTTTACCTAGTGAAAGGCCACCCAGCTGAAAAATCACCAGATCACATCCAGTATCATCTTTCAAATAAATGTTTGCTAAAGGCACATTTTCAATAATCACAAACAGGGCTGTTTATGTTGCAAGCAAAAAATATGGTAGGTGTAAGGCACTATATAACATTTAGAAAAAGAATGTATAACTTCCTTTAGTCTCCATAAAACCTTTTTCAGTGCCTTTTATTTTCCATCAGAGAGATCCTCTATAGTAGGGGTGTCAAACTTGCATCGTCACAGCGTCATCATGTGATCAACAAAATTCTCAAATAGATGTAGTCATCTTTCCTTTTTAAAATGCAAGCAAAAGACGAGAGGAACTAATGCACTCATGGGTCTCTCCTTCAAATTTGGTCCTTTCTTATGAGAAAATGATTGAAGAGGACAGGGTCTTTTTTATATGTATAATAATCTAGCACTGATAACATGAACCTGTATCTGTGGGAACTTATAAAACTCTGTTGCATAATTGTGCAAAATGAAATCTATTGCAATTTTGATGGATATCTTTTTTTTGGAAGTGTGGTGAATTAAAACTCAGTATACGTTTTGAAAGAGCAACAGTTCTTGAATATAAAGGGAAAGCTTAAATCAAATTGATTCAAAACAAATTTGGATAACATTGGAAGATACAACTATACAAACTTCTCTGTGCAATATATCCTTTGTTTTATATCTAATACCTTAGAGCAGAGGTGTCAAACTTGCGGCCCATGGGACAGATGCGTCATGTGCTGGCCCACCCCCATCCAGTTTAGCAAAGGGGGAAAAAGTCCCAATATGTCACATGACGCCGCCATGATGACATGAGTTTGTCATCCCTGCCTTAGAGATAGAAAAGTAAAAGGTGCTCTACTGAATTTAACACAAGCAAATGTACAGCATTATTCAGTTAGCTTGACAGCCAAACTTCCTCACAAATTGTTGCTTGTTTATGTATTTGTGGTGGAAAGCAGCCAATCTACTTGCACATTTTTTGTCATCGTAACCTCTCTAGAGCAACTAATGGAGGAGAGAGATACAAGAAATGCACAGTCTTTCTCTTGTGACTTGAGAGGCTGCAGATAACATTCCAACAGAACCCTGAACTTTTCCATAATTTATAGCAATGACTTCTACGTTAGGTCAAATAGCATCCAGTTTGATTTAGAAGGAGCAACATGTCCTCTTGTGTGGTTTGAAAGGGCAAAGGCTGAAATGGTAGGGAGGAATTCTGCAAGTTGTATTGCTGTAACTTTTGCACATCATTTTAAAGTTATCTTTAACTAATACAATTATAGGAGTTAAATCTTATTTTCTCTCCCTCTCCCTAGTTCAAGCCACAGTTTACCACTGATGATTTTTAAAAATAAAGATAGCTTCCCACTTACCTATGGACACAGTCTTTACAAATTTATCTATAGTATCCATAAAGACAGGAATTAACTAAAGCTTAAATAGCTTTGATACAGCTATTGCTTTCACACCTGTGAAAAATTTACTCCTTTGTTCAGATATTTTAAAAACATTATGTTTTTATTTACAGTATTTTACTGTTACTAATTGTGTGTCTTGCCTGTCTTGGGTATAATTCCATGACTTTCTAGGAGACAGAAATGATTAAAAATATAACATGCTTTTTTTAAAATAAAGCAGTTAGGTACCCTGCTATAGAGGATCAAAAAAAGTAGAAAATTAGGAACCAAGGCAGTGAGTGATAAGACAGAAGAAGCAAATGTTAAGTTAATAAGAACTTCATACAAAAATTGAAGATTAAAAAAACTCATCTAAATTATTTATAAAATTTAATTCATTTATTGAGTTGCAGTCTCCCTTTTTCTAGTGAATTCCAAGTGGCATATATTTTTTAAATTTTATTCCAATAACAAACATGTGAAAATTGTAGGTTCCTGCCCAATTTAAGTCATTGTAGTACTTAAAGCTTGCTTAGCAGAAAACTAGCTTGTTTGGGGTTGTTGTTTTTTTTGTCATAAAATAGAGGTACATATTCCTGAGCTAAATGACTAAAAATATTATGATTCACAAATAGTCTATAATTTTTCCTTAGATTACTCAAAAGCTTCAATTAAAGCTGCATCCCTTCTTTGATGAGTCTTCATCTCCTTCTCCTAATGAAATTCACTCTCCAATTTGTGTGTTTATGACAATACATTTCTTATCTGTGCTTAAATGCAACATGATTATCAATCATTAAATTGTTTAATAATTAAGACAGGGAAAGGATGGATTTTGAAATCCTTTACCAGCAATAGCTACACATGTGTAACTTGAAAGGCACACAGCATATTGCATAGAGTCTGAACTAGGTCACATGCCAAGAAGGGAAGTGGTTTACAATGGAGCAATTACCAAACTTTTAAGACATATAAGGATGCTCTGGGAGAACTGGGGGAAGAGAAGTTTTTTTTCTCTGTAATTTTGGGAGCACCAAAGACCCTGAGCTACACACATTTGCTTCCATTGGTTTTGTTATCTCTGTCTACCAGCCAAGTGTTGTATATTGAGCTGATTCCAAAAAGCCAAATTCAAGATTGTTAAAGAGAATCTTTATATTTTGTTATTGTTTCATTATACAATATTTTGCTTTGTACAATTCATCCAACTACTGCATGCCAGGACTTTTATTATTTGTTAAAAGTGTAATTTTGTCCTTTCCAACCAAGTTGTTCTGCATTAATTATCTGGCAGAGCTCAGTGTTTCAACTCCAAACATAAACTCATCCTATAATGCTTTTGTATGGAATATTTGCCAATATCAGTTGGCAAATTCTATTTTAGTGGGCAAGTTATATTAAAAGGCAGAAAATGCCAGTATCAATCAATAGGAAGTCATACCAGAGGACTGGTCATGCTAAGTCATTCTGGACTTCATCAACTCAACAGTGGGGAATTGTCAGCTGTTTCTCCTGCGATAATCAAAATGATCAGGCCAACTCCAGTGGAGAGATGCACTCCTATCAAGTTAACTACATAGGAGGCAAGAAACAAAGCCTGTTCAGTTTATAACTAGAACTTTAACTTACACTCAAAAGCTAATAGGGAGCAAACATGAAGCGTTTATACAGAAGTAATATAATCCCACCAGCAAATGTTGGCGGCACCCAGGACATTGAATTTTGCACCACCTGAAGCTCCCAAATGATCTTTAAATTTAGTTCTATGTGTGGTTTTTGGTGTTTTGACTTTTTGAAGATGCTTCATGACCCAACAAGCCAACATCATAATGTTCAACCCTGACACATATTCTCTTCTATTGGTGTTTGGTTCCAAATGTAGGATTTATATTTTTGCAGTGCAGTACAGTACACAGGTTCTGTTTTCATATGAAAAAAATAGGAGTTTGCTTTCTGAGTAGAATTGCTCTGGTCCTTTATCACTGTGATTGCAGCTTGTCTAGAACCATACTCTTAGTTATGCCACAACTCTGCAAAAAACAATTACAACTCGTCCTTGACTTACAACAGTTCATTTAATGGCTATTCAAAGCACTCAAAAATGTGGCTTATGACCATTTTTCACACTTAACAACCATTGCAGCATCCCTATGGTCAGGTGATCAAAATTCAGCTGTTTGGCAAATGGCTTGTATTTATGACCATTGCTGTGTCCTAAGGTCATGTGATCACCTTTTGCGACCTTCTGACAAGCAAGGTCAATGGGGAAGCCAGATTCACTTAACATCTGAGTTACTAACTTCTGCAATGATTCACTTAACAATTGTGGCAAGAAAAAATGGGGCAAAATTCACTTAAGAACATCTCACTTAACAACAGAAAATTTGGACTCAATTGGACTCAAAATTTGGACCCAAAATTTGGATTCAATCAAGTTGAGGACTATCTGTATGGAAGTTTTTTTTTGTTTTCTTATGATCCCCAAAATGGCATTTGTCATTTTCAGCAGCAAGATGCTAGCTTGATGCTTTCATTTATTTATGCAAACCTTTTTTTCTCTGCCACTGGCACTAAAACATCATCATAAACATGCAAAGTTTAGTTTCGTTGTCTGTATGTATAGTGTGTATCACCTTGCACACATTGTTTTACTCAGTTGCTTTTGTCATCTTAATTCCCAGAGTTTGAAGAAATCCCTTTATTTTTAATTAGAATTATTCTATGTCATTAGCAGCCTAGCCAATCATTACTCACTTGTAATGTCAGATTAATTATGAATAAGTTGACAAGTGCCAGAAAACAAAGTTATAGCATTCTGCAGTTTGATGAAGATATGACTTCCAAATTGTTCTGAAATTAAAAAGATTCCCTAATGTCAGCAAATTATATTATCAAATTGAGTTATTATAGTCTTCATAGCAGTCCAGAAACAGTGCTTTCATCCATAAGGTCAATTTATTTTCCAAAGCACCAGATTCAGGACAAGAAACAGTGGATGGAAACTAATCAAGGAGAGAAGCAACCTGGAATTAAGGAGAAACTTCCTAACAATGAGAACAATTAATGATTTGAACAGCTTGCCTTCAGAAGTTGTAGGCAGGGGTAGGATTCACATTTTTCAACAACCGGTTCTGTGGGTGTGGCTTAGTTGGTGGGCATGGCTTGGTGGTCATGTGACTGGGTGGACGTGGCTTGGTGGTCATGTTATTGGCTGGACGTGGCCAACTCAATATCACTCACATCGAGGCATGTATCTCCTCGCCTGGCCTCTCATGACTGTGGGGATGCTATAACAGTCTTAAGTATGAAAAATGGTCATAAGTCACTTTTTTCAGTGCCATTGTAACTTTGAATGGTCACTCCACACAAGCAAAGTACCAGCAAAGGAGGGGGAAAAAACTCCAGAGAAGTTCCTGAGACAGGAAGTCTAGTCCTGCCAAGAATGTAATAAGGGTTAATAGAGAGGCAGTTTCTGTAAGCAACACCAGAATGTTTCCTTCCTGCCTTCCTTACAGGATTAGGCCAGTAATTTCTTCTAACGACCGGTTCTCCAAACTGCTTAGAATGTTAACAACTGGTTCTAGCGAATAGGTGTGAACTGGTAAAATCCCACCCCTGGTTGTAGGTACTCCATCATTGCAGGTTTGAAAGAAGAGGCTGGATAGTAATTGTCTGAAATGGTATCGGGTCTTCTGCTTTTTCAGGGGGCTCGACTATAAAACCTCCAAAGTCTCTTCCAGCTCTTTTCTGATTGATTGATTAGTGATAATGGATCCTATAAAATTATGTGGGTCTGTTACAAAATCTTAAAAGGCAAAAGCATCATACAGTATTCTTTTGTGTATGTGCAAAAGAAAGAATAGATAAAATTAGATTTGGTTGATTGGATTTCTGTGTATAAAGATACTTTTGCTTAGTAATGCTTTCAAAGATATATCTAAGTTGTATAGATTTGTAAAAACAAAGCAGCTGTCAGTTTAAGTGCCATTTCTGCCGCACTTTTTTAATAATATACTATTCGCGTAATTATATTGCGGTTCTTTTACATTTAATAAAAGCTTGCTTAGTTTTACAATGAAAAACAATTTAAGGAATTATAGAAACAGACTGAACACTGTGGTTCATTTGTTGAGGCAATTATCCAGATCCTTGTCAAGGAAAAAGAGAGAAAAAGAACAAAGATGGTGATGTGCAAAAAATGTTTCTAATTCTATGCTATAATGCTTACAATATGTCTGTGGTTGTGTTGGATTATGTTAATAAGCTCCAGTCAAAATGTATTTGTCACAACACAAAGGAAGGGTGCTATCAATTGTCTTGCCAGATATTTTAAATTAGTCACCAAAATGTCTAGCCAAGGGTTTCTGTATGACCCTAATTTAAAGGGTGAGGTCTATTGGACAGAAGTTATTTTTCCTGTGAGACTAAACAATTCCCCACCCCCAGCCTCCACTGCTTTATTCTGAATAATCTGAATAATAATTGCAAAGTCAACAAGGGTCCACCTGTCATTCTAATAGGCATATGTAGTTCTACTTAAGACTTCTTTTCATTTTTATTGTAAAAGTCGTTATTCTCCAGCTATCTGCAAAAGCTCTCAAACTTAAGTTATGGATGAGATGTGTAAATACAACAAATGAGCTTTACCAAGGGGTTTAATTGCACTATAAACCAAGAATACACAAAATAACTTCTGGTTTTTCTTTGTTAAAAACAACAACACAAAAAGCATCTTTTTTTTCCTTAATAGCCATGAGAACTGTCCAAAAATAAATTTATCTATAGGCAATATTTGTATGTAGCTTGAAATAGAACAATCCAAAACAAATCAGCTGTTTAAGAACTACATCATATGTTGTCATAATTATTTAAAAATCAGGAAATACCAATTGTAATATTTAAAGTTAAAAAATAAGTTTTTGGAGTGGAAAATATTCTCTACAAAACCAAACATACATAATTTATTTTGCCTTCAGAATTATTGGGAAGTACTTGTTTTAATTTCTTGTCGCAGATGACATTGCTGCCATCAAGCTCTTTCTCACAATTAAATTATATAATTAGATAAACAGATTTAAATGGAAGAGGTTGTTGAAAGATGTTTACAGTACAATATTTCATCTAGCAGATGTAGAACAAGAGAAAAATTAAGTGCAAGCGCCCAAATGCATAACACAAAACAAAACTAGCATTCAAATACAAACTATGAAATATGGAAGGGCTGCAGACTTCTGAATGTAATAATAAGAGATGTAGATCCCGTTTCTTCATTCCCTACCTCCCTACCACATCTGGATATAGTTTGGGAAGCAATTGCCAGAAACCAAATAATAGCTCTGCCTGACTAGTTATTTTCTTTTACATATAAACAATTAATGGAATATGCAACCCATTTTCAAAGTGTTCATATTCATTAAGCTGTTTCCTGAAATTAAATAACTGTTTAATAATACAAAACTGCACATACCAGAAAAAAAGAAGCTTTTTCCCCTTTATATTATTAAAGAAAAAAAAAAACAAATTTGTTACTTGGTTACTGGTATTTTTTTGTTTAAGGGCTCATCCCTGGGCCTGTGCAGACTAATTTTATGGACTTTCCGAATCTCCAGCCAGGGACTGGAATTGTTTTCTGCTTCTTCTGGGCACATTTTGAGGAATGAAGTCAACAGAATGCTAAATTCATTCTCAAAACCATAAAAGGAAATGGACACTTGTGGAAGACATAAGGACTTCATCTGATATCTAAAATATATTGCTTTATAATTCCTTCAAACTTTCAATCGTGACTTCTTATGAGGTTACACTTCACCTAACATTACTGATTTCATATTTATTGCCATGGACATCTAACATTTTTTTTTTTTTAAGCATATGGTTTAGTAGATTTAAGGCCCTGTCACACTGCCCAACGGATGCAAAACGGACACAACGGACGAGCAAAATGTTCCATCCGTTGTTATCCGCTCTCAAAAGGGGCAAAAATTTGCATAACTGGAGTGGATAACACGAACGGGGGCAGGACGCAGGGCGGATGGAAAGCAGATGCGGAACAGAAGCCCAGTGGATGGAAGCGGATGAGAGCGGATGGCACATCAGCTGGGCTTCCGGGGAGCCTCAGCAAAGAGGACGCGGAACAGAAAGAGCGGATGCAGAGCGGACGCCGAGCAGATGAAGCGGATGCACAGCGGATGAAGCGGATGCACAGCGGAAGCCTAGCGGATGCACAGCAGAAGCCTAACGGATGCCTTGCGCATGCGGGGGGGATGCATTGCGTAAGCCATGCGGATATAAAGGGAAGCAGCTCGCACGTGGCCAGCATTCGGAGGAAAGACCTGTTGCAGGATACATCGAGTCCTTGCCTGCCCTGCTCTCTGCCTGCCTGCCTGCAACCCTTGCTGCCAGCCTACCTCCAAGCCTCCTGGCCAACCTCCCTGCCAGCCTTGCTCTCTGCCTGCCTGCCTGCCAACCTTGCTGCCAGCCTGCCTTCCAGCCTCCCTGCCAGCCAGTCTGCCTGCCATCCTTGGTGCCTGCCTTCCTGCCAGGCTTCCTGCCAGGCTTCCTGCCAGCCTTCCTGCCAGACTCCCTGCCAACCAGCAACCCCACAACCATGGGGAAGAAGCGAAAGTCTCAGCAACCTGCCGCCATCCCTGGCAAGAGGGACAGGGCCACCCTTCCACCCCGTCCCTGACTCTGCTTCTCCTGGGGCTTCTGCTGCTCAGGCTCGCTCTTCTGGTGCTGGAGCTTCTGCTTAAGCTGCTCCTGGTGGTGGTGCTTCTGCTGCTGCATACTCTGATGAAGCTGCTCCTGGCGGTGGTGCTTCTGCTGCTGCGTACTCTGCTGAAGCTGCTCCTGGTCCTGCTGGTCCTGCTGGTCCTGCTCGTGCTCCTGGACTTGCTCGTACTGCTCGTACTGCTCGTGCTCCTGGTCTTGCTCGTCCTGCTTGTCCTGCTCATGCTCCTGGTCCTGCTGGTGGTGCTGCTGCTGGTGGTGCTGCTGGGGCTCCTGGTGCTTACTCTACTGCTGCTGATTCTGGTCCTGCTGATCCTGCTGCTGCTGCTGCTGCTGCTGATGATGATGATGATCCTGCTGCTGCTGCTGATGATGATGATGATGATGATCCTGCTGGTGATGATGATGATGATGATGATGATGATGATGATGATGATGATGATCCTGCTGGTGCTGCTGCTGCTGCTGGTGTGGAGGAGCAGGCCCTACCACCTGGGAGCCCCTCTGATGAGGGCCCATCTGGTCCTGCCAAAGGGAGGAAGAGGCGTATGCGGGGACGGGAGAGGAGGCAATACTTCATTGAGGAGGAACACGAGGATGAGGTGCTGGAGTGGCTGAGAGAGAATGACTATCTGTGGCGGGACACTGACTCTACAGGGACACCAAAAGGAAGCAGGCTGCTTGGAGAAAGAGGGCGGAGAGTATAGGTTACACTTCGGAGGTGCTCCTCAGCTGGTGGAAGCACATGCACACCTGGTACGGGAAGCTGCACCTGAAGAAATCTGGCCAGGCCATGGTTAAGCTGACGGACAGAGAGACCTACGTCATGGCCAGGTGCAGCTTCCTAGAGGGTGAGATACGCCACCAAGGAGCACCAGGAGCCCCTCTCACAACCCTCTCTCTCCGGCAGCCTGCTGAGACCCAGTACTCTTCCGGCCGAGGGTCAGTCCCTGTCTCCAGGCAGGTTTCTGTGGAGCGTGCCATGGCGGAGAACCCGCGGACAGGTGTTGTAACCATGGTGAAGCGCGTGGAGGACTCCCTGGTGCGGTGGGAGAAAGGAGACATCGAGTCCACCACAGTTGTAGCCGCATCCACCCCCCCCAAGCTCCACCTCCACAGAAAGGCAGAGAGCCAGACAGCAGGAGGGGCAGAGCCACACTGTCCTGCTGGAGATCAGGGACACCATCCACACCAGCATAGATCTCCTCTCTCAGCTGGTCCACACCGACTCCTCATCCTCCAACCGCAAGCCCTTCCTCACCTATGTCAACCAGACCCTCAAGAACATGGAGGAAGCCCAGTACCAGGTGGTGAAGGACCGGATCACCGAGCTGCTTCACAACCCTCCAGATCCAGAGGAACCTGCTCCCACCCTGTCCAGGTCTGCTCCTCCACCCCAGGTGATGTCCCTCCCATTCCAAGGCTTCCCACAGCCCCTCACCTACCAGGGCTACGGCTACCAGGAGGTCCAGCAGCACAGGCAGCAGACCTTCCCAGTCCAGGCACAGAGTCATCGAGCGACACCGTTGCCACCGGTTCCACTGATGCCACCGATGCCACCCACGCCAATGATGCCACCGACGACAGCGATGCCACCCACTCCAGTCCTCACCCAGCTGCAGACCAGACAGCCCCACTACACTACTCCTTCCTCCAACCCACAGCCAAGCCCGGCCTCAGTACATCTGTCATCAGTACTGGGGCTGACACCCCATGGCATGGAGGAAGGACCTCTCAGCATCACGGGTCTGAGCCAGCTGTCTGAGAGCTTCCTCAACACACCGTCTCCTGTTGTCCTCTCGGGGCCAGGCACCCCAATGACGATACAGACCAGCACTCCAGCACCACCCACCTCCACAGCACCTGGACCCTTCACCCCTGAGACTGGGCACACCTCCGAGTGACCAATAAGAGTGCCAAAGATTGGGTAGCTGGCTACCTGTGGACTTTATTTGGACACTTGACTTGGGTCATTTTTGTTTTACAGCTTGTTGTTCAATAAAGTTTATCTTTGATTCACACACTTGCTTGATTTCTTTTTTTTAATAAAGTCTTGGTGGAAACTTTTAGAAATGGTTTAAGCCTTTGTATGCTTGTGGGATGGGTTAAGATAGCAGTGGGATGGGCAGGGATACCTGTGGTATGGGTAATAGCTGTGGTATGGGTAAGGATAATAGTGGGATAGATAAGCCTCCAGTGCAAGCATAGTGGGACTGTATGGTCCACCCTCCCTGGTGCCATACCTATGGCCCTTTATTATCAATAATAATGTAATAATCATCCACACATGTCAACACAAACACAACTCTTTACAGGTTACACTGCTTCTTCCCTTCACGTGAAGCTCTGTTGGGGCCTTGCACATCCACAGTGTCTATCAGGTTTCGCCCTTGCCTCCATTCCCCAGGCTCCATGTCCCCATTACCTTGCTGGAGGTCCACGAGCCTGTTCTGCAAGACTGGGTAGCGGGTGCACATGAGATTGTGCAGGATGCAGCAAGCTTCCACGATCCTCCTCACGGTCTGTGGGTGATGCTGCATGGTGGTGAGAAGTATTTGGAACCTGTTGGCCAGGATGCCAAAGGCGTTCTCCACCACCCGCCTTGCCCTGGACAGCCTGTAGTTGAAGATCCTCTCTTCATGGGTGAGGCATCTGGAAGTGTAGGGCTTCATGAGGTAGATTCTGAGGGAGAAGGCGTCATCCCCCACGATGAAGTAGGGCACATCTTGCGTGTCGTTGGACAGGGGTTCTGGATCTGGGAAGCACATGATGAGGTTGCCTTCCAGCCCCTCCTTGAGGTCACTGGCATTGTATACCTGGGCATCTGAACATGAGCCGTTGCCTGAAGCATCGATGTACATAAACTTGTAGTCAGCATCGACCATGGCAAAGAGGATGATGCTGAAGAAGCCCTTGTAGTTCAAATAAGTGGAGCCCAACTTGGGTGGTGCTTTGCAGGCCATGTGCTTGCCATCGATGGCTCCAACGGTGTGGGGGAAGTTCCACCTCTGATACCACTCCTCTGCAACTTTCTTCCATCCTTCATCAGTGGAGGGGCACTGGAGGAGCTCCTGCAGGTATTCTTCGATGATGGCCTGCACCACGTCTCTGACCACAATGCTGATGGTGTTGTGTGGCACCCTCCAGCCGTACTGCATGCTCCTGTAGGTGGTCCCTGAGGCCAGGTGGTGCAGAGTGAGTGCCACCTTGAGCCCAGGTTCCAGGCTGGACCGGAAGTTGGTGCTCTGCTTGGTCAACCTGGGTGTCAGCCGCTGCACAACTTCCTCAAACATGGCTGGAGGCATCCTCATGAAGTTCTGGAATGCCCGAGGGTCTTCATTCCTCAGCTCCACCATCAGCTTGTTGTACAGTCCATACTCTGCTCTTCTTCTGATCCATCTTCGGACCCAGATGCTTCTTGGCCGCCTCCTTTTCTTCCTGTAGTAGAGTTCACAGAGCCTGTAGATGGCTTCGCACTGTTGCAGAAGGATGGTGGCTGCCAAAAGGACTGTGTTACGATCCACGGTTGATATGACTGGATGCTGTGGAAGAGCAAGAGTCAGATGAAGGCTGCAGAGCTGGTCTGCTGGTCTGAAAGTGAGATGCAGACAAGTTGCTCCCCCTTTTTATAGGCAGTATAGGTATCCCTTTGCATCCTCTAGGCATCCTCTAGGCATCCTCTAGACATCCTTAATATCCGAGATAGGTCCCCTCTGCGAACGTTTTTTCCGTTTTAAATGCTTTGTTTCCGTGCTGCAACCGTTCTGCATCCATTCTGCATCCGTTCTGCGTCCGTTCCGCTTCCTCCCTGCGTCCGAGCAGATGCGAGTTGCACAGATGCAGAACCGATGCCTAGCGGATATAGCGGATGCGTAATGGATGCAGAACGGATGCGTAGCGGATGCGTAGCGGATGCAGAACGGACGAATTGGATACATTTTCTGCGCAAAAGTTTTGAGCAGCTCAAAACTGAGCGGATGAAACGTCAATAAACAGATGCTGGACGGATAGAGAGGAAGCAAAATGGAGGCAGTGAGTACATCGCGTTAACCAACGGATGGCAAGCTTTTTTGTCCATTTTACATCCTCTTTGCAACCCTTGGTGCAGTGTGACAGGGGCTTTAGGATGGTTATCATACTGAGTGCCATATTCAGAGACTAGATTAAGAATTGTAGTGAGTAATTATGTTGTTTGTTTGGTTTTGGCTTAGGATAGATAGCATGTCATTCCAGTTTCAATATTCGACAAACAAAATGATGGCTTAAATCAGGGATCGCAAACTCAAGGCCCATGGGCTGGAGGGTGCCTGCAGGGTGCTTAGATCTGGCCTATGGGCCCACCCTGGAAACAGCAAAGTAC
This sequence comes from Laticauda colubrina, assembly GCA_015471245.1. NCBI lineage: Eukaryota > Metazoa > Chordata > Lepidosauria > Squamata > Elapidae > Laticauda > Laticauda colubrina. The sequence continues at coordinate 39,777,034 of BLBF01000004.1, read as the reverse complement.
TGGCCCACGGTGCATCTGCCAGCGAAAATAGAGCTCAGGGAGGCTGTGCAGCCCTCCCAGGTCCCATTTTCATTGGCAGAGGACCAGCCCTGCCAACTCTCACGGTTCTGCCGTGAGTCTCACGTTTTCTTGTCATGTCTCACGGTCTCACGACAAGGCTCCTCAATCTCACGCCAAATTTAAAACGCTTTTTTTTCCCAAAAAATTTGGGGGTCGGCTTATACGCGCATAAATCTGATTCTCACACAAACGACATCACGCCACTTCTCAGATATTACCATACAGTCATATATACATACAGCACATTTCTTTTTACTCTGGGCGCCTCCATTTTGCTTTTTCTACCACCGGATATAACACGCTCTGATTGGTTAGTTATTCACGTGACCATGAATCTCACTATTTTTTATAGAATCTCCAGATTTTTTTTCATGGGTCTCCAGATTTTCCTTTATCAGGGGCTGGCAGGTCTGGAGGACTGCTGAAAGTGAAGCTTCAAGTGACATCAAGCTAGCCATGCCCACCCTGGCCACGCCCCACCCCAAGTTGAAACACAACCCATGCAGCCTTCAATGAAATTGAGTTTGATACCCTTGGCTTAAATATATGGTAAACTAGTCCAAGACATATTAGATGTAATAGTTATTGTTAACAAACCATGCATGCAGTGATGTGTGAACCCACCAGGTGTTCCATAAACAATCCTTGGTCAATGTTTACTCTCTCCTTTTTTTTCAATAGAAAATCCTCTTTTCACTTCAGTCAATCAATAATTAATAGTCCAGGATATAAACACAAACATCAATCCTATTCTGACACTGATTTAAAGAGAAGGACACACAAGTAGCACAGACAACTGGGTGGGTGTTTGAGTTGGGGGAGAAATACACACACACTGACACATATAAAATAAATCTATACTCTCACTTTTGTAAGACACATTGTAGGTAAGTGCACACCATTGTTAGCACAAATAATTCTTCAGTATAGGTACTTTTATTTGTATTTTGGATACACATTCTATGAAAGGTTACTTCTACATATTCAATCAATATCAACAGGGATAGGTTAGGATTTATCAAAATTTGTTAGAAACTGTAGAATATTTTTTAACTGAACATTTGAATAAAATCTACATATCAAATGAGATAAATAAAATCTCACAAATATGACTGCAATCTTAACAATTTATTACTCAGGAAAATAACTCCAATGTAGAAATAAAGATAAATATCCTGGTTGTTCAAAAATAAATCAGTGGGACGATTTGCCTTCAGAAGTTGTGGGTGCTCCATCACTGGAAGTTTTTAAAGAAGAGCTTGGATAGTCATTGTCTGAAATGGTATAGAATTTCCTGCTCAAGCAAAGGGTTGGGCTAAAAACGTGATGGCGAACCTATGGCACACAGCCAATAACATGACCACCAAGCTGTGTCCACCCAGTCACATGACCACCAAGCCATGCCCTCCAACTAAGCCACGCCCACAGAACCGGTTGTTAAAAAAATTGAATCCCACCCCTGCATACTTCTTCTAACCTACTTCTAAAAACCTAATTCAAACCTAATTCTAAAATATATTAAAATATATTGTCTTACTGAACAGATAGTATTCTGAACAACCAAAGAATATTCAGGCAAATGTTTATTTAAATATTCCGCTTTCACTATGGCCAACCATATGCCTAGAAACACAAGCAGTGTACAACATTAACTCCTCCTATTGTCTTTACATACTCATGTTCCCCAACAATGGTGACTGACATTAGAATCACACATGCTGGTATTACAATCTAATATCACACTGATATTACAATCTTTGCATTAGTAATTAGAATTATTAATGCAGTTACCCTTAGTAGTAGTTCCTGAAATCTTATACTATACCTCTAGCCATCATCAACACTAGACTTTTTAGACTACTGAAATAGATAGAACTTGGTTCCAAATAAATGTTTTCATAATGATAGTGAAGGTTAAAGCAGTCAAGTTGTAAACTGTCACGCATATCAAATACAGCCTACAAGTGAATTAATTGTATTTTTGAATGTATTCTAAGTGTCACTTATGAGCTTTTAAAAATTTTATATAACATGCCCCCATTGGTAAAATGATTTTAATAAATTACCATGCAATGCATAATAATCTTTCATGATAATTTTCATGAAACAAATTAATGTGGATGTTTAAATATTCAAATGGGAAAATAGAATAGTAAACCCACATATCTGTGAGTTAGCCTATAGGTTTAAGCTTCAAAATTGTTATCAGACCACAGATAAGTAAAATATATTAATCCCTTTTTTCATTAGCTTTAGTTCATTTTAATCACTATCACTTGCTCCTTTTTATTTTTAAACTGTATTATCACTGTTGTTTTTCTTCTATTATATTTTGGTAGTTATACTGAGATATAGAGAGAGACATAGAGTAAAAAAATAACTACTTAGAATAATACTGGTAACTTATCTCTTCGCATCTTGAACAATAGTAAAAGAAAAAAGAAAAAAAAGAAAAGGTTTGCTTTGATTTATAGTTTGTAGAAATTCAAATGGTCAATCAAGACCTTTGCAATGATGGGTAAACTGTACAATTTCAGCAGAAAAAAAAGTAAATACACACTTGTAATTTGTAAACCAATATCAGCACTGCATATATTATGCTGCTAGTTTTCATTCCTTGGAATATTCTCTCTTGTGTACTTTCTTTTTCTTCTCCTTACTGCCCTGCTTTACTTCAGTTCTGCATCGAATCACAATGCCCAAGTTTAGTTCATGATGAAGACCATAAGCAGAATACCAAGAAGGAATAGCATGAACTTGAACAAGATCTTTATCAGAGAGATTCAAAGGCAGTTTGTACATTCCCAATTTCAGGAAGAACGATTAGTAGTTTCCCTTTCTTATATAATATTCTAGCGTGGATGTAAAACAGTCCCACAATGCACAGAATATATCTAGAATAAGGTTTCTGGATTTAAGTCTTGTTCTTCAGTTTCTTCAATCAATATATCTGTCTGCAGATCCAAATGCTATTAAATTCCAATTTTTTTGACCACAGTTATAAGTAGGCAATCCAAGAAGATAATCCTTTCTTAACATATAAGGCAAATATATTGTGTATTTCATCTTCCTCTTCACGAAATATACTTTAAAAGTGTCTGTATAAGATTAATTTGATTCAAAAATAATTTTAAGTTATTTCAACAAGAGTATTTCTATTTCTATTTTATTAAACTACCTGAATAATAAATTATTTATTGTATATATTTTGATGCAGCCTATTAAAAGAAACAATTGGCTTACAGAAGTAAATTAAGAACAATTTTAAAAAATCTTGAAATGTTTAAAATGATAAATATTAAAATAATTGAAAGAGTTAAAAGATAAATAAATAAAAATGCTATAAACTCCAAAAGATCTCCTATGATGGCTTAAAAGTATGAGCCAAACTGTCTTGGAATAGTCCTGTGACTTAGTCCTGAAATTGATATATAGCACAGAATTATGGGTAATGTCCGTAAAACATAACTGTTTTCATTTTAACTATACATATATATTAATATATAAAATTAATATTAGCATATATCACAATTATAGTTGTGATCTCCACATTATAAATTAACTACCTTTGTTAATTCTAAATTTACATTCATTTTATTGATTTATTAATCACATTTCTACACTGCCCATCTCACATGAATCTGGGCAGTTTTAATTATCTGGTAGAACTTTCATTCCTGAAACAGGGACTACAATGCAAACGTTTGACACAATACACTACGATATATGTATTTTGGTTTATTTGATTTTATTTAGTAGCAGACTAGCATAAAGCTAATAACATTTTTAAAAAGAGTACTGCAAGTGTTTTCTTATGGTTTAGTAGGGGAATGAAACATCAAACCAACAAGCTTAACCACTTAAGGACAACAGTTCTGCTAATTTCAGTTGCCGTGTATTTAAATGCTGTTCTACCCACATAGAAGAAATTAAATCCCACAGAATTCAATTGGAATTTAATTCTGAGTAGGCACAGATTGCACTGTTAATCAAAAGTTTATCTTGTAATTCTGTTGTCTGCTTTTTATTTCCAGCTCACCCAATGTGCATTTTCCCCACCAAACCGCATAAATGAATTGACCAATATACAACACACTATGTAAAAAAACCAGCAACGATCTTGTCATATATCAAAAAGCCAAGGCTACATCTTGGCTTTATGATGAGAATTTCAGTTTGATTTATTCGTCTCTCTTATAAACCTCACAATCAAATATCTGCTCCAAATTCTTCAAACTGCAGAGAGTGACAACCTTAGCAATATTATAATTGGGTTAAGGACAAAAAGGACCAGCAGAGGTAAATTATAACTGTGATAAAGAACATCCTTTACTCTCTGTCCAACTCCAAAGTAAAAGACTCAGTTATTAAAGCCAAAGGAAGTAAAAGAAAAGAAAGCACACTAAAAAGATAAAACATCTCTTTCTGAAGGCAATATATCAGTGAAAGGGTATGGTGAGGATATATTTGCTTGGATCTGATAAGTCTTTTGCCATTAGCTACATTAGTTAGAATGGTGTTAGAAACTCTAAACTCTAAAATTTAAACCTGCCAGGTAAGATAACTATTGCAACATGAGAAAAATTATTCTTTGCATTTCTTGTCCGTCTTTACATCTAGCTCTCTTGGTTGTCACATGGCCAGTGAATAAAGCACTTCTAGGAAGGGGTCAGGGGGAGAATGAGAAAGAGAAAAAAAAAATCTTATCTCAACATCAAACTGTGCCTGGTGACAGCAGCGTCTAGGCTGTAAGTAATGTTCAAAGGATCCAACAATGCCTGTGACTGATCATTCTCTTTCCCTTGCCATCACCTGCTGATTTTGTCCAGGTGTTTTATGGCTATCTGGAGGCTCTGGAGAACAGACAGAAAGAAGAGTTTGCCAATTTCTTTTGTCTGGGATTGTGAATTCCTTACACAGATGGTGGACAGCCAAACACCAGACTCATTTGCCTTCACCCTCAAAAGGAGAAAATGATAATGCTCTTCTCATCCCAAGCACCATCGGAAATGTGCTGGCGGTTAACATATAAAAAGTAGAAAAGGGTCGTCTCCCCCTTCAAAAGAAAAGTGGTTGAAGTTTTTTCTATGGGCGAGTATGCACTTATCCATGTGTTTATAATATCAGAACTAGTAGAGTAATAAACAGAGAGATAAAAGCCAAATCATTACTATTATTAATTTAATGTAGGAGCAAAGGAAATAGCTGCAGTCTTTTAGTTTATTTTAAATAGTAGAGAAAAATTCAGATCCTGCTTATACAATGTGCATAGTCTGTCTGTCTGTCCATTCATTCATCCATCCATCCATCCTCAAAATATATTTTTATGGAGTGACAAAATCTCAAATGTTTTCAAAAAATGATGGTGAACATGGGTCCCAATAGTTTTGTTGTTTAAATTTACAAATTCTTCTTGAAATTCAGCCAAAAGGATACAAAAATAGTACTATAATTACAGCTACATGACAGGTTAAGTAGCTTATCCTTTCCAGGATGAATAAAAGCAACATTTGTTAAATATATTGTCTTGCGTAAATAACCCAGTCATTTTTTTTGAAAGTGTGAACATGCTTATTAAAATGTTATTAATCTATTGTTCACATTTTTTAAAATTGTAAATTTAGTGGATTAGAATGGACAATTCATTGATCAGAAATATAAATGAATCAAGCTCAAACATTATCATTTCACAAACATTATTTTTACATATTACAACCTTTTTGCTTCCCTGGGCCACATGGAGTAAAGAGGAATAGTCCTAGGCTGCAACATAATTAATGTATAGAAATGCCCATACAAATATTAAAAGGTTGCGATCTTGTGGGGCCACATTACTAGCTATCCCGGATTCATAGGGGCACTCTATAATATAGAGTAGATGATAGATAGATAGATAGATAGATAGATGATAGATAGATAGATAGATAGATAGATAGATAGATAGATAGA
>BLBF01000004.1:39758270-39770625 GCA_015471245.1 Laticauda colubrina | reverse complement strand
AAATATGTGTTGGTTAGGCAGTGTTCTGTTAGTTCCATGAGGTCTTTGGCTGGTTGGTATTTATTTTTGATGATTTCAAGAGTTTCTTTTATTGGGACTTGAGTGAATAGTGAAACCACGTCGAAACTTACAAGCAGATCTTCTTGTTCTACATGTAGATCTTTGATCATTTCTAAGAAGTGTGTACACAAAGAAGGCATACCTCTCAGACCCATAGTCAGCTCCATAGGAGCACCATTACAAAACCTAGCTAAATACTTAGCAAAACAACTACAGCCCCATGCTGAAACCGCAGCTTCATATGTACAAAACTCATACCACTTCTTAGAAATATATATATATATGTTGTGTGTTCAAGCTTTTTTACTGCATTTTTGTGTTCATCCAGGCAGGTACTTATTCTTCTATTGGTCTGTCCAATGTATGTGGCCGGGCATGATACACAGGGAACTTCGTATATGCCTTGGTTTTCCAGGTCAATTTTGTCTTTGGGGTTTTTAAGGATGGCTGCTATTTTTTTGTCTGTTTTGAAGGCAGTCTTGATGTGATGCCTGTGTAGTATCTTACTGATTTTGTCTGTAGTACCTCTTATGTAGGGCAGGACGGCTGTTCCATAGGTCTGTTCATCTTCTAGGTCTCCATTATGTCTTAGTGTGTTTTTGTGGATCAAGCTGGTGATTTTGTTTTTGTGGAAACCATTAGCTGTCAATACTATGCACCCTGACTAACGTACTGACAGCTAACAGCTCCTTCCTTCTATCTTCTTCACAACAACCACCTTGTGAGATGGATTGGGCTGAGAGAGAGTGACTGGTACAGTCATCCAGCTGGCTTAAAGTCTTCCATTTTCCAGTCTTTTTCAGTTGTAAGTCATTGGAGTTGCAAGTTGAAGCACCATGTGGCTAGACTTGATTTACAACCGTTGTTACAACAGTGGTAAAGCAAGTCATCATTATCGTAAAGCAAATCATGCGGTTCTTAAATGAATCCATTTTTCTGAATGGGTATTTTTTTTACTGCAAATCAGCAAAAGACTGCAGAAACTGGCAAAAATGTCACAAGTTCCAATTGTGTGACTGCAGGAAGCTGTAAATGGTCACATATGTGAGCTGGTTGCCAAGTGACCAAAATGCAACCACACAGCACACTGACAATTACAATTTTGAGCACAGGTGGTAAGTAGCTTTTTAAAAGTCTGCTGAAGCTTCAGCCAGTCATTAAATGATCAGTTCTAAGTTAAGGACTAAATGTATAAATTGCTCAGAAGTTAGTGTCACAGTATGCAATGTGAATGACTTCTACAGGAGTTTAGCTGAGAAAGAAATATAACCTTAAACCTGCTGGAAAATTATTGGGAGTTGAAGCCTATAAATCTTAAAATAATCAAAAGACCATTCATGAAAACCACAATTTCTGATATTTAGAGCAAGACATCTCAAAACGAAAGCTGTTTTTAAATTTCAATTTAACGATATACTCAAAACTTAAACAGGTAGTTACTGATGAAATAATAATAAATTTTATTTTAGCCATGACATAATGTAATAAGCAAAGCATTCCAATTAGCTTCCAGTTTTTGCAAACAGATCTTTTTCCCTCTGCATAATTCCATTCAAACAGCTACATAGTAATTTATTTTTACAGCTTGTAGGTGACTCTTGCTATTGCCTATTTTGTTGCCTTGAATTGATTTTTTGCTTATGTGTAGATATTCCCATTGCACAAGAGAAGGCTAAAAAGCTGCAAGCCTGCCAAACCTAAGTCTTATGTTTCCTAGCCAGCATTTATCAGAGTTTATTTCAAAGTGAACTCCCTCCAAAACACAGGCATTAAGTTTAAAGTAAAATAGTTTTTTCAATTAATCAACATCAGATATATGCAAGTGTAAAGGTTTAAAATAAATAAATAAATAAATAAAAGAGAAATCTAACAATATTTCTTCACTACTTTAACTAGCTGAATAGAACTATCTTTACTTCTGTGAATCCTTCAAAATTACCTGGAAGTTCTCTGTTATACATAAGATTAGATCCAGGAAATTGTCTTTAATATTTATAATTAATCAGTAATTATGCTTACATTCCTTTATTAGATTCTGTTGTATGAAACAAAGACTAAAAATTCCACAAATGTCAACTGTCACAAACGTAGACAATTAGTTAATAGTTCTTCAAATTGTAGCAAATTATCTTTTTGTCCCTCAACCAGAACTATTTAGACCTTACATAATTGTAATTTAATCTATTTCCTTTCTATATTTTCCTCAGGACAGAGTGAAACCTCCAGCTGGGCAAGGCCACTTGCCTTGACAATTCTCTTGATACACTGATACCCAACGTATGGATATAAGCCAATTAGTAATTAACCATAATTTCTCTCAAAATATCTCAAATTGAGAAAAATAGAAAACATGCCTAATTTAATAGGATTAAAGGAGTATTATCCAATATTGATAATCAAGCTATACAAATTAATGTTTTCGTGCACACTTCTTTCCTTAACATGGTTTGCAACAGGTCAATAGAGCTTTATTTTTTACACATTTTTACATATTCTTTCCATTCTTGCCTTTTTCTCAACAGCTGTGTCCTTATGAAAAAACCTACAGAGTTCTGGAATGCAAATATAGCTGATTATTAGGCCCAAATTGCTGTGCCTCACACCATCCTTTCACCATTACATTCAACAGTTCCTACTTCAAAATGTAACAGAACGGAGCATATCTACCTGGTCACTTATTTGGTTCAACCACAACCAACTAAAATCATATTGGGTTGAAACAAATACATGATGCATTAAACTAGTTTAGGTTTTCTGAAATGTAACAGGTAGAATGGGGTCTTTACTGCCTGTGATGGCATAGTGGTCAGAATACAGTATTACAGGCTAACTCTGCCCACAGCCTTTATGTAGTTCAATCCTGACGAGGTTCAAGGTTGACTCAGGCTTTCATTCTTCCAAGATGGGTAAATGAGGACCCAGATTATTTGGGCAATATGCTGACTCTGTAAACCACTTAGAGGGGGCTGTAAAGCATTATGAAGCAATATATAAGTGTGCTAGTCAGAACTGGTATTCAGCAGGTTCTGACCAGTTCTGGAGAACCGGTAGCGGAAATTTTGAGTAGTTCGGAGAACTGGTAAATACCACCCCTGACTGGACATTTTATAGTATCCTTCCCCTGCCATGCCCACAGAACCGGTAGTAAAAAAGATTTGAATCTCCCCATTGTTGCTAGTGTCAGATAAACATTAAAAAATGACTAGTAATCCAGCAGACTCTGCCTGTCCTCAAAAAGATGATTAAAAAGATTAATCCACATAATTTGTTTTTAAAAGGAGATTATGCAATTCAACTCTATGTATTAAAATATAGAGCCCTTTGTATCAATAGATCTCTGACTGATAAAAAATTGTAAATCCAAGCAGAATAAGGATTTGGAAACAAACAAAAACAATACAAGGTGAAGAAGGTGTAAAACCTATGAAATGAAAAGCAAATGATAACCTCTTAACCTTTTAGATATACTTATTTTAAAATAAATTACTTCTTAACCTCTTAGATATACTTATTTTAAAGTAAATTACTTTAAAGAAAATGGAGCTTCAATTCACAGAGAGAGGCACACACACAAACACACACAGAGGGAAAAAAGTGGTATGACTATATATTGCCTTCAGACACAATACAGAGAACTGTTTTATCCTCTTCTGCACATATATCTACAGCTGAGAACTTCTGTGACTATAATCAGGAGACTGAGTGTAACTTTTGATCATGCAGACGTCCATCATTATTTCAGCCCAGGCAACAACTGTGATGGGAAAAAGAGGGATGAGAGACAGGGTTGTACGAACTGAAATTCTGTTCCAGGAATTCTTTTTTCTAAAACAAAACTAGACAACCGATACTCTCTTGTTTCCCAAGCACCGCATGTTCCTTTGTTGTGCTTTGCTGTTTGCTAAAAATAATAATAATAATAATAAAGTATATTTCTAGGTGTAACTTTCTTTTTTTCCTTTCATCCTTAACCAGGAAAACAGTAATGACATTGGATAGAATATATATTGAAGGACAACGCCACAAGTCATCCTAATAGCTTCTTCAGGGATTCTTTAAAATGCTACTTACTGTAAAAGAATAATTAGGGAGGACTGGGGCTTTTCTTGTTCTTTACTGAGATTCAGTTTAAGATTCAAAACTTTGCCAACTAAAAAAAAGTCCTACTGAGAAATGTTTGTGATAATGATACAAAAAAGGTTATTTGCAGCTAATTAACATGTTTAGCTATTTAAAAAAAAACCAGACGGTTGCCATAAATTTATACTCTGTATCTTAAACCAATCTAGAGTCATACTGAACAGAGTTGGATTTATATAATGTAAGATTATGTTGTGAAATAGTACTGGCCAACCTAGTGGGTGGCACAACCAGGTGTAGCCATAATTCTCCCTTGAGAGTGCAGACCAGTTTTAATCTACTGTCATGGAAAGGAGCATGCTGGATTTTTTTTTAAAAAAAAAAAAGAAAGAAGGAATATTAATGGCTCCCAACTAATTCAGTTCTTATTTGATGTGCTGCCAGGAAATGTATATCTTTTGTTGAAATTTTTTACGTACATACATATCCATCAAATTATTCCCTTTGGGGGTCAGCAATGATATGTTGAATGTAGAAAAAGAATAAGGAGAAGAGTGGATACCTAGCTAAAACTAGTTCATTCCCAAATAATTCATTATTGTCTGTCCATACCTTTTTATCCTTGCAAACCATCCTTCCTTCTATCAGGCTCATACACTAATCTACACATTGCCCTTCTTTGGCTTTACATTTCTCAACACTCCCCCACTTGTCCGTCTCTCTCTCTCTCCCTCACTCCCTCCTTCCCTCCCTCCCTCTCCCCCTCTCTCATCTTTCATGAGCTTCATCAAACCACAACTTCTCTTCCACTCAAACCATTCATATTTCATTTATGTGATGATGATGATGATGATGATGATGATGATGATGATGATGATGATATCATCACATCCATTCAGTCATGCCTGACGCTTGGTGATTCTATGGGCCAGTTCTCCCACATCTTCTGATCTTGCACTACTTTGAGTTTATTTACAATTGAATCTTAATTCACTCTCTCTATATGGATGTTGCTTTTATTTTAATACTGTCTTTGTGAACTACCCAGGATCATGTATGTAAAATGGATGACTGTGTAAAACTGATAATTATATAAATAAATGACCCAATGAACTACTTTTGCATTCAATCCATGTTCATGCATCATTCATTCATTTTTGACCCTATGTCTTACATTTAAATACCTCTGTCCCAGTACATTCAACTTTTTTTTGTTTTTACTGACATTCCCACTTCTCATATCTATGGAACAAAGTGACACTCTTAATATGTAGCCATTTTCTTTTTTTTTTTTTTTTGATAAATATAAATTCATATATATTCAGACTGCTTACTATGAAATCCCCTACATTTTTGTTTATTCTATAGCTCTGAGTGCAACTTGTAGTGGGACAAACAACCTGCCTGAATGAGCAGAAAAACCTTTTACAATATGAAGGATGAAGGGTGTGATTGTAGAGTTTTTTGATTCACAGCATTTCTGGCACATTCCTTACTTTGTTCCTGACACACCTTTGAACAAATGAAATCACTACTTTCAGTAATAGCTGCAACTGAATAATATCCATCAATAGAAAGAGAAACTTTTTTCTAAAAAAAGAAAACTACAATAGTTCTTTAGAAAGATTAATTTGCTTTTCCAACAGTTTTGAGCATGTTGTCTGGGGTTAGAAAGGCAGAATAGAAATATTTTAATAAAATATAAGACACTGAAAATCTTGTTACCTTCTTTCTTTGACAGTTTATACAATAAATATCAGGCCAACTTCTTTATTAAAATAATTTTCTCTCTTCCCTCCCCAGTTGAAGTTCTCTTTAGAGACGAAGAAAGAAAGGAGGGAAGAAATATGTTGTCCTGATTCTTTTTATCATTTACAATTAAATGGACTCCTCTAAAAAAATAATAGTAACAATTAAGTCATTTGTCTTAAAAGTCTTGTGGAATTTTCACAGTATAGTATCTAGCTAAGGAGTTGTGGAGGCCAATGTTTAACAAGTCACATATTTCCATTGTCCCTTCACCCCCTGCTTATGCTTTTACCACATCCTAACAAAAACACAACCAGAACTGGTGAAAAACATACGGTTCCAAGTAATGAATCACATACTTTCCCGCAAGTACAGTAAGTACTACCAGCTGTGACAGTCCTGCTTTGGCAGTGGAACTGCTGCAGTACAAGGCCGTCACATCTGAAACCAGCTGTACTAAAAAATACCGCAAGCAATATAAGTCTGTCTGCCTTTTGAGGGGCTTCTTTGTCTCTGTCTGTCTCTCTCTCAGCTCTATCCCTAGGATTTGCCAGCCATCTTTGTTTTGACAGGGCTCAGAGTTTTAAGAAATTTGAAGGAGGGAAAAAATAATAATCCACTGATTCAGGAAGCTGAGTCTCTACAAAACGATAAGGAGCTCTTTGTCCAATCTGAGTATACCTCAGGAAATTTAAAGAGAAAGTATACAAACTAGTATGTTCTCTATTTGTGCTGGCCTCTGAATTACTCGGTACTAGGCAACCTCCAAAGTAGATTTTAATTAGAATCAGCAGAGTATACTTAGATTTGAAATAATATTCAAATAGATGTGAATAATTGAGTATTAAAACAGTTGCATGGATTTTACAGATGGGATAACCTTCATTGTCATTTTTTTACTGAATACATATGCACACATAAGGGCTGCATTTTACTAACAAAATGAAGACAACTGGCTTTGTTTTGTGCCAATGGTTAAAATAACCACAAGAACTGGTCCTTGTAAGAAACAGGACACTGGGGTAATACAGAATCAGCATTTATAGATGGCTGTATACTTCAGCCAGTCCATAATAAAAGTGGTAAAAAATTGGTAGATTATCAGGAATTTCGTGTAAATCTCTTGAGTCATTATTTGTCCTTCTAAGTCTGATTTTACCCAGCAGATTTTACCCTCCTTCTAAGTCTGATTTTATCGAGCATGCTGCTCGGTAAAATCAGACTTAGTAAGAAAAATAATTACTCTTTTCTATATCTCCTTTGGAGTATGAAAGCTGCAAAAGGATTTAGGATGGTTCATTCTCCGAGTAGCTCTGAATATGAGGTCAGCTTGAGGGAACCCAGCTTGGAAAGATAGCCATTTTTTTTAGAAAGTTTGAAAAACATCACATAATTCCTCCTTATAGGACTGCATAGTGGTTGCTGGAGTACATTTTTTAAAATTATATGCTGGCACATACAATTTGAAACTTAGGAATTTTCACAATTTTTTTGTTGGTGGACAGGGCCCTTTCACTGGTGCTATTCAGGATGTGAAATACACTGCTCAAAAAAATAAAGGGAACACAAAAATAAGACATCCTAGATCTGAATGAATGAAAGATTCTTATTAAATACTTCGTTCATTATCTAGTTGAATGTGCTGACAACAAACTCACACAAAAATTATCAATGGAAATCAAATTTAGCAACCCATGGAGGTAGGATTTGGAGTTACACTCAAAATTAAAGTGGAAAAAAACATGACAGGCTGATCCAACTTTAATGTAATGTCCTTAAAACAAGTCAAAATGAGGCTCAGTAGTGTATGGCCTCCACGTGTCTGTATGATCTCCCTACAATGCCTGGACATTTGCTCCTGATGAGATGGCAGATGATCTCCGGAGGGATCTCTTCCCACACCTGGACTAAAGCATCTGCCAACTCCTGGACTGTCTGTGGTGCAACGTGGCATTGGTGGATGGAGTGAGACATGATGTCCCAGATGTGCTCAATTGGATTCAGGTCTGGGGAACGGGCAGGCCAGTCCACAGCATCAATGCCTTCATCTTGCAGGAACTGCTGACATACTCCAGCCACATGAGGTCCAGCATTGTTGTGCATTTGGAGGAACCCAGGGCCAACCGCCCCAGCATATGGTCTCACAAGGGGTGTGAGGATCTCATCTCGGTACCTAACGGCAGTCAGGCTATCTCTTGCAAGCACATGGGGGGCTGTGTAGCCCCCTAAAGAAATGCCACCCCACATCATTACTGACCCACTGCCAAACCGGTCATGCTGGAGGATGTTGCAGGCAGCAGAATGTTCTTCACGGCATCTCCAGACCCTGTCACGTCTGTCACATGTGCTCAGTGTGAACCTGCTTTCATCTCTGAAGAGCACAAGCGAATTTGCCAATCTTGGTGTTCTCTGGCAAATGCCAAACATCCTGCATGGTGTTGGGCTGTCAGCACAATCCCCACCTGTGGACGTCGGGCCCTCTTACCACCCTCATGGAGTCTGTTTCTGACTGTTTGAGCAGCCACATGCACATTTGTGGCCCGCTGGAGGTCATTTTGCAGGGCTCTGGCAGTGCTCCTCCTGTCCCTCATTGCACAAAGGTGGAGGTAGCGGTCCTGATGCTGGGTTGTTGCCCTCCTATGGCCTGCTTCATGTCTCCTGATGTACTGGCCTGTCTCCTGGTAGCGCCTCCATGCTCTGGACACTATGCTGTCACTACGCTGACAGACACAGCAAACCTTCTTGCCACAGCTCGCATTGATGTGCCATCCTTGATGAGCTGCACGACCTGAGCCACTTGTATGGGTTGTAGACTCTGTCTCATGCTACCAATAGAGTGAAAGCACCGCCAGCATTCAAAAGTGACCAAATCATCAGCCAGAAAGCATAGGAACTGAGAAGTGGTCTGTGGTCCCCAACCTTTATTGGGGATGTCTTGCTAACTGCCTATGCTTTCCACCTGTTGTCTATTCCATTTGCACAACAACATTGAAATTCATTGTCAATCAGTGTTGCTACCTAAGTGGACAGTTTGATTTCACAAAAGTGTGATTGACTTGGAGTTACATTGTGTTGTTTCAGTGTTCCCTTTATTTTTTTGAGCAGTGTATATAGTGTAATCAATTTCATCCTTAGAAAACAAGGGGAAAAAATTTTCCCTGCAAACTTGGCCTGAGTGATCCATTACATTGAATTTTTATAATAGCTTGCAAAACCTATTCTGTGTGCTTTTTTGTTTTGTTAAGTGATGTCATTGAATCACTTTGATGATGGCTGCAGGTTGCTTTTTTATTCTTTTGCTTTTTTTATTAGCTATCTAAAATGGACACAAACATTGCAACCAGCAAAAGATAAAAAAAGGTCACAGTACAGTAGGGTCATTAAGCAAATCTAGATTCTCCCATTGACTTTGCTTGTCAGAAGCCAACTAGGAAGGTCACAAATGGTGATTGTGTGACTCCGGGATACTACAATTGTTGTAAGTCCAAGCCAGTTCCCAAGAACCTAAATTTGGATCATGTCTCCACAGGGATGCTGTGACACTAATAAGCATGGGGACTGATTGTAAGTCAGTTTTCCAGTGCCATTGTGACTCTGAACAGACCTTAAATGAATGGTTGCAAGTCAGAAACTACCGGTGATCCTCAACTTAGGACCACAATTGAGCCAAATTATCTATTGCTAAGTGAGACATTTGTTAAGTGAGGTTTGCTCCATTTTACAACCTGTCTTTCCACAGTTGTTAAATGAATCGCTTCAATTGTTAAGTTAGTGAAAATTGCTTGTCAGAAGATTGCCAAAAGTGATCACATGACCCTGGAACACTGCATCAGTCATAAATATGAGTCACTTGCCAAGCACCTGAATTTTGATGACATGATCATGGGGATGCCACAACAGTCGTTTGAAAAATAGTCAAGTCACTTTTTTCAGTGCCAATGTAATTTTGAGCAGTCACTAACAAACTGTTGTAAGTCAAGGGTTGTATTGCAAAATATTAAGTATTAAAACAGCACACCATTGGAAAGACAAAATTACATGTTATTTCTATTCCAGATGTCTTTGTCAAGCCACCCACCTCCTCCCTCATCAAATATTAGCTCCAAGGACTGCCTCAATCATTAATTAATGCAATTTGATTGAATGGGATCAAGATGACAGAGTGAAGAAAAAATGATTTGGACATTCCCAAACCCAAGAATAGTGATTGTTTGGTGAGTTTCTGCTGAGAATAAAAATATGTTTTATTTCAAGGATGTGATTCAAGCACAAGTCATATGTACACATAGCAAAGGAATCAACACAAATCTAAAAGCATTGTTTGACTGTATAATGAAATATTTGTAAAAGTAGTGAAGCATACAAGTGTAATGAGAACTTCTGAATGTGCATATCATTTTTTTGCTAGTGTCAGGATTGAACCTTTAGGTTAAAATGAACACGGAGGAAACTTTTAAAAGAAAGAACAAATGAAGGAAGATTAATGAGTGGAAAGGCAATTTAATGAAGAAAGATGTGGGAGCTGCTTGGAAGAGAGTTAATTATGTTCCATGGTGCCACAGAAGTATGCAAAGTTATACCAATGAGAAGTTTGAAAAGGATGCTTGGTAGAATAATGAACCAAAAAAGGCTGGATGAGGGAAAATTTCATGTGGGACAACAACTGTTCCAAAAATGGGAATTATAGAAAGATGAAATTATATATGGATAAAAAGTGTTAAAGATATTGTCAGACAAAAATGGTTTAAATTAAAACAGGCAGGAAAAATACAGAACAGTTATGAAGAAATGGATACAGAGGGTTAACAAGCTGATAACAGAATGGAAACATGACAAAATATTTTGGGATAGGAAGTTTTCAACTATTTGTTTTCAATTATTTGTATGAGTGATCGTATGTTGAAGAATGGGATTGGAACACGGGATTGAAACATGCTATAATGTTAGTATCTAGTATCCAGACAGAATGAAAATGAAATAAATGTTGGAGGAAAAAACAACAGCAGCAGCTGTAGATTGTGCAACTGGACAAATGTTAAACTATGGAGTGGCTATGTGATGTAACATATGTGAAGAATTGTGCATGATGATTGTAAGAATGCTGTTCTCTTTCTCCTATACAGGAGAGAGGTGGAAAAAGGCAAAAATTAAAGAAAGATTATTCAGGGAAGAGTTTTGGTAGGATTCCAACTGAAAAGTTATAAGCAACAGCAGTGAGCAAAATTTGAAAAGTGCAGTGTATTCTTATGCCAGAAAGCAGAAAGTGTGAAGATCCAATTTTTGTTTTTCACCAGTGTATTTGTTAATTTACAGAAACTATAATATAAGCGAATAGGCTTGAATTGTACAAAGTATGGTACAAATAGAGAATTAAAGGCTGGTTGTTGAATACAATAAGAATGTTTTACAATAGTTATAAAGCTGTTTGAGAATAAATGGGAAGTTTTGTGACTTTGTAACGACAAAGATGTTTGTTATTTTTTTTATTCCTTCATGTGTTTGTGGGTGGATCGTGAGTTCTAGAACCTGCCTAAGGCACAAAGCCCAGCTGGGTGATTCTGGGTTAGTTAGTCACTTTCTCTTAGTCCTAGGAAGTAGGTAGTGGCAAGCCATTTCTGAAGTCTTACAAAGAAAACTGCAGGGATTAAAAGGTATAGACCAGAGGTGGTATTCAGCAGGTTCTGACCAGTTCTGGAGAACCGGTAGCGGAAATTTTGAGTGGTTCAGAAAACCAGCAAATACCACTTCTGACTGGAGATTTTATAGTATCCTTCCCCTGCCATGCCCACCAAGCCATGCCCACAAACTGGTAGTAAAAAAAATAATAATCCTACCACTGGTATAGAGACATTAGGGGTATCTTGACTGGATGTGTGTGTGTGTGTGTGTGTGTGTGTGTATTGTAAGCAGACAATGTCATTTTGTTGGCTAAATATTAGAATAATTTGCAGCAAGTGTTAAATTGCACGGTAATACAAGGCATATGAACCTGAACATCAATCCATGAAAGAACAATTGTGTTTGGTAAGGAAAATGCAGTGAAGAGATGAAATTGTGTACCTTTGAAGAATGTTTACTAAATATGGCAATATGGATGGAGAAACTTTAAAACATGCAAATGATTGTAGAAAGGAATTGAACGGTACAGGGCCCCTTGCAAGGAATGAATGTTTATCAAAAGAAGTGAAAATAGCTCTGTATGAGCATGCTTTTATTCCCTTTGTTATATGGAAATGAGAGCTGGCTATCCCAGGAGAAATATAAAATAAAGTTGAATACAGTGAGAATAGGGTAGTTAAGAAGTACGTGTATGTGACAAAAGGATTATATATATATATATATTTGTTTTCTTAGGTTTTTGCGGGTACTTACATGTGTGCTGTTTAGCTTCCTTCGGGTATTATCCCACGTCATTGTAGTTCTGTTAAAGTTGTAGCAACGTTTCAGCAGAATCTCATCTGCCATC